>OX243821.1:4846125-5042125 GCA_945859605.1 Lumbricus rubellus
CCCCACATTCCCTCTACAGAATGGTGTAATTGGTGTCTCTTCATGTCAAAGGACGGATAAGATACAGCCGATAATCTAAGAGGGGGTGGTATCCACCCCCCTGGTGCCTCGGGTATATCGGGTGAAACTTTGAATGGTATGGTATATCATCACACATTTAGCTCAAAAGGTGTGCAAATGAATCCTCTACGGCTGCTACCTAACACGTCAAAATGTTATTCCAAACGAAACAAGTTTGATTTGGAAAAACCTAGGGGCATAGGCGGAGACCTGGTCCGAAGTTTGGGGGGACGGACGAGCGGCCAAAAAACATTCTGACGACTAAAAACTAAATTTTGACGACTAAAAAAGGTGTCTTCAGAAATTTTGACAGAGCTGAAAAAGGTTTATTCAAAACAATTTATGACTCAATAGGTATACGTAAAATTAATAGATATTCTACATTAATATGAAAATCAAATCATTCAGCCATCATCTATATATTCTTAAACAATAATAGCAAAAATAATTTTGACAGACCTAAAAAATGGTTTATACAAAAATGTTGATGACTAAAAAGGTGTATTTAGAAATCCTCATAGTAAAAAAGTCCAGAAATTTTGACGACAAAAACAAGGTGTATAGAAATTGTGACGACTAGAAAAGATTTCTTCAGAAATTTGGACTATTAAAACAAGATGTATATAAATGTTGACACTAAAAAAGGTGTCTTCAGAAATTTGGACGAATAGAAAAGATGCATAGTAATGTTGACGACTAAAAAGGGGTCATCAGAAATTCGGACGAATAAAAAAAGATGTATTGAAATGTTGACGACTAAAAAAGGTGTCTTCAGAAATTTAGACGAATAAAACGAGATGTATAAAAGTGTTGACGACTAAAAAAGGTGTCTTCAGAAATTTAGACGAATTAAACAAGATGTATAGAAATGTTCTCATCTCATCTCAATCTCATGAAATGAGAACATTTCTATACATCTTGTTTTATTCACCACTAAAAAAGGTGTCTTCAGAAATTTTGGCAACTGAAAACTGTGAAAAGGTTTCTCAAAAAAATTTGTGGCGACTGAAAAAGGTGTTTTCAGAAATTTGAATGACTACAACATGGTCGTTAGCAATTCTACGCTGAAGAAACACCCCCGAAATCAAATCCTGGCTACAGCAATTGTGGGGGACGAACAACATGGGTAGGATTTGATGGAAGTTAGTGAGTGAATCGAAAATTAAATGGTTTCAAGGATAATATTATTAATTGGTTGTGATTGAATCATAGATCTGAATTAAACCGATCTTATCTAGACTTGTCCAATCTACGGTCAGTTGGTTAAACTGAAGTTGAACTCAATTCATGATTAGATCGAGAGGTTTATCAAAGATTTGTTTAATGTTTTCTAATAATTTGATGGATAAAATTTAATTATTTGAATTATGTAAGCTTACTACATTTATATAGCTTCATAAAGTAAGAATTTAAGAATGTCCAAGCAGGGTGTTTTCAAAAAGGGACGATGCATTAATACCGTTTCTATTATGGCATCGCTCTTAGTCTTATTGCTTTGAACAGTTTTTTAGTATTGCTTTCGAAAATCTCTTCTTCTAAAATAGTAACGTCGTCAGTCGCCTGCAGTGTGTTCATCAAGTGTCCATGTCCTGACACTTGACGATTGGGGGGGGGGGCGGATACATGGACTGTCCCCCCCCACCACATTCATTGGGGAGACCACCCCCCCCTGTTCCTCCCTAGGTCTCCGCCCATGCCTAGGGGTGGATACCACCCACCCTCTGGTAGCCCGAGGGTTAAGAGCAGAGCTATTCAGAAGCGCTCTCGGTATGACGTTCCCATGAATCAAGAAAGGTCTTGGCCCTCTGTTGTTTTGTCTGCCCCTTCAACCAATTTTGGCTCAGATGTCGTCGCCGCTCACTCTTGGCTTCCTCGATGACGTCACCCTAGGGGGAAGGGCGAACGTGGTGGCTGAGGATGTGGAACAATTGGAGTTGAAATGCAAAGATCTCGGTTTGCAACTCAACCGCTCCAAATGCGAGATAATCTCAACTTCTCCCAGCATCGCAGAGGGCAAACTCCCACTGGAACTCTTTACAAGGACCAGTCCTCAGAATGCTTCGCTCTTGGGAGCGCCTCTGTCAACCCTAGGGGCGTTGGACGAGGCCTTGGATGCTCGCACGATCGAATTGAAGCGGATGATCGATAAGCTTTCAACCATTTCCATGCATGATGCGATCATTTTGCTGAGGTACTCGCTCAGTGCGACGAGGCTGCTCCACACATTGCGCTGCTGTCCTTGTGTTGACCATCCGGGACTATTGCAATACGATGTAGCTTTGCGATCTGGCCTGGGCAGGGTTCTCAACCTCCCCTTATCGGATGACGCATGGCTTCAGGCCTCACTCCCCATCAAAAGGGGCGGACTGGGAATCCGATCGGTGACCTCGCTGGCACTACCCGCCTTTCTGGCTTCAGCCGCAGGGACCGATCTGCTCCAGTCCACTATGTTGGGAGACGCAGCCTCAGCTGACCAACAACGCGAGGCACTGACGACCAGATGGTGCGAGGCTAGTGCAATGCAGTGCCCAGAGGGGAGTCTCACCCATAAGCAATCAGCATGGGACACACCCCTGATCGACGGGGTAGTCTCTTGCCTACACGCCAGATTTCCCGATCCAACAAATCAGGCTCGCCTTAAGGCCATATCAGCCCCACACGCGGGGGACTGGCTGCTGGCCCTACCCATTACAAGCTGTGGGCTTAGGCTTGACGACGAATCGGTCAGGGTGGCGGTTGGTTTGCGGCTGGGGTTCCACTTTGCGAGCCACATGGGTGCCCATGCGGAGCCCCGGTGTTGGCAGATGGACATCACGGGCTCTCCTGCGCGCTGGGACCGGGTCGCATGCCGAGACACGCATCTCTGAATAATATCATCTTTCAGAGCTTGATCCGTGCCGGCTATCCGTCTGCAAAGGAGCCCTTGGGCCTTTTGAGAACGGACAGCAGAAGACCTGACGGCCTCACCCTGATCCCATGGCGGGTTGGGCGATGCCTCATTTGGGACGCAACCGTGATAGATACTCTGGCTGCTTCCTACCTGCCAGACACTTCCCAAACTGCTGGTGCTGCTGCAGAGCGGGCATCGACCCGAAAGATTGACAAATACACCGAGCTGTCGTCCACATACCATTTCACCCCTTTGGCCTTTGAAACCCTGGGCCCGATCAACAACGAAGGCCTGGCGTTCCTGTCCGATCTGGGTCAGAAACTCTGCACCGTTACGGGGGACGCAAGAGAAACAACTTTTCTATACCAACGTCTTTCACTTACAATCCAACGGTTTAACGCAGTAGCGTTTAGGGCACTTTCGCTAGCCAAGATATCGACGATTAGGGCCATTCTGGACTGGTTTATAAAAAAAAAAAAAATAATAATAATAATAATAATAACAATAATAATAATAATAACAATAATAATAATAATAATAATAATAATAATAATAATAATAATAATAATAATAATAATAATAATAATAATAATAATAATAATAACAATAAACAACTCACTGAGCATGGAAATGTAATAAAAAATAATAAACAACTTGGGGTGGGTGTGCCAGGAGGCTGCGAGGCTGCGTCCCATGCAGCCAGACGTTTTTTGAAAAACATGGGCCCACAGTCAATATTGGTGAAGCTTGACATCTCGAACGCATTCAACTGTCTACACCGTGATTCCATGCTGGCGTCGGTTGATGAAATCATCCCTGAATTGGCCGCATACTGCCACCTTGCATGCGCCGAAACGACATCTCTACAATTCGGCAGGTTTAATATACTATCGCAGGAAGCTTCGCAACAGGGCGATCCCTTGGGACCTCTTCTATTCTGTCTGCCGCTTCACCCAATTCTAATCCGCTTGGTGTCGCCCTTGGCTTTTGGATACCTCGACGACCTCACGCTTGGCGGGGACCCAGAGATAGTGGAGGCTGACGTGGATATGATCGAGGAAGGATGCTCGCGTCTGGGCCTCACGCTGAACCGTACTAAGTGCGAGATCATTGCAACCGACTTCGACTTCAACAACACCAATCGAGGCGCTATGCGGGTCGACCCCATGACGGCAATGCTTCTGGGTGCTCCGCTCACATCGTCGGAGGCCCTTCTATCGGCTCTCGACAGATGCGTGACCGACCTCAGGACCTCAATCGACAGGTTACAACTCGTCGCCAAGCAAGACGCCCTGTTAATCCTGAGATGCTCGCTTGGCTCGCCCAGGCTGATCCATCTACTTAGATGCACCCCTTGCCACGATCACCCTCGATTACACGATTACGACGAGCTGTTAAGGGGTGGACTTGAAAGGATATTAGACATCACGTTGACCGATGACCAATGGATGCAGGCCTCCTTTCCAATCAGATTAGGGGGACTGGGAGTTAGGAGGGTGTCTTCTTTGGCACTTCCAGCCTTTTTGGCTTCTGCCGCTGGCACCCTCTCCATCCAGTCCCTCATCTTGGGAACGGCCTGGAACATTGATGACGACTCATCCGATTCCGCGCGGTTCGAATGGATGCGGATTACTGAGACGGGAGATCCAACGGAATATCCAGGTCACAAGCAGTCACTACTGGACAACCCGCTGTTGCTTAAAACCGTGCTTTCCGTCGAGTCTAAGTTACACGACCCATACGATCGGGCAAGACTAAAGGCCTCATTGGCACCACACGCCTCTGACTGGCTTCACGCCCTTCCGCTGACCGCGTTCGACCTCAGATTGAGCGACGAGGCTGTGAGAGTTGCGGTTGGCCTCCGACTGGGAACGGCCATCTGTGAGCCGCACACGTGCGTGTGTGGCGCCCCTGTTTCGGCAAGGGGCTCGCATGGCCTTTCATGCTCCCTTGGTTTCGGTAGACAGGCAAGACACAGCACCATCAACGACCTTGTCTACCGGGGCTTAAATAGAGCTGGTACTCCGGCAATCAAGGAGCCGTCGGGCCTCGCCAGGACTGACGGGAAAAGCCCGGATGGCCAGACCCTAATCCCTTGGAGCAATGGAAGGGCGTTGATTTGGGACGCGACCGTGGTGGACACGTTGGCCACCTCGTACGTCCTTGAGAACGCGACCGAAGCCGGAAGAGCAGCAGAGAAAGCCGCCACAAGAAAATTGTCAAAGTATTTGGATCTCCAAAGGACATACCTCTTCGTCCCCTTAGCCGTGGAAACAATGGGCCCCATCAACAATGAAGGTCTCGCCTTTGTGTCCGAGATCGGACGCCGGCTGTCGAAGATCTCTGGTGATTCACGTGAAGCAGGCTTTCTGTTCCAGAGCATTTCAGTCACGATCCAGCGCTACAACGCCGTTGCCTACCAAGGCACCTTGTCTGGTTTACCCGGAGCTATGGACCGGCCACTCTAAGCAAACTGAAATTGATCTGTTAAAACTAAACCAAAACCTAAATCTAACATTGAGACGAGACGTAATGCTGCGCGCTGTCAATAAAATCATACCCGACCTATACCCGTTCATACATCAGGCATACTCCGCGGAGTCAGTGCTCCAGTTCGGGGAGTTCGTTATTGCATCACAGATGGGTCCGCAACAGGGCGACCCTTTGGGTCCTCTACTCTTTTGTCTGCCACTGCAGCCTGTCTTACAATCATTGACATCCAGCTTCCAAGTCGGGTACTTGGATGATCTGTCACTAGGAGGAAGACCCGAAGACGTGGTCAATGACATGAAAATCATCGCGGATCTGGAGCCAAGCTTAGGCTTATGCCTGAACAAGCAGAAATGCGAAATCTTGGCCGGGGAGAAAGAGGTAGACAAAACATTTGATGTCTTCAAACGAGCAACCATGGACTCAATAACTCTGCTGGGGGCACCGCTCAGAAGAAGCACGGCTCTGGATGAAGTATTGCAGGACCATTCTGAAAGATTGGAACAGGCAGTGAAGGACTTGATGAGGCTGCCTACGCAGGGAGCCCTGATGCTAATGAGATCGTGCTTCGGTGCCGCGAGGCTGACCTTCTTACTCAGAACTGCGCAGTGCTGGGATCACATCTTGTTGAGAACTATGGATGAACAGATGAGACAGGGATTGGAGTCAGTCGTCAACATCAGACTCAGTGACATCCAATGGATTCAAGCGACACTTCCGATAAGAGACGGCGGTTTGGGGATTAGACGACTTCAGATGCTGGCATCTTCCGCATATATTGCTTCAGCTGCATCAGCCAGAAATCTTGCAACCGCAATTCTTCACTCGGACGATTGGCAAGATTCATTCAAGAATGAAATTCTCATCGAGCGCAGGGAGACGCTCCCGAGCGGAGAGATAGAGACCATCACTGCCCAAAAAGCTTGGGACAGACCACTGGTTGAGGCAGACATATCGTTGGTGTGGTCCTCGGCGACAGATCCGCTCAACATGGCGAGACTGCGGGCTGTAACATCCGCCCATGCAGGAGACTGGATGGCAGTTTTTCCAATGGCCTCATGTGGATTATGTCTCAGCGATGAGGCCGTCAGAGTGGCGATAGGCCTTCGCCTCGGCCTGGATCTCTGCGAGCCACACCAGTGCCAGTGCGGCTTAGTGACTGACCAGGGAGGACATCATAGACTGGTCTGTCGACTTTCTGGAGGGCGTGCAAGTAGGCACTTTGCTTGAAACGATATCATCTGGAGGGCCCTTCAGCGAGCAGATGTTCCGAGCTCCAAGGAACCAGCAGGTCTGTTCCGTACTGATGGCAAAAGACCGGATGGAGCAACGTTGATCCCGTGGTCAAGAGGGAAATACATGACATGGGATGCTACAAGTGTTCACACGTGTGCTGGCTCGTATATTCATCTGACCTCCGTAACATCTGGAGCAGCAGCTGAAATGGCATCCACCAAGAAGACAGCAAAATATGCAGGAATCCCCAGCACACACGAATTCATTCCGGTGGCACTTGAGACCTTGGGTCCCATCAATGCACAGGGCCTGGAGTTCTTATCAGAACTAGGGCGGCGGTTGACCATGGTGTCATGAGACCCGCAGGAGACAGCACATCTCTTTCAGCGTCTTTCTGTTTGTATTCAACGCTTTAACGCTGTTTCTTTTCGCTCTACCTTTGCACAATCGACCGGTGACGATGACCGTTAACTCCAGAACAACACTGTTTTTAGTATTTATTGTTTTTAAAGCCTGAGGAATCATAAATACCTCGGGCGCTTAAAAAAAATAAATAAATAATAATAATAATAATAATAATAATAATAATAATAATAATAATAATAATAATAATAATAATAATAATAATAATATGATTGGGACAACGCAGCGAGTCAGTCGATGGTTTTTATCTCTGAGTCTTTTGAAGCGTGTTGGATTAACGCGAGCTCGTTACGTCTTGATTTTTATACCTTTGGATTTCTATTGATGCCAGGATCAATAATATCTACACACTTTCTTACATCAAAATCAGGTTTTTTCGATATTATAAGTTAAATTTCACGATCTGTGCATCTTAAATGTGGAATTTAACGTTACGTTTTGCATCAGTTTAACGGCTACGATACGATGACGTCATAATGCGCGCTGCCTAGCAACGTTGCAAAAACGCTCAGCTATTTACATTTCAAACTCTGTTTATAGCCATCCAAATAAATTTCTCTCACTTTACGCTCACTCAAATGGTTTTTCCATCTGATTCAATCATATCCGGTGTTAAGCCGAAGAAGGTTCAAGGAACCTGTAGTGTCTGCCATACAATACGTCAGATTCACAGCAAAGATGGCATGGTCCACCAACACGGGCCAAGAGTTAAACCATGCGTGGGTTCGCATCGGCCGCCCTTGTCCACGGGTTCCACAGGACCCATGGATCCTTCTGGCTCGGTGGCCGCCGCAACACAAGCGGACCCCGAGCCTGTTGTGTCTACGCAAATTCGGCCCATTGACGTCCCGGTTGCACTGGCTCCGGCGCCCTCAAGACCAATGCAGCACCCCTGCCTCTCAAGGGGTCTACTTAGACATATCCCAAAAGGCGCAAGATCTGGGGCGGGACGTCTCCTTACAGACGTATTGGAATCCATACTGCAGAAACCAATGGCCAATGAGGGATGGCGACGCCTCTTCACCTTCGGAGCGGGAATTTTGGAAGTGCCCTTGAGAGGGGGTCGGCGCCGAAATCTAACGTCTGTCATCAAGAAGCGCGTTGATGACTTTCACTTGAGATGGCCGACTGTCGCCGAAAACCTATTCGTTCCAGACGTGGATACTAATGTCAAACGCAAACCTCCGGACTTGGATGGAAGGCGGGCGCTAGCTTCGGCGGTGGCCGCCAAGATGGAAGATGGCAATGTCAGTGCTGCGGCTCGTATCCTCTGCTCAGACGACATTCCTGCGCCGATAAACGAAGAAACGTTTGAAGTTCTGCGGAAAAAGCACCCGGCACCACCATCTGATCGCCCAGCCATCGTCTGCTCGTCATCAAGCGCGCCATTCCAGGCCACTGAGCTGGAGATTCGAACATCAATACGTTCTTTCCCCATGGGCTCGTCGGGCGGTCCGGATGGCCTGCGTCCTCAACACGACGCGGAACTCCTGAGCGATCCGGATTCAGGACCTGGACTACTAAGGGCGACGACCGCGTTCATCAACCTACTTCTGGCTGGCACCTGCCCTCAGGAGTTTCGCTGCATCTTATTTGGAGGAACGCTTTTTGCGCTTCGCAAGAAATGTGGCGGCCTGAGACCGATAGCCATTGGATATGTCTGGCGTAGACTTGCATCTAAATGCGCCAACGCGTTTGCCATCTCGCGTGTCACGCCGTACCTAACCCCTAAACAACTTGGGGTGGGTGTACCAGGAGGCTGCGAGGCTGCGTCCCATGCAGCCAGACGATTTTTGAAAAACATGGGCCCACAGTCAATATTGGTGAAGCTTGACATCTCGAACGCATTCAACTGTCTACACCGTGATTCCATGCTGGCGTCGGTTGATGAAATCATCCCTGAATTGGCCGCATACTGCCATCTTGCCTACGCCGAGGCGACATCTCTACAATTCGGCAGGTTTAATATACTATCGCAGGAAGGTTCGCAACAGGGCGATCCCTTGGGACCTCTTCTATTCTGTCTGCCGCTCCAACCAATTCTAACCCGCTTGATGTCGCCCTTGGCTTTTGGATACCTCGACGACCTCACGCTTGGCGGGGACCCAGAGATAGTGGAGGCTGACGTGGATTCGATTGAGGAAGGATGCTCGCGTCTGGGCCTCACGCTGAACCGTACTAAGTGCGAGATCATTGCAACCGACTTCGACTTCAACAACACCAATCGAGGCGCTATGCGACAATTTGCCCGGGTCGACCCCATGACGGCCATGCTTCTGGGTGCTCCGCTCACATCGTCGGAGGCCCTTCTATCGGCTCTCGACAGATGCGTGACCGACCTCAGGACCTCAATCGACAGGTTACAACTCGTCGCCAAGCAAGACGCCCTGTTAATCCTGAGATGCTCGCTTGGCTCGCCTAGGCTGATCCATCTACTTAGATGCACCCCTTGCCACGATCACCCTCGATTACACGATTACGACGAGCTGCTAAGGGGTGGGCTTGAAAGGATATTAAACATCACGTTGACCGATGACCAATGGATGCAGGCCTCCCTTCCAATCAGATTAGGGGGACTGGGAGTTAGGAGGGTGTCTTCGTTGGCACTTCCAGCCTTTTTGGCTTCTGCCGCTGGCACCCTCTCCATCCAGTCCCTCATCTTGGGAACGGCCTGGATCATTGATGACGATTCATCCGATTCCGCGCGGTCCGAATGGATGCGGATTACTGAGACGGGAGATCCAACTGAATATCCAGGTCACAAGCAGTCACTATTGGACAACCCGCTGTTGCTTAAGACCGTGCTTTCCATCGAGTCCAAGCTACAAGACCCATACGATCGGGCAAGACTAAAGGCGTCAATGGCACCACACGCCTCTGACTGGCTTCACGCCCTTCCACTGACCGCGTTCGACCTCAGATTGAGTGACGAGGCTGTGAGAGTTGCGGTTGGCCTCCGACTGGGAACGGCCATCTGTGAGCCGCACACGTGTGTGTGTGGCGCCCCTGTTTCGGCAAGGGGCTCGCATGGCCTTTCATGCTCCCTTGGATTCGGTAGACAGGCAAGACACAGCACCATCAACGACCTTGTCTACCGGGGCTTAAATAGAGCTGGTACTCCGGCAATCAAGGAGCCGTCGGGCCTCGCCAAGACTGACGGGAAAAGACCGGATGGCCAGACCCTAATCCCTTGGAGCAACGGAAGGGCGTTAATTTGGGACGCGACCGTGGTGGACACGTTGGCCGCCTCGTACGTCCTTGAGAATGCGACCGAAGCCGGAAGAGCAGCAGAGAAAGCCGCCACAAGAAAATTGTCAAAGTATTTGGATCTCCAAAGGACATACCTCTTCGTCCCCTTAGCCGTGGAAACAATGGGCCCCATCAACAATGAAGGTCTCGCCTTTGTGTCCGAGATTGGACGCCGGCTGTCGAAGATCTCTGGTGATTCACGTGAAGCAGGCTTTCTATTCCAGAGCATTTCAGTCACGATCCAGCGCTACAACGCCGTTGCCTACCAAGGCACCTTGTCTGGTTTACCCGGAGCTATGGACCGGCCACTCTAAGCAAACCGAAATTGATCTGATAATAATAATAATAATAATAATAATAATAATAATAATAATAATAATAATAATAATAATAATAATAATAATAATAATAATAATAATAATCAAGATTGCGATATGGAGCCAGTGAAAGCCGTCAGTCATGCATGTGAAGATTTGTGAGTATCGAGAAAGTCGTACGATTAGTCTACAATGTGCGTCAGCACTCGAGTGCCCAAGGTATTTTTTGGTACACGAGGGCCCAAGGAGGGTCCGCGCGGACCCCAGCGTTTTTATGCTATTCCTTGATAAGGGATTGGAATATCGTTCCAGAATTTAGTTTTATGTACTCCTAAATGAATTTGCAATCAATTAATGCAGTTTACAAATATTATCACAATAGCACCACCTGGTGTAAAATAATAGTGTAAACATCTCGTGATACACATTTTCTGCTTGCACGCGTCATTTACCAAAGGAAGCCTATGGATGCGTCCGGTGTACCGCGAAAATCTATAGCCTACTGCAACAAAAAGTATCCGGAAACTTCTGTCATTGGTTCACGTGACATAATGACGTCAGATAGTAACGTTAGACGCCTCAGCCTCGTTTTCGTTGACAAATATGATCCGGGCTGATAGATCTTTATAAATAATATTAGGCCTACATAATTACAAATCCTTCTATCTTCAGTCTATTTATCATGAACGAGACATTATTGTAATCTTATTGCGTTGCAATGTCTCCGAAAATTTGGTCGGCACTTCTGAAGACAAGACCTATGTAATCGGTGATCTGTGATGTGTGTCAAGTTTGCAGGCATATTGAGATTAAGATTCGCCATACATATTCGTTTCAGGTGTGACCTAACAATAAGGCACAAAAGTCAGGCACGAGCGAACTGGCAATTCCACTTGGTAATTTCACATATTTAGACCCTATCCATCCCAGAACGCTTAACAGGTCTTATTAATCACCATCAGAACTACCTAGACCGAATATAGTCGCTAGAGCGTTTAAATCATTATTGTCCCTAGCGACTATAATTGGTCTAGGTAGTAATTATGGTGGTTAATGTGCCCTGTTAAGCGTGATGGGGTGGATAGGATCTGAGTATGACATTTCCAGTGCCAAACTTTGCTCATTTGATGCATTGAAATAAACGGTCGATAATATGTGAAATTTGGAAGGCTACAATAGGAACAATAATGATTTAAACGCAATAGCGACTATTGTTCTGCGTAGTGCTGATGGTGTTTAATTATGCCCTTTTAAGCGCTATGGGGTGGATAGAGTCCAAATATGTGAATTTACCAAGTGAAATTACCAGTTCGAGCGTGCCTTCTTGGGGAGGTCACCGCGAATCGATATGGTAGGCGAATCTCAATCCCAATATGTTTGCTAACTTGACACACATTGATCCCTGGTTTCAAGCCAACAGAGAAATAGTAGAGCAACCATAACGTGGTAAACAGTATTAAATAATTGCCAGATTTACAAGTTGATGGACAGGAACCGATCGAGAGGTTAAATTGTTTTGAGGATGGATGAACAAGGTGATTTTAGTTAGCTGCAGCTGTTTCTATTCACAGAATCTGCAGAGATGTGTTATTATATATGGCAATATTTGCAATTTAGCCTCACTCGTGACACCCTCCTACTTTATTCAGGCATGGGACTGGCATTTGCAGAGTGCAACCAGTGGCGGAGTTAGACAGATGTATTTGAAAAGCATTTTAAAATTTTAAAATATTTAACGTTAGACACCCTATCTTCTTGTGCGAAGTTCTTTAATAAACGATCCAATTTCAAATACGGACTTTCCATACTAAAATAGAAAACAAGTTCTGACTTAACACCGCTTCGTTCGTAAGAATCACATTTTCCCCACATCTACTTGCACACTCTCAATGTCACTAGCCCATTATATCACTAACATGCATGTATTACAATAGTCCTTTGCATACCGAGTTACATAGTTGTAAAAAGTTTTTTTTCCGTTTTTTTATTATCTCCCAAAAAACGTGGTTTTTTCGTTTTCTTTTTATTTTTCCCATCGTTTTTTTTATCGTTTTTATTTTTTCATTAACTTTATATATTCATTTACTTTCTGTTATTATTTTCCTTAATTATATTTTTTCTGATATTCCTTATGTTTTCCGCCAACTTACAATAATTCAGCTAACTAAAGTCATTATTTCACCATTTAACATAATCATTTAAGCTACAGCCTGCGTGTAGTAAGTTCCTAATCAAGGTTTTCAAGGTTAAAATACGGTTTTAGATGTAGTAAAGTCAATTTATTTTCCGTTTCGGTTTTTTATCGTTTTCTGGGGGGCTTTTTTTTCGAAAAAAACGACGGTTTTTGCCGTTCTTTTTATTCCGTTTCCATCTTTTTTTTTACATCTATGCCGTGTTATATGCTTCACAAAGCGAATTAATTATCTATATAAATAAAAATGAAACTTTCCAATAGTTTGTGTAAAGTGTTCTCGAAAAAGTACCGCACAGATTGTTTTGAAAATTTAACAAAACCTTCCATTCCTATAAAAGAGTTTCCATTTTTCTTTTTATCCGAAAAAACCCAATCTTTTCCACAAAAAGTGAACTTTGCATTCCGCACGACCGCCATTTGCAAATTCAACAAAGCCGAAGGGTTGCCAGATTTCCGAAACGCCTTGACAGTTACAGCGACCAGGTAACGCCTTGACAGTTACAGCGAACAGACGAAACATGAATGAGGTCGCGTGCCGTGACGTCATAAGCGAGTCGCATAATTAATTTTGCGGCCTTTCAACATTCTTGGGCTAAGGGACGGTGTGAGGGAGGAAAGGAGCGGAGGGAGATGGACGAAGGGGAGAGGTATGCGGAGGGTTAGGCAGAGGGGAGGGGAGGGTGAGGGGAAGGGGGAGGGGGACGGGGACGGGGATGGGGACGGGGAGGTGGAAGGGGACGGGGACGTGGAGGGGAGAAGGGAGGGGAAGGGGATGAGTTTTTCTGCCACAGCAACGCGTGGCCGGGTACAGCTAGTTCCTAATAAACCTCGAAAAGTAACCCGGATAGTTTTGCCAACAGATACAATTTCGCACGTATGTCGTGCGAAATTATATCCTGACAACGAAGTGGGCGTGGCCGGATAGTTTATGTTGGCCGGATAGTTTTTCGCATGACACCGGCGCTTTCGCATGCAAGCCAGTCGGGTTAGCTGCTCTTGCTTCCAGTTATCGATGGACCAGTTGCATTATGGTAGACTAAATCGTATTTGCAATTGTAAATTTGTGTAGCTCCGCTTCAAGAGAAAGTGAAACGATTGGTAATTTTCAAACAATTGCGGAGGAAGGGGAAGTACGAACGGCTGTGTCACTGTGTTGTGTTAGGGCTATTTGTGGGTCGAGTAAAACATGTAGGCCACTACCGTCAACACTCTACATGTACAACACCATCGGCTAAGAGCCTAAGAAGAAAAGCTGAGCCATTTATCCGCATAACCTTGACAGAACGGTTGCCACCGTTTGTATGAACTGTACTAGTGTACTATGCCATCCGTTTTGACGCACGCTTGTTGTATGCAATTATTGCTTAAATAGGCCTACATAGACTTGCAGACTCTCAACTTCTGTGCTGCAAACATAGCCCAAACATAGTGCTACAATGTCAGTAATTCTAAGTTCAACCATTTATATGAATCTTTCTTTCATAATAACGTCCGCTGACCATTTATATATTGGCCCGTAACCATGCGCTTGTATGATACATCAGCCGCATATCTTGCGGTTCTGTTCTGTTCTGTTCTCAGCCATCCTCGATCCGAGGGTCGGCCGCATCATGTAGATTGTTCCTCCAACGCTTCCTGTCCTCCGTCAATCTTATCATTTCTCCCAATGTCAATCCAGTCCACTTTTTAATGTTGCTCAGCAGGTTTGTTCTTGGTCTTCTTCTTTTCCGGTCTCCTGGCATTGTGCCCTACATGATGTCTTTCTCAATGCATGTTCCCTCTCTTCTCATGATGTGTCCAAAATAAATCATTTTTCTTTTTTTTACTGCCTTCAGCAGATTCCTCTCCACTCCTCTCCACTCCTGCCGCCTCCAGCACCCATTCATTTATCCGTTTTTCCGTCCATGATATTTTGATTATCAATCTCAGACACTTCATCTCGAACGCTTCTATTCGTCTCTCTTCCTCCTTCCTCAGTGTCCAACTCTCACAGCCGTATATGGCCACTGGCCACACCCAGTGTCCTCCATAGCTTTATATTCGTTGCATTTGTTAGGTCTTGACTCTTCTTGCGGTACCCTTAGTATATGCTGTGGTTGTTGGGTATATGGTAGGACAATACTCACGCAAAATATACCATTCTATGCCCAAATGGTTGGTCTAGGAATACCTGAAAGCATTTCTGTAATCTGTAGATCCTTAGCCTTTAAAAGTTATCCGGAAAAACAGGCCTCTGGTCCGATCGGACTTTCCCCGGTGGGCACTTGAGGGTTAAAAAAATGCATGTATGGCAGGCGAACCTTAGGGGGCCAGTAATTAGGTAGTCACAACAGTCAATTCGTGCCGAGACAAGGGCACGTACATGTATCATAGTCGTAAACACCCAGGAGGACACGGAGTAACCGATCTCCTACGTAACTGTAACATGTATTAATTATTGCCATTATGTCGTCTCTGTTGGTAGTAACAGGAACGGTTCAGAAGAGATGGGTGTTGAGTTCTATCACTAGTCTACATGTATCAGTCTGTCAATGTGACACCAGGTAATAAACACCAAGAAACGGTAGGCTATTATTATAGCATAAAGAGGCAAATTATAACTGGTGTAAATGCTTTGCGTTGAGCCAACGTAAAACTAATACAGGATAAGCAACCGATATTCAGACAGTCGATAGAGCACGGATGTTGCACATAGGGCCTAGCGCGCGGTACGCAAACTCACAACATCTTTACTTCTGGTTATTTGATTTAACTGATTTATTTGTCGACCAAACTTCTGCAGCGTTGAATGTTTTTAAAATCTCAATCGTGAAAACAGATCTAAAGCAGTAGTGCGTTTATTATAATACTAGCTGAACCCGGCCACGCGTTGCTGTGGCTGAAAAGAGGCTCCCCCTTCCCCTTCCCCCTCCCCTCCTCCTCCCCTCCCCTTCCCCTTCCCCCTCCCCTCCTCCTCCCCCTCCCCTTCCTTCTCCCCCTCCCCCTCCTTTTTCCTTCTCCCCTCCCCCTCCCCTCCCCTCCCCTCCCCCTCCCCCTCCCCCTCCCCCTCCCCCTCCCCCTCCCCCTCCCTCTCCCCTCCCCTCCCCCTCCCCCTCCCTCTCCCCTCCCTCTCCCCCTCCCTCTCCCCTCCCTCTCCCCCTCCTCCCTCTCTCTCTCCCTCCTCTTTCCCTCTCCCTTCCCCTCCGTCCCCCTCCCCTTCCCCCTCCCCTTGACCTCCACCTCCCCTCCCCTCCGCTCCCTCCCCACCGTCTTTGTCCCGCTCCCTCCGCTCCTTTCTTCCGTCGCAGCGTCCATTCCAAGCCCAAAGGCCGCTTTGTGAAAAGGCCTAAAAGCGGCCTCTTTGGAAAATTAATCGCGACTCGCTTATGACGTCATAGCACCGCACCTCATTGATGTTTCGTTGCTGTGTTTGGAGACGGCGTTTATGAAATCTCTGCAGCCGTGTGGGACGTGTTTAGTTTGCAAATGGCGGACGAAGGGATTGCAAAGTTCACTTTTTGTGGAAACGGTTGGGTTTTTTCGGGTGAAAACATCTTAACACGCGGTTGAATGGGAATGGAAGGTGTTGTAAAATTTTCAAAACAATCGGTGGGTCACTTTCAGCGTGAAAATGCGACGAACATTTGGAAAGTTCATTTTTATATATATAGATTATAATAGCTTTGGCTAACCTCCAAACGTCGCTGGATTTGGAAAACCGTTGATCTTGAAGGACCTCGGGTGCCATGTAAGCATATGTTCCTACCAATGTTGACATAGTGGCAGTATGGTCGTGTTCTTTTATTTCATCAAAGTCTGCAATCTTTAGAGTCAATACAGCGTAGAGACTACAGGCATCGAAAGGTTCCATCAGCAAAACTGTACGAAATAAAACGTATATACATGTAGACGATACAACCAATAGCTGACCCAGGGGCAATCTGGCCCCCATATCGAAGAAAAACTATAAAAATAACAATGTGAGATTATTCCTTCACGCCAGTCATGGGTGAAGTTTTTTCCATTCTTAAGGGGGGCTAAAAAAACCTTGGAATTTTGTTGTGAGACGGAGACTTGGTCCAGATCGGCCAAAAAGATGAAGACTTTTTAGTCATCGAGTTGAAATCTAAAACAAACATACTATTTATGCGAAAACACCTTTTTAGTCATCGAGTTTAACTGAAATTTCATAAAAACCATACTGTTTCCGTAAACATCATTTTTGTCATCGAGTTTAATTGAAATCTCATGAAAACCCTACTTTTTTTTCGTAAACACCTTTTTTAGTGATCGAGTTTAATTAAAATTTTATACAACCATGCTATTTTCCGAAAGCACCTTTTTTAGTCATCGAGTTTAACCCGTTTGAGGTGAGCAGTTCTTTTTAAAGGAATTTTTAGAACTGCACAGCTCCCCCAGCCTTCCCAACTGCACAAATTCATTTAGAACTGCACATTTTTTTCAACATATCTGAAGATAGCCAAACTTTGATTTCGATGGTGTTTCTTCGGCGGAGAATTTCTGACGACTTTTTTTACTTGTCAAAATTTCCGAAAACACCTTTTTAGTCGTAAAAATGTCTGAAGACACTTTTTTTTCGTTGTCAAAATTTCTTTACACGTCTTTTTTAGTTGTAAAATTTTCAAAAAACACCTTTTTTTAGTCGTCAAAATTTCTGAAAATACCTTCTTTCAGTTGCTTAGAATATTAAATACACCTTTTTTTAGTTGTAAAGATTTCCGGTGTCAAAATTTCAGAAGACATCTTTTTTAGTTGTCAAATTTTCTGAAGACACCTTTTTTAGTCGTCACAATTTCTGAAAACACCTTTTTTAGTTGTAAAAAATTCTGAAAACATCTTTTTTTAGTTGTCAAAATTTCTGAAGACACCTTTTTTTAGTTGTAAACATTTTTAAAGACACGTTTTTTAGTTGTCAAAATTTCTGAAGACACCTTATTAGGCTTATTTTAGTCGTAAAAATTTCTGAGGACACCTGTTTTTAGTTGTAAAAATTTCTGAAGACATCTTTTTTAGTGGTCAGAATTTCTGAAGACACCCTTTTTATTCATCCGTTTTTACAGCGTATAATCCATAACTAACACCGTTCGGTGTAGTGAATAGTGATTGAACACTTACCACTTGCGACCGACGTTGATGAAATACTAGAAAAGGACAGTAAAGACGGCTTCAATTTCTTTATCGGTTGGCCGCTTGCTCCGCTAGACATAATATTTGACAAGTCTTTAACAAATAATATTTGTAATATTATGTCATCTGAAACTGTATCAAATTATTAGTTTTAAAAATTTATAGCTGCACACTTCAATCACAAAACTTGCAATTGGCCTACAATAAGCTTCTCTAAATGTCTTCTTAAAATAGCGTACTATTCCAAATCGGAAGACATGGAACTTTAAAAAATATTTTGTTGCTGCACAAAATTCCGTTTGCAACTGCACAAATCCATTTACAACTGCACATTTTGTGTAGAACTGCACGTTAAAAAAGCCCTGGGCCACACTTCAACTTATTACTCTTTAAAAGGTAATTCGTAGCAAATGGTGGCAGCGGTGGGATTTTGCTGAAGTGAAAGACTTTCTGTTATTTTGGTAACTGGAATTAAAATCCTCGTAATACCTTTGCGCTAGAGATACAGGATATACCGCAGTGTTGGTGGAGTGACTGGAGTCCAGATTGATTCCAGCGAAAGCACTCCAAGGTTATTTAAAGAAAATTCTGTTAATGGATGGAACATCACATACTGTGCCAGTGGCAAAT
This sequence comes from Lumbricus rubellus, assembly GCA_945859605.1. Lineage (NCBI taxonomy): Eukaryota > Metazoa > Annelida > Clitellata > Crassiclitellata > Lumbricidae > Lumbricus > Lumbricus rubellus. Next base: position 4,864,742 of record OX243821.1, read on the forward strand.
TTTCATCTGGAGAGCCCATTTTTTGGCAGGCACTGTTGAAGCATTAGGCGTTGATAAATTAATCTCTGTGTAACGTATTAATCGGGAATGTATCCGGAGTGAGACCCAGTACGAAAGAGATAGTCGAAGGCAAATGGCCGTGTGAAATTATTGGAGCTGTGAGTACACGTCGTCTGTTTAGAGTGCAAGGGTTCTAACTCCAAATTTGTAAAAAAAAACCGTTTTATTGTTTTATCTTATTGCTACCAATGTGATGCTTGAACAGTGGAGGGATTATATCGTTCTGAGTAAAACTAACGAAATAGCAGCTATTTGAATATTAGAGATATCTCCAAAGACTTATCTTTGAAATGTGCAATGATTCTATCTACCTACGCCTTGCGTTAGAGCAAGTAATTATTTATGCGCTCAATGATAATTAAATGGTGGTATGCGTGCATGGATTTCTATAACGTGATTTATAAGTATTTAAAAAGGAAATTGTACTTTTCTAACAATCTGCAACATTTGCTTTAGTCTGAAAAATTATTCCTAGTATATTTTAATGTTTTAATCAGGAAATTGTCATAACTAAAAGGAATTCTCCATTATAAATTTTGAAAGTGATAACACGCGTATTTAAGAGAGGCTTGTTATAGCGGATTTTTACGCCCATTATTAGTTTTACTCAAAAAAATATGAAACAACATTATTTTCATGCAATAGTTTTATAATTTGAAAGATAACATTGAACCGCACTTTCGAGTTGTTATAAAACGATCTATCTTCAGATCTAAAAATATTTTGTTTCTGCGGAGGTTCTAGACCTAGGCTAGCTCCTGTCGTAAGCTGTCACTTTGCGTACTTTCTCTCACAAACATTGATTTTCTGGGATCGGAGACATACAATATTTAAAAGATTTTATTATTTAAACTAGGGAAACGATCTGTTATCCAAAAATCCATAAATAACAAAAATATAAATTATTATCTATCTTCAGATTCAAAATATTTTTTGAAATGCGCAAAGGTTCTATTGCTGTAATTTGTGACGTCGGAGCTCGAAACCCGTCGCATGAAGTAACCTAGATATTGCGCTAGATGCCGAAATAGGCGAGAGGGGTCAAGAATGCAGTTTATTCCTCAGTTCAGAAAATGACTGTAAATTTGCCCTAATTTGCGAAGTAGTGAACCGATTTTGATGCCGTTTGCGTTATCTGATTCAGAATATATGCCTCTAATGCCCAGAACAATTGCAGAATAATAACTTAGTAGGTTCAGTAGACTTGGATTACACAAATATTCAGTAACTTTTTGTTTTGTTTTCTCGCTATAAACTAATGAAAGAATCAAACGAGCATAACTTCAGTTAGAAAAAAAGATATTTTCATTCTGTTAAAAGCATTTTAGAGCTTGTTCATTGTAGCATATGACTAAATCAAAAGGTCAAAAACCGATATGTGACGGGTTCTGAGCCCCTGTGTAAAATTACCTCCTGTCCGTCACAAACTTCATTATTTTATGCGTGGCGGCATGAAAGTTTTTAAAAGTTTATATTATTCCAACTAAGGATATAATATGCTATCCAAATTTTTATTAATCACGATTATATCAAAATAACTGGATTTTTGGCACTCATCGAAAGTTTAGATTCGCTCTCCTGAACAATTTCGAAAAGTGGAGTTGGAACCATTGCACTCTAAACAGACGACGTGCACAGTGCAGAAATAGAGATAAACCGTTGACTCCGTTAAAAGTTCGTAAGATAAATTTCCAGACCTAGATCCAAATCAGTTAAAACAATTGCAAGAGAACGATTCTTCGTTGGAGAAATATTAGGCTATCAGCTAGCAGAGACTGGAGTGGTGAGGCCATTGGGGAAAAACAACTTCACTAGATTTGTTGTGATCGACGGAATCCTATACCGACAACATGAAAATAGGATGGGATTAACCTTTATCTTCCCAGACACAGAAATAGTCATTCTATCACTTCTGAACTTTGTTATTATACAGTTTACCACCCAGATAGAGGCAATTAGTTTAAAAAATAATTTATTTTCTGTTCAAATAAAAATTATATATATGTTCCCAAAGTGGAACGTTGGGTGACTTTGACTAGTATAGGCATCAAGCATTAGTAAAAGTATAACTTTTTCCAAATGATGCATATATACATTTTTTTAAAAGGTGTGAATCACAAAGGTTAATACTCCACCTCTACCCCAAATTTTACACACCCCATCCTCAAAATTCCACTCCGCCCCACCCTTCCACCCCACCAAACCCCATGAAATGCTCACATATGAAATTTATGAAAAATAATGTTTCAATTTGTTTTCATACCGGTCCCAACGAACCACTACGCTAACCGTATCCCACAAAGTCCCACAGCAATCCCCCACCCACCCCACCCACCCAACCCAACCCTAATCCACCTCCCCCAAATTTGCCCCCACACAGTCCCACATGTCTGGAGTAAGGTTTCTCGGTCAAACCTCCTCTTCACTTCGAACGCACACGGCCCACTTCAACCACATACTCCAACCGTCCATCTATAACCCACCTCCACCCTACTCCGGCCCACTCCACCCCATTCCCACCCTCCACTCCGACCCACCTCTTAAAATGCGCAACATAGGAAATTCATGAAAAACAATTTTTTTACTTTGTTTTTCACCTTGGCTCTTCCTTCCCACTTTGACCCCACCCAGCACACTACAACCCCATACCACAGCCGTCCGACCCCACCCACCTCCACTCTAATTCAGGCCTACCCACCCCATCTCCCACCCCTCCTTGACTCCACTCCGCGAAAGGCTCAACACATGAAATTCATAGCAAAAAATAATGTTTCACTTGGTTTTCACCTTTGGTCTCACCGCACCGCACCCTACTATCCCAAAATCCTCACCCCACCCCGCCATACCCTGTCCCCACACAACCCACCCTGCGGGAAAACGGAGTAATTATATAGGCTAATCAGAATTTAAATATAGCCTACGTTGAAAACATCACGCTGCAGTAGGCCTAACGCAACTTTTCAAGCTCCTCAAATCCCGAAAAAACCAGTAGGCTACTATATAATAAAATAATAAAAAAGGCCTAAAATAATAATAATAGATCAAATAATAATGATACTATAATTAATAATAATATTAATCATGTTCATATTAGAATGAAAACTACAATCAACGTAAATTTTGTAGCGAGCAGGGAAAATTTCAATAGAACGTAAAAGTATTGTTTCAACTAGTGAGAGTGACCCAACGTTCCCAAAGTGGAACATATCTAAAATCAGCTGCGTTGCTCACTCGTGGAGCACTACTATTAAAAAAATTGACCATAACTAGACAGAATAGACACAGTTCAATCCAAATGTACAATAAAAGCAATTAATTATTATGCATTTGCTCCAAAAAATAATTTTCAATATTTGTTAGCAAAAACGTCATTTTTTGACAAATTTGCATCAAAATAACTATTTTATTAGCCGCAACATACTTGAAACAAAAGTAAATAAACATGCACCCATCATTGGCCAAGTAAATGAATATCAATAAGATGACTTACAGTAGGTTTTATCGTCTCTGCAAATTTTTTAATAATATGTTCCACTTTGGGAACGTTGGGTCAATAAAGGTTAATAACAAAATAGGTGATGCTACCAAAGGAGTTAGGCTACGACCACTAGTATTGTCATTTGGACACGAAACCGTGATGGCCGGGAATCTCGGGATTTTTCGAACCTGCGATAGAATTCGCAGTAGTTTTTATTGGCCTGGTTTTCAATCTGAGGTGATTAGATTTTGCAAGTCCTGTGACTTATGTCAAAAGGACGATTAGGGAAAGTTCCTTTGGAAAAAATGCATATAATTCGAATTCCATTCCAACGAATTGCCTTAGACCTGGTTGAACCAATTTCTCCACCATTAAGCAGAGGAAATAGGTATATTTTGACTGTCGTGGATTATGCAACACGTTATCCTGAAGCAGTAGCGTTGCCAGGAATCGGAACCGAGCAAGTGGCTGCAGGGCTTTTTCAAAGGAGTTTTTAGAACTGCACTATTTCCCCAGCCTTGTGAACTGCACAAATCCATTTAGAACTGCACAATTTTGCCAACATTTCTGAAGATAGCCAGGAGTTGATTTCGGGGGTGTTTCTACAGTTTCTTCGGCGGAGAATTTCTTACGACTTTTTTTAGTTGTCAAAATTTCTGAAAACACCATTTTTAGTCGTAAAAATGTCTGAGTTGTCAAAATTTCTAAATACACCTTTTTTAGTTGTCAAAAATTTCTAAAGACACCTTATTCTAGTAGTCAAAATTTCTGAAGATACCTTTTTCAGTTGCTTAGATTACTAAAGACACCTTATTTTAGTTGTCAACATTTCCGAAGACAACTTTTTTGTTGTAACAATTTTTGAAGACACCTTTTTTTAATCGTCACAATTTCTGAAGACACCTTTTTTATTTGTCAAAATTTCTGAAAACATAATTTTTTATTTGCCAACATTTTTCTAGGCACCTTTTCTAGTCGTCAGAATTTCTCAAGACACCTTTTTTAGTTGTGATATTTCTGAAAACATCCTTTTTAGTTGTAAAAATTTCTGAAAACATCTTTTTTTAGTTGTCAAAATTTCTCAAGACACCTTTTTTAAGTTGTCAAAATTTTTGAAGACACCTTTTTTAGTTGTCAAAATTTCTGAAGACACCTTATTTTAGTCGTAAAAATTTCTGAAGACGCCTGTTTTTAGTTGTCAGAATTTCTAAAGACACCATTCTAGTCGAAAAAATTCCAGAAGAAATTTTATTTAGTCGCCAGTATTTCTGAAGACACCTTTTTTAGTCTTCTGCGCCCTTATTGTAGTTTCTACAACGTATAATCCATAATTAACACCTTAGGGCGTAGTGAATAGTTACACTTACCACTTGCGACCGACGTTGACGAATTACTAGAAAAGGACAGTAAAGACTGTTTCAATTTCTTTATCGGTGGTCTTACTGTGCTACACATAATATTATTGACAAGTCTTTAACAAATATTGTCTGTCATGTTATGTCATCTGACACTTTATATTAGTTTTCAAAGTATATAGCTGCACACTTCAATCACAAAACTTGCAATACGCCTGCAATAAGCTTCTCTGAATCTTTTATTATTCAAAATCGGAAGACATCGAACTTTTAAAAAAATTTTTAACTGCACAAAATTGCTTTTACAACTGCACAAATCCATTTAAAACTGCACATTTTGTGTAGAACTGCACGTTGAAAAAGCCCTGAGTGGCTGAAGCCTTGATGCCAAATTTTAAGTTGTCTTAAACTGTTGCAGAATGAGAAAGCCAGTCACAGAACAAAGCATATCGAAACTCAATATCATTTTGTACGAGAAATGTACAGAAAGAAGGAACTAGACATAAGTAAAATTGTCCTAATGAACATATGATAGCTGACCTCTTAACTAAACCTTTGGAAGCAGTTAAAACTATGAATTTTACTTTTGAAATTGGGCTAACTGATGAAGAAGCTATGCAATGAGAAACTTATTTATTGTGATCGGTATATTAAACCACTCTTGTTTGCATATCGTGAAGTACTCCAAGAGTCTCTGGGCTTCTCACCATTTGAACTGTTGTATGGTAGGTCAGTCAGAGGACCTATGGAGATATAGAAGGAGCTATGGACTGGTGAAGGCATTGATGATGAGATTAAGACTACTTACCATTATGTCATGGATTTGAGGAATCGATTGGAGGAAACTGCTAGTATGGCTCATGAATTCCGGAACAAAGCTCAAGATAAGTACAAGATGCAATATGGAAAAAACGACGAGAGCGATAATGTTGAAGTATGGAGATAAAGTGTTGCATCCTACTGACAGTAACAAGTTGTTAAAGCAATGGAAGGGACCTTTCATGGTAGAATAAAGAATAAACATGACTGATTACAGAATCAGGATACGAGATGGAAGGACCAAGATTTCTCACATCAATATGTTGAACCAGTATTTAGATCGATAGACAACTTACAGAGGTAGTAGGGTTCGTGACTGTTATTGATTCAGATGATTCTGATGGAACGTTGCTCTGATGGATGAGATTCTGCTAACTCAGTGGTTCTCGACCTGTTGGTCGCGACCACCACGGGGTTCGCCTGACGATTTGCCAGGGGTCGCCTGGGCCCCTCAGAAATGTTTAACCCTCGGGCTACCAGGGTGGTGGTATCCACCCCCCACCTAGGTTTTTCCCAAATCAAACTTTTTTCGTAGCTGTAGAGAATTCATTTGCACACATTTTGAGCTAAAATGTGTGATGATATACCATACCATTCAAAAGTTATACCCGATATACCCGAGGCACCAGGGGGGGGGGGGTGGATACCACCCCCTTAGATTATCGGCTGTATCTTATCCGTCCTTTGACATGAAGAGACACCAATTACACCATTCTGTAGAGGGAATGTGGGGCTACATTTCCATGCTCAGTGAGTTGTCTTTGGACAACCGAAAGTGCTCAAAATAAATTAAAATATAAATAATGGTGTTTTATTTTCATAAAGGTTTCATGTTTTTCCTAATAAAAATTATTCATACTTTATTTTTTAAGAGAAATAAATTATGTCATTCTATAGAGGGCATTTAGGGCTATTTTTTGATACCAATTAATTTGACATTTGATAACCGGAAGTGCTCAAAATAAATTTAAATGTGTGAAAATGTTGAGTTTTTTTTACAACGCAAACCGATAAGTCTGCGTAAGCGTTTTTCAGCATGTTTTACATGTTTTTTCTCTTTTTATTGTAACTAAAACTAACTTATTACTAGTTTTTATAGTTGATTATTGGACATTATTATATGTAAACTATTTTTAATTAAATAAATTATGTTAAAACACACAGAATCTAATATTTTGCTTATGCGAAGTATACATTTTGTGGAATCGACGGGTGCCTACGGTAAAAAATTCATAACTTCGGGGTGCTTTCGTATATTTTAAACCTAAATATACCATTTTGTGCAGAAATGAATGCTGAATCCAATCGGTGTATTACCAATTATGATATCTCAAACCAAACCCAAAATCCAGGGGGGTGGTAACCACCCCTTCTTGGTAGTCAGTGTTACAAAAATAGCGTGGTAGCCTGAGGGTTAAAAGATGTAATAGTAATTTCAACGCTATCTAAGCCTACATGATAGCGGCTTTAAATGAATTTTTACTTATACTTTGCTGATGATTCATTCGTTAGATTGCGGCCATGGGCGGAAACCTAGGGGGACAGGGGGGACGTTCCCCCGATAAAAGTGTTGGGGAACAGCCCTTGCATTGCCCCCCAATATTTGGGCGTCAAGACTAAAAATAGGTATTCTAAATTTTTGGGCGGTGAAAATAGAAATTTTTTATGACTTTTTGGCCAGATGACTAAACAAAAAATCTCGCGTCTTTCCTTCGGCCGCTCGTTCGCCCCCCTTCCCCCTTCAAGTCTCCGCCCAGGTTTCCGCCTATGATAGCGGCATCTATTTTAATTTCTGACATTTAAAAAAGTGAATTCTACTTGTACAATTTTTCTCGAAAAATTAAAATTAACAGTTCGTTTGCTCACGGAATCTTTGCTGTCAACTAATGAGTCGTGTAAGTGGGCGGCAACTTGGGGCGGCAGAGGGAATCGTTCCCCCAAAAATTTTTGTGGGGCACCGAGCTGCTTATAATTATTCCCCAATATTTCATGAATATCAATATAAATTTCTACAGCGTTTCCACTGTTTATTCATAATGAATAATATAGTTGAGATGCCAGCTTAAAATTCTTTCATTGCCGTTTAATCAATATGGAGCGGATACTTATTGAAGTTTTAAATCACATCTCTACACACTAATTTTGTTAAGATGACAGTTTAAAATGTTGCAGTTGAAGTAAGCAAGTCCAAAATTTGCAAATAATCAAGGCAATATGATGCTATGAAGTCTTAAGTCCATGACTATCAGCATTGAAAAATTAACAGTTTATTAAGATACTAGCTTAAAATGCAGCCATCACAGAGTGGATATTCAAAATATTTAAACAATGGAGAGGTGGCATTTCTGAAGTCTTAAGCCATTCTCTCAGCACTGAAACTATGAGAAATTTTATTGAGATGGAAGCTTAAAATGCTACCATTCCAATGTAAAATTTTAAAATGTTCACAATGGGGAGTGGGCACAAGGCTATCTTCCCAAGCCCCTACCTCTGCCGAATAGACTTATGAAATTTCAACTTCAAACTACCGAAAAGGAATATCTCAGACTCGCAAGAGCCAGGAAACTTCGCATAACTTTCGATATGTCACCAAGGGGTCGCCACACTAAAAAGGTTGAGAACCGCTCGTAAAGTAGAGAGGAGTTGAACAGGTTCATATCAATCCGGATTTCAGTGAAGTCCAAAGATTGGAACTGGAGCAGTTAATTGGAGAATACCGTGAAAAATTTTCATCAATCCTCTGGGTCACAAATCTGATGGAACATAAGATTGAGTTGACCAGTGATAGACCCATTCGATGTAGACGGTAGACCATATCCCATTCCTTACAATTTGGGTGAAACTGTCAAAGGTGAAATTAATAGCATGAAAACAATGGGGATAATTGAAGCATCCGAAACCCCACATTCTTCTCCAATGATTTTGGTTCGGAAGAAAGATAATTCTTTTCGACCTGTAATTGACTTTCGAAAATTAAACCATATTACTCGTTTCTATAGCGAACCTTTGCGGAACCAGATTACATTTTTTCGAAATTGCATGACGATCATTTTTTTCTCAAAGATAGACTGTTGCAAAGGATATTGGCAAATTCTGTGAGGAAATCAGATCGACCTGGGACTGCTTTTGCAACACCCCAGGGATTATTCCAATTCACTCGAATGCCTTTTGGTATGGTCAATTCTGGAGCAACGTACAGCAGAATGATGCGATTGTTACTAAGGGATCTAGATCACATTGATAATTTTGTTGATGATGTTTTGACTCATAAATTCATAATAAATGTTTTGATACTCATTTGGTTGCTTTACGGGAGTTGTTACAAAGAGTTAAGAATGCTGGATTAACCTTAAAACCTTCTAAGTGTTACTTTGGTTTTACTAACATCAGTTTTCGTGGTCATGTTGTAGCTGCTGTTACTATGTCCACATAGATGGACAGGTAGAGAAAATTCTCAATGCACCCCGACCCAAGACGAAAAAAGAGATTTGAGCGTTTATTGGGCTCGCAGGGTATTACCGTCGTTTAATTTCCGGGTTTGCAACAATTTCTGCACCACAAATCAGTTTGACTACAAGAGGGTTGCCAAATTTTGTGGTATGGAGGGAGGAACATTCTGCAGCTTTGCTGAAGTTAAAAGAAGCTTTGTGTCAGAAACCTGTTTCGAGACTACCAGATTTGAATCGTGAATTTGTTTTACGTACAGACGCTTCATATGTTGGTTTAGGTGAAGTTCTTTTACAACAGTATGATGAACATTATTTTGTTTCCAGTGGTGTACTTAAGTAAACAGCACTGTTACTAGACAGAGAAATGAATTACTCTGTAATTGAACGTGAATGTCTTGCAATTATGTGGGCAGTGGAGAATAGGGTGGAGTGAAAAAAATAATGTATAATTTCAATATGCCCTGGTGTAGCAAAGTTTAATTGTTTAATGTACATCACCCACAATTTTTTTCAAAATTAAAAAATAATTTCTTGTGCTGCCCCAAGACTGTCGAAGTTCATGTGATTTAAGTGGTTTTTGAGCATTTTGAAGATAATTTTTGTTTTATTCTCCATAAACTTTAATGACATCCTAAACTATCATTAAATGTCAAATAGAGTAGGGCATCAGTATAATCTCCATTCAATTAACGTAGGGCACCAGTATATTCGTTAATCGTCATTGTAAAGAAACATGGAGGTTGTGCTAAATTTGAACACTCCACAATTATAAGCATTATACTAGCAAGCAGTTACCATGTATGTATGTATGTATGTATGTATGTATGTTTGTATGTATGTATGTATGTATGTATGTATGTATGTATGTATGTATGTATGTATGTATGTATGTATGTATGTATGTATGTATGTATGTATGTATGTATGTATGTATGTATGTATGTATGTATGTATGTATGTATGTATGTATGTATGTATGTATGTATGTATGTATGTATGTATGTATGTATGTATGTATGCCCTGCGGCTCTTGCCACGGCGGTTTTGCAAGATGTTGGTTTAGTAACTGGTAAAGACTGTGCCATGGTCATAGACAGAAGCAAAGTGTGCATGGAAAGGAAAAGAAAGAGAAAGGAGTTGCAAAGTACATCATTGAAGAAGCGGCTGTGTGGAATATACTTCGATGGCAGAAAGGATAAAACCAGAACTCAAGAAAAGAGGGGTAAGAAATCCCATCCCAAAATTGTTGCGAAGGAACACATAAGTCTGATACAGAATATCTAGGACATGTAACTCCTGATAATGGAACATCCAAAAGTATCCACAAGGCTATTTGTACATTTTCCCTTGACAATGATACTGATACTTCCAACATTGTTGCCATAGGATGCGACGGTACCAATGTAAACGCTGGTGCGCTCGGGGTCTTATAAGTCTTTTTGAAAGGAAGTTCCAGGGACCAATCCACTGGTACGTTTGCATGCTCCATGCAAATGAGCTACCTTTGCGCCATCTCTTGCATAAATTAGACGGAGGGACCCAAGGCCCGAAAGTTTTTCCGGCGATATTGGCAGGTGAACTGCCGGATACACTACCGGTTGTAGCCTATGTGCCAATACCTCTGGCCAAACATGGAATCGATTGAACTCAGTACGGATCAGAAACACCTGAATAGCATTTGTACTGCTGTTGCCATAGGCGCGTGTAGTTCTGATCTTGCTTTGCAAAAGCCAGGACCAGTCTGTCACTCTAGATGGCTGACAACAGCCAATTGTATAGCCTACTGAGATTATACATGGCCACTGAAAATCCCACAGATAACCTGGTGACACTGTCTATAGGCTATTTGTGATGTCAGTCTATGCACCAATGTGGTTCCACATAAAGACAAAGTCTGCGTGCACGGAGGGATCGAAGCATCTGTGGAGAATGATAAAGTATACTCTAGATATTTTGAAAAACATTTGCGAGAAGTGGTTGTTGAAGTTCTTCAGCGAAACAGATATTTCGGTCACGCAGAAAACATACTACCGGCAATGTTAGCAGATGAGAGAAGCCCAATTCGACAACTCGCCTACGGGAGGATTCTCGCAGCAAGACACGAAAATGCTTCATCAACGCGCATCCGAGAATTTAGGGTTCCAACTTCTACGACTCAACTTTAACGCTAGTGACTATACGGAACTTGTCGACTGGCAAGAAATTGACAGATACGAGCCATCTCTTCTCAAGAGCCGTTCAAGCGCCCAGATAGAAGAATGGGTAAAGTCGAATGTTGCAGAACAAGTTTCAGAAATTGCTCACTTTCCTTGTCATATGCAAGGAACAGAACGATGTATACTCGACTGGTGACTGAAGCGGCCGCATCTGTATGTGGTACCGTGGCAAGAGACGGATTTATTCGTGCAAGAATTGCATCAGGGAAATTGATGAAAACATTTAACACCAAGTCTGAGTTTAGAATCAATTAACTGCAAGCTTCATAGAAGAGTAACAAAGTGCATTTAGCAATATTACGCTTAGTAATTTCCAAGCCTGAAACGCACAGAACTTGAGTTGTGCTGGGGCAGCATAAAAAATAATTTTACATTTATAATATTTCAACATGTTATAACTAACTCTGAAATACAACTTTTCCACACCAGGGCGAAAAGAAATGTAATTTTTGGAAATGTGCCTATTAGGTTCACTCCACCCTAGTGGAGAATCTACAAAGATAGGCTACTTGTATGGAAGAGAATTTGTATTGCAAGTGGACCATGAACCTTTGTCTTAGGCTATATGAACAAGGCTAAACTTAACAATCCTCGTGTGATGAGATGGATTTTGATGTTGCAACCTTTTCGGTTTCGAATTGAAGTTATTAAGGGCATTGACAATCTTGGAGTTGATTTGTTCAGCAAAATTTTGTAAAGAACTGTTATAGTATAACAGTTATACGTACAGTGATGTTTGGTGTTATTTTAGTGTACTTAAGCCAGTAATTGTAGACTTGTAGTCTACTGAAGTGCACGAGTAGTTAAGTATGAAGCTGTGTTTTGTATCATGTTCGCTTTTCTTTTCGTGTTTTTTTAAACAAAAGAGGTGTTTTGTTCTAGGTAATGGGGCTATGTCACGAAAAGGCGCTATAGAACTAGATCATGAAAAATGCACAAGATTTTATCATCTAGGTCTGTGTAGGGAGGTTCGGGGAGTGACCAGAAGAGACCAATGGATTATTCGTAGTGGTGGAAGGCGACTTTCAACATTTTCATAAAATGTTTAGAAAACCGAATACATTCGGGTGAGATATTTATTATTTTTTGGGGTACATTATGGTTTCGCTGTGACGCTATATCTTATGAGCAGTGTGGTTGGATATAAAATGTTGAAACTTACGAATATGGCAGTTGAGTTTGCAGGGTGCGTATCTGTGTTCGTATCACTCTCAATATGGTATTGTGTTGAAATGATTTTAGTTTTCGTTTGGAGCGCAACGCTTGGAACGCAATGGAGAGAAGCCACTTTGGCGAATGCTGTTTGACAACCTATTCATTGTCCATTCGAGTGCAGTGTCGTCTGTAATTTAGAACTTCAGCTAAGCAAGGACGGAGGGTTCGGTGCTTTCTGTACTAAGGAGACAGTTACAATGTGGTAGACGTTGTGGTGGTTTACATTACCAGGACAACTTTGAAACTGGAAAACACCAATTTCATGAAAGTGGTGATGTTGGCGTTTCAAACGTGTTCATTGATTTTACTTATCTTTTGGTCATATATGTACTTGTAAAGTCATATGTGTGACTAATATTATTTAGTCTGTTATAATTATTTTTAGTTTAAGTTGGTTGTGTCTGTTGAGCAAGAGTGAAAATCTTTGAAAACAAAACCGTTGTGTGTGTAAAGTATAATTTAATTGAAGGTCATACTTAGTAATAGCAAGGCCACACTTCAACTTATTACTCTTTAAAAAGTAATTCGTAAGTTTCATTTCAGCATTTTAAATCAAACCACACTTCTCATGAGATACAGTGTCACAGCGAAACCATAATATACACCATATTAATTGGTTGTGATTGAATTATAGATCTGAATTAAACCAATCTTATCTTATCGAATCTACACTGGTTAAGTTGAAAATAAACTCAATTCAAGATTATATCGAGCGGTTTATTTGAAGATTTGTCCAATGTTTTCTAATAATTTTATGTGTAAAACGAAACTACTTGCATTCTGTAAATTTAGTACATTTATATAGCTTTATGAAGAAAGAATTCAAGGGTGTTCAAGTAAGGTGTTTTCAAAAAGGGACGATGTATCTCGGTTCTATGATTATGCCATAATTATGGCATCGCTCTTATTGCGTTGAACAGGCTTTTTTTAGTAATTTGATCGAAAATCTCTTCTTCTAACATTGTAACGTCGTCAATCGCCTGCAGTGTGTCCATCAATTGTCCATGTCCTGACACTTAACGATTGGGGGTGGGGGGTTGGTGGGAAAATACATGGACCTCCCCCCACCATATTCATTGAGGGGAACCGTTCACACCCCCCAGGCATGCGCCCATGGTAGGCTTACTCAGCCTACTCAATCATATTAACTTAGATACAGGAATAATATTGTAGCGAAATTCGCCTGTGCAGCCGCGGTAGTTTCCCCCTTCCCCCTCCTTCGCCGCCGCGATCTTGCTATCGGTTAATTGGCTTCGTTGGCGGTCGTTCGCGTCGTCGTTGGCACGTGTGCTTGCGCGGATCTTTGCGCGCCAAGTCCTCTGTCCGGACCTCTGACGTCGGTCCCCCCTTAGTGCGCATGCGCGGATTTTTGCGCGGGAAGACTCCGGACCGGACCTCTGACGTCGGTCCTTCTTAGTGCGCATGCGCGGATCTTTGCGCGGGAAGACCCCGGACCTCGGACCGGACCTCTGACGTCATAGACCCCTGTCCGGTCCTCTGACGTAGCGGTCCCCTCCCCTTCCCTTGCACCTAGTGATCCCGGACATGATAGTCCCTTCCCCTCCTCCCTCACTTCCAGCCCCCGGTCCGGACCTCTGACGTCATAGACCCCTGTCCGGACCCCTGTCCCCTCGGGCTTGTATAAATAGAGGTGCTGCCTGCACGCACCAGCTCAGTCAGTTCTTCCGAGGCAGCAGCGCGTGTCGTCAGCTGAGTTCGTTCGCAGTCGTCGCAGGAGGTCAGCTCAGTTCGTCCGTGGCAGTCGCAGAAGTCAGTCTTCGTCGCTGAGAGTCGATCGTCGGTGCTTGCCTTCGCCGCCGTTGCAGTACGTCGCTGCCGCTACCGTCGCTGAGAGTCGATCGTCGGTGCTTGCCTCTGCCGCCGCCGCAGTACGTCGCTGCCGCTGCCGTGTAGTGTCCGTGTTCGACGCAGTGGGGCGCCCCCGTAGTCAGCCATTGCTGTGGGAGTTGCCGAGAGGTGCATGACCGTCCGCTGCTGGGATTCGATAGTTCGCGGTGTATCACGTGCATGCCTGCTTCTGACGTGTGGAGTCGTGTGTTACAATATATCGTCTGAAAATACCTGCTGTCTTCGTGTTGATTCGTACGGACGTCGCGACTGGGGAAACACTGCTAAGCCCTTCGATAGACGACGGAGGCCGGACTTGCGCCATCTTTGTGCGACACGCAAGCCTTACCACCTGGTGGGAGAGTTAGGCATCCGCTCTTCCCACCCGCCGGCTGAGATACCGTTACACTGGTACCAGAAGTGGGGTACGCAGTTGCTTCATCCAGTCGACGATTAGACGAGTCTACCGAGAATGATGCTGGAGGACGACGAGGTCACGTTCAGACGGCCGATGTCTTACGAGATCCGCACGCCTGCCGATGTCTCTACGCCTGCGACGAGAGGAGCGACGACGAGGAAGCAGCCGAGCCGTGGCCGACTGATAGAACTCAGCTCTGACGATGGTGAGGAACTGGTGGAGACGAGTCCCCGCGTGAAGAAGGAGACAACAGACTCGTCGATGGAGTTGCTGGAGAACTTCGGAAGTCTGCTTTGGAACCGACCGACGCCGATGAAGCCGGGTCGATTCGACGGGACTGGGTCCCTGGAGTCCTTTCTTGTACAGTTCGAGGTGTGCGCTCGTCACAATCGATGGACAGACTCGGACCGAGTGGATTATCTGCGCTGCGCGTTGGAGAAGGCGGCGACGCAATTTCTCTGGGATTTTGGCGCCCAGACCAACGTGACCTACGACCAACTTGTGCAACGTCTCCGACAGAGATACGGGACGGACGGACAAGCAGAGACTTTCCGTGCACAGTGGTATTACCGACGTCAAGGAGCCGGAGAAAGTTTGAGTGATCTGCTGCACGAGATCGGCCGACTCGTTGTATTGGCCTATCCCGTTCCTTCGAACGAGACGACGCAGATCATCGCAAGAGACTCATTCCTGGAAGCTCTACGAGACCGGGAGCTTTCGTTGAATGTCAGGGAACGAGAGCCGAAGACTCTGGATGAGGCTTACCGGACCGCGCTACGTTTAGAGGCCTATCAACGAGCCTCTGAGAACGACGATCGCAGGAGACCGTCGACCCGTGTTCGTGGAACACAAGAAGTTGATCCGAGCGACCAGCTCCAGTCGACCCTGGACCGCTTCTTGTCGACGCAACGCGAAGACCAGCGCTGTTGGCAACGCGAAATGGAGAGGAAGATGGACGAGCAGTTCCAGGATCTGCGCAACCAGTCTACGATCGACAATGGACCGAGACCTGATCAGCGCCTTGGAGACCGTCGATCTGGAGATCGTCAGCCGGAGACTACGAGGAGGAACGTGACCTGCTATGGGTGCAACCGCACTGGCCACGTGATCCGAGTCTGCCGTCAGCGACGCCGCTTCCGAGACCCGCCGAACGACGAGGAAACAACGGAACGTGATGCAACCGCGCCATCGTCGCCCGTGTTGGTGAACCACACGACTCGTCCGAAGCTGCCCGATCGCGCCAGCAGCAACGCCGTCTACTTTCGTGGAGTGATCAATGATCGACCGCAGATGTGCCTCATCGACACAGGATCTGAAGTAAGCCTGGCTCCGTCTTCAGCTGTTGAGGGGTTAGAGCTTCGATCTTGTACTCGCTTTTTGATGGCTGCTAATGGCACTGATATTAATGTCCTTGGTGAGGTCCGGTTGCCTATTAGATTTCGGGATGATTTTGGGGTCCATACTGCCCTGTTAGTATCCGACCAGATATCCGAGCCAATGTTGGGAATGGATTTTCTAAGAGAGCAGCGTTGTCGCTTGAGTTTCGGGAATGGAGCTTTGTTTATTGGCCGTAGACGTATCCCCTTGGTTAGAGGGAATGGATCAACGTGGTGCCGTCGTGTTATTGTCGCCGAGAAAGTCGAGAGCTTGCCCCAACTAGAACATCAGGAATGTTCGAGGGTTAAAATTTTGGGTCCACCCTCTGCTGAGTTGGATTCTGCTTCATGCCCACAATTCCCGCCTAACGCAAGGACTGCTGCTCGTTTGGTTGTTGACGGTGAAATCGTCACTCGTTCAGCTGACGAAGCTGATGCCATGGGAACGACGGTAGCAGCTGCCGCTGCTGTGAGCAACGTCGTAGATCCTGCTTGTACGATGGCCGCTACCTGCGCGCATCAAGCACCCGTTGTCATGACGACCGACGACAATATGGTCGACGTCGACGTAGTGTCTCACGATAGTCGAGCTTCAAACATGGAGGACGCGCATCGCTTGGTAACGGAACAGCTACGGGTCTCTATTGAACGCCAAAAGCATGCGTATGACCTGCGCATCCGGCCGAGGAAGTTCTCTCCAGGTGATCGGGTGTGGTATTACACCCCTCGACGTTTTTAGGGTCGCAGTCCGAAATGGTCGCGAATGTACACGGGTCCATTTCACGTGATAGAACAATGTGGCGACGTCAACTACAGACTACGAAAGTCGAGGCAATCACGGCCTTTCGTCGCTCATGTGGACAAACTGCGTCCGTGCTTGGACGAATGTCTGGACGAGGAAAACGACACTGCTACTCGTGTGCCTAACGAGTCCACCGCCGCAGATGCTTCGTCACCTGTGAACTACCAGGATGGCCGACCTAAGCGAATGGTCCGTCGTCCGGTCCGTTACGAATAGACGTTTAAACTATGGAGTGAGAATTAGACTCTGAGACTTTTGGATGGAACGTGAACATTCGAACGTTGAGACTTTCTTCGTGAACGATTGAACTTGAGACTTTTATGAATAATGGACATTCTTGTTCGCTTAAGTTTAGCATCGGTTAATTATGTGTTCATTATGTGTGGCTCGTTGGCCTGTTTCTTTGCTTCAAAGTCGAAACATGCTTATATGATTCGTATCGTTGGCCCGTTGGCTATGTTATGTGTTATAGACTATGTATCTGATTGTCGTGGCCCGTTGGCTGCGTTCTATGAATAGACTTGTAAGAGACTCTGAACATTTTAGAGACAGTTGGATTTCTATGTTGTTTGACTGTTGCGACTTGCAGTCGTTTAAAGGCAGGGATGTTGCCATTGGCCCGTTGGCCTGTTATTGTTACTGCGGACGGTCACGGGAGGGTCTTTGTTTCCGGGAGGTCCCGTGGGTCCTGACCCCTCGAAATAGGGACATTTCGAATCGTGGTGGGAGGAGGATGTAGCGAAATTCGCCTGTGCAGCCGCGGTAGTTTCCCCCTTCCCCCTCCTTCGCCGCCGCGATCTTGCTATCGGTTAATTGGCTTCGTTGGCGGTCGATTCGCGCCGTCGTTGGCACGTGTGATTGCGCGGATCTTTGAGCGGGAAGACCCCGGACCGGACCTCTGACGTCGGTTGCCCCTTAGTGCGCATGCGCGGATCTTTGCGCGGGAAGACCCCGGACCGGACCTCTGACGTCGGTCCTTCTTAGTGCGCATGCGAGGATCTTTGCGCGGAAAGACCCCGGACCTCGGACCGGACCTCTGACGTCATAGACCCCTGTCCGGTCCTCTGACGTAGCGGTCCCCTCCCCTTCCCTTGCACCTAGTGATCCCGGACATGATAGTCCCCTCCCCTCCTCCCTCGCTTCCAGCCCCCGGTCCGGACCTCTGACGTCATAGACCCCTGTCCGGACCCCTGTCCCCTCGGGCTTGTATAAATAGAGGTGCTGCCTGCACGCACCAGCTCAGTCAGTTCTTCCGAGGCAGCAGCGCGTGTCGTCAGCTGAGTTCGTTCGCAGTCGTCGCAGGAGGTCAGCTCAGTTCGTCCGTGGCAGTCGCAGAAGTCAGTCTTCGTCGCTGAGAGTCGATCGTCGGTGCTTGCCTTCGCCGCCGTTGCAGTACGTCGCTGCCGCTACCGTCGCTGAGAGTCGATCGTCGGTGCTTGCCTCTGCCGCCGCCGCAGTACGTCGCTGCCGCTGCCGTGTAGTGTCCGTGTTCGACGCAGTGGGGCGCCCCCGTAGTCAGCCATTGCTGTGGGAGTTGCCGAGAGGTGCATGACCGTCCGCTGCTGGGATTCGATAGTTCGCGGTGTATCACGTGCATGCCTGCTTTTGACGTGTGGAGTCGTGTGTTACAATATATCGTCTGAAAATACCTGCTGTCTTCGTGTTGATTCGTATGGACGTCGCGACTGGGGAAACACTGCTAAGCCCTTCGATAGACGACGGAGGCCGGACTTGCGCCATCTTTGTGCGACACGCAAGCCTTACCACCTGGTGGGAGAGTTAGGCATCCGCTCTTCCCACCCGCCGGCTGAGATTACGTTACAATATTATAAGTAAAATGAGCAGCAGACGGAGTACCCGTTCAAGGCGGTCAATTAGGCAAGGTGCAAAACCCGCAATGATCGATCAACATTGGTGAAATATGCAGGTCTTTATATAGCATGTATTATAAGGGTAGTTGAGGCGTCGTGAGACAAGGAGCGGGAAATAATAATTATTTTTATCGCATATTTTGATCTTGTGTTTTCCTGACGTTGTGTAGGCCTAATGTATCGTCTATTCAGAATGACAAGGACGTATCGTAAATTTAGAAGGTGTTGGGAATTTGCATTTTTATGTTTAGACAGAAATATCAATTCACAGTAATAACTGCTTTTCATTTTTTTACGATAAGATGCTAACATTGAACTTAAACAAGCACCAATAGTCGTCATTGTCTTAGACATCATTTTAATTTTTTTTAAATATTTTTTTAAGATACGTCTTTGTTACACTCATTATTATACATGTACTCATGAAAACTAGCAGATCACGGAAAAACAAGGACGTATTTCAGGTATTTTTGTCACAAAGACCTGGAAGAAACATTACAAAGAAATGTTTCGTAGTAGGCCTACCAGCCAGGGGTGGATCCAGGGGGGGCCAATCCGGCCATCCCCCCATTTAGAAATGCCCATGTATCGTGGCCCCCTCCCATTTGTTTTTATCGTGATTTTTTTGGGTGGCGGAAAAGGTATATTTTGAGCGAAAATTCGCCGATGACTAAGAAAAGGTCATCAACTTTTTTAGCGCGGTAAAGATATATTTCCTCCATTTTTGGCGGACATGAAAATTTTCAGACCAGGGCCAAGAATTTGTGCCCCCCCCTGCCCGTCCAAAGTTTCTGTATCCGCCCTTGGCACCAGCATGCTGATAGCGACATCTGTCAGCGCTAGCATCACTTGACCCCGTCATTCGACGATGGGGTATTAGTCACAGTCTGACAAGATAAAAAAATTATAAACAACAGTGTCACATTGAAAATAATAGGCATATTCATTATTTAAATTTCTTCTTACTGGTACCGTAATCATTAACAATGTTAGGCCTACTGTTGCATTATCATCATAATCCCTTCATCCTCGATTACCGGTATTATTCAATGTCATAAGATTTTAAAGTCGCTTCCAAATATTTTATCCTACTACTAGCTGTACCCGGCCACGCGCTGCTGTGGCAGAAAAGACTCCCTCCTTCCCTCCTCCCCTCCTCCCCTCCTCCCCTCCTCCCCTCCTCCCCTCCTCCACTCCTCCTCCCCTCCTCCCCTCCTCCCCTCCCCCCCCCCTCCCCCCCCCCCTCCCCCTTTCCCCCTCCCCCCCCCCTCCCCCTCCCCTCACCCTCCCCTTCCCCCTCCCCCTCCCCCTCCCCCTCCCCCTCCCCCTCCCCCTCCCCCTCCCCCTCCCCCTCCCCCTCCCCCTCCTCCTCCCCCTCCCCTTTCCCTCCGTCCCGCTCCCCTCCCCATCCCCCGCCGCCTCCCTCCCCTCCTCCTCCTCCGTCCCGCTCCCTCCGCTCCTTTCCTTTCTGAACCAAGAAGGCCGCAAAATAATTATGCGAATCGCTTATGACGTCACGGCACGCAAGCTCATTCATGTTTCGTCTGCATGGTCGCAGTCACTGTCAAGGCGTTTGTGAATCTGGCAACGTGCGGTTTTGAATTTGCAAATGGCGGTCGAGTGGAATGCAAACTTCACTTTTTGTGGAAAATATTGCGTGTTTTCGGAAAAAAAGAAAAATGGAGACTCTCAGATAGGAATGGAAGGTTTTGTGAAATTTTCAAAACAATCTGTGCGGTACGTTTCGAGAACACTTTACACAAACTATTGGAAAGTTTCATTTTTATATATATAGATAATCAAAGATATTAGAGTCGTAGACTCTAATAATTATCTTGCTATGTTTACTTTTTTGCCCAAAAAGTTATCTAATATGATTATTATTTTACCACACGGATATTAATACTGACAAAATTACATCGCATTTTTGAAGGCCGAGCTTCATTCGGCCAACCACATAAATATATTTTCTACATGAAATTTTAATGCTAAGTTTGATTTTAGACTTGGCAAAATTAGCATTGGACTAAGGGTAAAACAGAGGTTAGCCGCATCATTCATTTATAATGTCTTGTAAGCTTAATATCGCTCGCTTTGTAACAATAAAAAAATCCTTCCTACCATTATTCGAATCATCCTTATCATCACTGCCCCATATTTAATCCAAAATAGCTGTTACATTTCTTATTTTTCGTCTGGAACGATCCATTATTTACCACGCACAATAACAATTTAGAGAATTAAAATTATTAATGTTGACACGCGTATCGCAGTCAGTCACGCGACCTTGTGATACGTCCTTGTTATCCGCAGTATTGACATACGTCCTTGTTATTCCAGGCATGTGAGCATAATGGGAGATACGTCCTTGTAACTCATGCTGTAATTTTACACACATGACTTGGAGATACGTCCTTGTTATCCGAAATGGTAGGTATAATTTAGTAGAAATAAAACCTTTTTCGTATGTTTACATGAGATACATCCCTGTCATTCTGAATAGACGGTATATAAGAAAATGGGATTAACACAGCAAATAGATCAGTAACATAGAAGGAAGTTTAATAGATAGGGAAATTTTTTATTAATTTACTCACTGTTTGAAGATTTCAAGTCTCTGTGAACAATGTCTTTCTTGTGTAGGTACAGCATTCCATCTGTAATCTGTTTTGCCCAGTTTGTTATGACATCAATCGGCAGTTTATGTCCAGGCCCCAATGACCTCAGAGTTTTATATAAAGAACCACCAGCAGCGTAATCCATCACAAGAAACATTCCTTTTGGAAGTCTGGTTAAATCTACCCAGTATATTCTCATTAAGTTCTTGTGTTCAAGCGAAGTCCATATAACTTTTTTCCCTTCTATGTGCTTTGTGATATCGTCAGTAATTTTGTCATCTGGGAACATGACTTGTTTGATCGCCAATTGTGAGCCCTGCCAGGGAATTGGACCATACACAATTCCATATCCTCCTCTGTTTAGATAATTAGATATAGTTGCATATTTGTCTAAAACGGCGGGCTCACAGTTCATGGAGTTACCGGCACCCATTATACGGAATCTGAACAAATAAAGGAAAATCGTAATTAGAATGAACGTCCGAACATTTGTCATAATTATATTTTGGTTTTGTCACTTTATTGATGTGTTACACAAGAACATTGAACGACGTATAACAACAGATGGAATTTTTCATTAAAACTATGCAGTCTTTGGGTATGCAGACGTTTCATCCGCGGAAGATTCATCCCCATCTATCTCGTATCTCATATAAGTTGCCAACTAACATATTAACCAACCTTTACTATCAATCAATCGTAAGTTATATAGCGCCCCTTCAAGCCACACACTCAGAGGCGCTCCCGGCCGAGATCAAGCGAAAAAACAGTTTTCAACAGTCGGTGAAATCGAGAACAGCCTGATAGGTGTCGCATAGTCAAGGGAAGTCCATTCCAGGTTTTTGGACCAACCACATAGAATGAACGCCTCTACATTGTTGCAGAGCGAGTGAAAGAAACCATTAAGTGACCATGGACAGCAGAGCGCAGTGCGCGGCGGTCTATGCAAGTGAAAAGAGGGAAGCAAAGCTCACACAGATAAGAGGGTGTTCACCCTGATAAGCATCGCTACACCAAAGATGCAATCCTAAATGGGATGCGCTGCGGGAAGGGAAGCCAGTGCAATTCTTAACGCATACATTGGGTTACACGGTCGTACTTGGTAACCCCCCCCCCAATAAGTCGTGCAGCAGCCCGGTGGACTCTCTCCTACCTCTCAATCCGAGCCTGCGAGAAACCAGCAAAGTAGTCAAGGCGGATCAGCACAAATGCATGGACAAGATAAGTTGCAGCTTTAGAATTGAGAGAGCGAGCAATGACCCTGATCTTCCGCAGTTGGTAGCAGCAGCTGCGGCACACCTGATCTATATGAGATGAAAGGGTGAGCTCAGAGTCCAGGAGCACCCCAAGGTCACGCTCCACCAAAGAAAAAGTCATGGATGGGAATTGAGAAGAGAAAACGCCCAGGTCAAGCTTAGCCAGCTGTTGCGTAATGCCCAACCAAATGAATTGTTTTTTGGGGGGCGTTGGGTTGGAGTCGGTTTGAGGACATCCAATCTGTGAGTGGCCCCCATATCTCGTTGCATGGTGCGGGCGGCCTCAATGGCTGCGAGTTACTGCAGTGCAGATACATGTATGCCTGGGTGTCATCTGCATACAGCTGGTGTAGTACACCGTAAGATACTAAAAGCGCGCCAATGTCTGAAGTGTAGAGCAAGTAAAGCAAGGGAGCCAGGACAGAGCCTTAATTGTGGAAGACCAAATGGAGCCGGGGCCCAGGGTGACCCTCTGTCTCCCAAAAACCACACAACTGGACCGCCCTGCTAAAAAAGATGTGATCCACTCAAGTGGATGGCCGGGGAGTTCAAAAGAGATAGAGAGGCGTTTAATTAATATAATCATGATCAACCGTATCGAACGCTGCACTAACGTCGAAAACAGCAAGTAGGGTCACCCACCCTCATACTACTCATTACTCTACCCATATTTAGTATGTTGCAATTTTGTCTGGGCCTCATGGGCGGAGTTTATCAGGGGCTACGGGGGGGGGGGGGGGGAGGCTAAGCCCTCCAAGAATCTACCGACTTGATCGTGCATCAATGAGTACTCATGTGAGTTTCTGGCCACCAGCCCCCCTCTCTACATCATACAGCTCTAGTAGGTTGGTAACCCATAGCCTTTTAACGGGTAAATTGTGGTTCAGGAGCTGCAGTATCTATAATATGTTCAAGAATAGGCAACACTATTGCATGATTCCATACCCTCTGGAATATACATGTTGTCCATACTTTATTGTAAAAGGATAACAGCACTTTCGGACACTACTATGTAGTTGCTTAATAAGATTATTGAGTGATCGAGTGATGGATGGATCCGATTTGACCAGGGTCTATCATGACACAGATCCACAGAAGGTAATGGAGGCTGAATGTCCGTGTGTTGGCTACATCAGTACATGTACGTAGGCTAGATGTGTTTGGAAATTCCATTAATATAAATGGGATTTCCAAACACAAATTTCATATTAACCATTTAACCACATAGGCCAACATCTAATAATACATAGGGCCTACTAATTTAGGTAGCTGTGTAGCTGTGGTGCAGATCTGGCCACCAGTAGGCACAGCATTGCTGTGACGGCCTGGTTAAATTATCTAAGCGAAGGACAGCGACAGTCCATTATAATTATATTACTCTTTCGAAATGAACATCTTGCTTGTGCATAGTCTACCTTTGCTAAGTATAATGACCAGGAGAGTGGTTAGCCTACATTATGTGTCAGCAACGGAACAGCAAATTAGGTTGTTCATCGAGTTCATTATAACTATAATTATAATAGAGCACAGTTATCTTCGAAATTGCGCTGTTGAGTCTGGACCTGTGATATAGACTAATCACACATTCAACTATTATCTTAATCCTGCTTTACAATCGTAATCATAATCATGTGCGGAGTTTATCAAGGGTTAGAGGGGCTAAGCCCCCCCCCCCCTCGAGAATCCACCGACTTGACCATGTATCAATAAGGACTCCCAAGGGCAAAAAGAATGGTACGTGTGAGCATAGGCGCAACCACGTCCTAAAAGTTGGGGGGACCGGGACCGATGGAAATTCTTAGTAGGAGTAATAATAGCAAGCGCGAACGCGTGGAGCCGCGATTGCCGAAGGCAAGAAGCCCTAACGACTAGGGGGTATGTGGAACGTCGTAAGCTCCCCCCCCTCCTCGGGGTCTGGGGCAGAGCCCCAGCAACTGACGCAATTTTGAGCATTTGATGCCAAATCGAGTGCATTTTGGGTTCTAGTTTATCTGAAATTTTGCAACGATGATATCGAAATAGAAGTACCTAAACCACCTCAATCTGTGAAAGTCTAAATCTAAATCAGTTGATCAATCACTTAATGAGCCATCAAAATTGACATTAATGTTGATATTGCTTTGCAAATAAAAAAATTCACAGCTTCTGTGGATGCAAAGGACAGAAGTCATGCAACAAATACTCGATAATTTCAACAGAGAGTCTAAAGACTATAAGATCTTTGATTTTAATGTAGGCCTACACATAAATTAAGACACAATGAAACCAAAGAATGAGAATCATGAGTGTTCATTTCAATCTAACCGGAACAAGGGCCAGAAGTCCCGCTTATTTTTAGAGAAACCGACTATAAACGGTAAAATGGTAATTTTTTTATTGTCTTACAACAAATACTCCTAATATTCATTTATTCAATTGCACAATGCCCATATAAATCAGCACAGAGTGGAACTAAATATTTAGAAACATTATTATGTGTCCATTTCTATCTCCTGACTCACTGACTGTATAAATCATAAGCGAATGCTTGGTGTTGACTTGGAATGGGGTGAATGAGCGGCCGAAGGACGATCGGCGAGGTGCGAAGCGCCGAGCAGGGAAATTTTTGAATTTCCACACTGCAATGGTAGCATTTTAGGCTGTCATTTTACGAAATTGCTCATCATTTCAGTGCTGACTTCAGTGGTTGAAGACTTAACAAGCATCTCCTCAAACTGTCATTTTTTCAAATTTCCATGATGCAAAATTTGGTGACTTTTCTAAGCTGTCATCTGAAATTTTTTCTCATAATTTCCCCCATATTGTTTAAATATTTTCAGATTTCTTAAGTCATCATCTCAAACTAATTTCTCAGAAATTATTTGAAAAAATTGCATGATTTAAGACTTCAATAAATCATTTCTCCTCCCTTTGTTTAATTGTTTAATTTTAATACTGCTATGGTAGCATTTAAAGCTGCCATCTTAACTAAA
Source organism: Lumbricus rubellus (assembly GCA_945859605.1). NCBI lineage: Eukaryota > Metazoa > Annelida > Clitellata > Crassiclitellata > Lumbricidae > Lumbricus > Lumbricus rubellus. The sequence goes on from OX243821.1 coordinate 4,890,495, forward strand.
TTGATCATTACGTAGAAACAATGGATAATAATGCAGAAGGTTACGATGATATTTTATTAAATATTTCTGAAATATTGGAGATGGATTTAAGCACCTCCTTCCCCCGTCAGAAACGTTGGAGAGCAAGGCCGCAGCAAGGATTTGATTTCGGGGGGTTTCTTCGGCGGAGAACTTCGGACGACTTTATTTCTAAAAACACCTTTTTAGTCGTCAAAATTTCTGAAGACACTTTATTTTAGTCGTCAACTTTTCTGAAGACACCTTTTTAGGTGTAAAACATTCTAAAGACACCTTTTTTAGTTGTCAAAATTTCTGAAGACACTTATTTTAGTTGCCAAAATTTCTAAAAACACCTTTTTTTGCTTGTCAAAATTTCTGAAGACATCTTTTGTCAGGTGTAAAAATTGCTGAAGACACCTTTTTTAGGTGTAAAATATTCTGAAAACACCTTTTCTTAGTTGTCAAAATTTCTGAAGACATCTTTCTTTAGTTGGCAAAATTTCTGAAGGCACCTAGCTTTTTTAGTTGGCAAAATTTCTGAAGACATCTTTATTAGGTGTAAAACATTCTGAAGTCATCTTTTTTAGTTGTCAAAATTTCTGAAGACACCTTTTTTAGTAGTCACAATTTCGAAAGACACCTTTTTTAACCCGTTGAAGGTGAGGTGGGGTGTGACAAACCCCAGAGGTATTCTACTTTCTTTTTTTGGTGGAAAACGTCAAACCAGCTTGGATTATTTTTTTCTATCTTTGTGAATATGAAATACGGACACTCTACAAAAATTTCAGGATTTTTGATCGGACAGTTTTTTTAATTTTAATGTATATTGGAAGGAAATTGCGATTTTTCGTATACAAACCGAACTTACACGGGCAAAGTACACAATGAATGGGTTCACCTTCTGGCCATCTAATAAGGATTGAAAACAGATATTTGTTCGTGATAATCGCCTGTTTATAGTTGATAATTGATCATAGAAGAATAGTTTAATTCAAATTAATGTTTTCCATTTGATATCGCGACTTGAAAATGAAAATTAGTGGTGGGGTTTGTCAGACCCCACCTCACCTCTAACGTTACAATGCGTCACCTCACCTCCAGCGGGTTAATCGTCAAAATTTCGGAAGACCATCGCAAACTGCTTTCTTAGTATATTTCGCTTAATTTCATTTTTTTCCTCATTATGTGCTAGTGAATATTCTATTAATTTTTGCATTTTCCATTTCGGATGGTGTTTTCATGGTTTTATTTCATGGTTTTTACATCATGTGCTAGTAGTAAATGCATTATATTATTTTTTACGTTTTTCATTTGGGAGGTGTTCAAACACCCCAAACACCCCCTAACTAGGGCCTTGTTGGAGGGGACCGTCTCCGATGTTCCTCTGTGTCTACGCCCACGGTGTAGACATACAGTACATTACCACAGAAACAAAACTGTAAGAATAAAATGAGTAGCCTAATTGAGAAACCTAACTAAATTAATTGTATGTGCATATAATTATTATGATAATTTCTGGCACATTGGATTGCAAAAGACCTGATATTGTGCATTTGAAAAGACAAAAACATTCAAACCAGACTCGAAAAAGGCCTTATAAAAGAAAGTCAAGACTGAAGAGCCACTTAATATAACCAAATTCAGTCTCCGTGATTCAAACTTAGCAACACACTCATGATTGTGCAATCTGTGGGACGCCAACACTGTCGGGGTAATCCAGGTAAAAACGTTATTGACTCGGCCTTAATGCTGAGAAACTATGTTTTAATATGCCAATCTGTATTCAAACGGCTATATAGGCCTATTAGCAGCAGTCAGTGGCAAAAGTTGCAAGGGACCTCCCAAGCCTCGTCGAAAGTTGGAGGGGACCATCCCATTAATGGTCCCAAACCTCTCAAAAGTTGGGAGGGACGCGTCCCGTGGGTCCCATAGGGTGGTTGCGCCTATGCGTGTGAGGGCAACAAGAGAACAAAAGACCTAGACTGTGAGATGCTGGCCACCAGCCCCCCTCTCTACATCAAAACTGTGAAAACGAAGTCTGGCAGTCTGTAGCAGTACCGCATTATAATTCGTTTAACGTGTAAAAAATTAGGTTGGCAGACTGCAACCTGGGACAAAGAGACAAACTAAAATATAGTAGGAGTAATAAGTTATTAGTATATATATATATATATATATATATATATATATTTTTATATATATATATATATATATATATATATATATATATATATATATATCACATTACTACCTTATTGTCACCTTGAGGCAAAAATTAAGCATTTTTAATGTAAGTTAAAAGTTGTGCATTTGCTCCCTGATCATGAGACCTGGCTCGCAACTGGTGAACTGTGAGTCTTGTCCGACTTCAGTCTTCACAGAATGACCCAACATTGGAACAGCTGTTTAGAAACGTAACAGATTTTTCACTTCTGTGCCTTTGTAGATCTTTTTTGTCCTGGAAAATAGTAGGCCTATGTTTTTTATGAAATTTCAATTAAACTCGATTACTAAAACAGGTGTTTACGGAAAATAGTACGTTCTATCATATCTAATTTGCTGTTAAGACTCGGTTAAACAGAATGTCATATGGGCAACTCTCCGATCTTATGGAGTGGGAAAACAACTGGTGCAAATTCTGCAAAATACCGGTGAACAGTCAAAGGCAGCAGTCAGGATAGATAAGGAACTAGGTGAATGGTTTAAAATCAGTATAGGAACAAAACAGGGAGATCCAGTCTCGCCTATTGAATTCATTGGATACTTGGAAAGAGTAATGGATGAGATACAAGACAACGGGACGGGAATATCTGTGCAAGGACAAACAATTAACAATCTAAGATTTGCGGATGACGTAGATCTCTTAGAGGAGAACTTTGACATACTTCAAAAGAATGTGGAACTGTTGGATAGAGCGGGTGAAAAAGCAAATCTGAAAATTAACATCGGAAAGACAAAGACAATGGCATTTGGAAAAGAAGAAATAGGAAATAACATCAAAGTTAGAGGAGAAAACATCGAAAATGTCACAGAATTTGTATACTTAGGGAGCCTACTGATGTCAGATAACAACTGCACGAAGGAGATTAGAAAAAGAATTAATAAAGCAAAAGGGATAATGGCAGGATTCAACAACATAATGGAGGAGCAAAACAATATCACAAGGCACAAAGAAAAGAATACTAGAAACATGCGTATTCAGCACGGCGTTGTATGCATGTGAAACCTGGACACTAAAGAAAGAGGACAAAAAGAGGATACTAGCATTCGAAATGTACTGTTATAGGAGAATATTGCAGATAAACTGGACACAACAAATAACTAACGTGGAAGTGCGAAGAAGACGTAACAGCAAATCAGATATGATAGAAACCATAATGAAAAGGAAACTGAAATTATTCGGACACATCCAAAAAATGAGTGATGATAGAAAGATAAAGAGCATATTGACGGGAATCATGGAGGGATCGGGGAGAAGGGGAAGACCATGCAGAGAATGGTTGCAGGACATTGAAGAATGGTGTGGGATGAATGCACAGGAACTGACACATCGGGCACAGGACAGAGAAGTATGGAGAACAGTGGTCAAGTGTGCAGTGGACACCTACGGGCTGTTAGCCCACGGATAAAGAAGAAGAAGAAGAAGAAGTACGTTCTTATCTTATTCCAAAGTTTAACGTCATCCTACGACAACAAAGGCCGTTGACGACAAAACAATATAAGTGTACACAGTGGTAAACAAAAACTTATGTAGCCTCCAAGCCACACCAAAGAGGTGTCTAAACGGAGCTATAAAATCTCAATGACATGTAGCTCCACATTCCCTCTACAGAATGGTATAATTTGTGTCTCTTCATCTTAAACGACGGATAAGATACAGCCGATAATCTAAGGAGGTGGTATCCACCCCCTGGTGCCTCGGGTATATCGGGTATAACTTTTGAATGGTATGGTATATCATCACACATTTTAACTTAAAATGTGTGCCAATGAATCCCCTACAGCTACCTAAAACCTCAAAATTTAATTCCAAACGAAACACGTTACATTTTGAAAAATCTAGAGGTGGTGGATACCACCACCTCTGGTAGCCCGAGGGTTAAACTAAATAACTAAAATGGTGTTTACGGAAAATAGTATGGTTTTATGAGATTTCAATTAAGCTAGATAACTAAAAAAGGTGTTTACGGAAATGGTTTTCATGAGATGTCAATTAAACTCAATGACTAAAAAGGGTGTTAACGGAAAATAAAATAATTTTTATGAGATCTCCATAAATACGATGACTAAAAAAGGTGTTTACGGAAAATAGAATGGTTTTTATATGAGATCTCAATTAAGGTCGATGACTCAAAAAGGTGTTTACGAAGATAGTGTGGTTTTTATGCAATTTCAAATCGATGAATAAAAAAACTTTTGGCCCATGAAAAATATTCCGGCGCCTCTCGATCTGGACCAAGTTTCCGTCTCAATGCCAAACTCAAGGTTTTCTAGCCCCCCCCCCCCCCCAAGAATGAAAACCAAACTCCGCCCTTGCTCATAATCTCGATATTTCTACAGCGTCCATAAAAGCGAAGCTGAACATTGACGCTTGGCAGAGTTTTAGTTCAGTGACGAAGATGGCGAAAACATCCACATAGAATAACATAAATTAATAATGAAAGTGAAAATAAGCAATGTTAAGCATACCAGTTTGTTCTTTTTTCCCGTATGCTCATAGTAATTTCACAACTCGCTCATAACTAACTTCGATAAATAGAGCAGTTTTGTAGAACAATACCGTAAATTCTGATGTTTGGGACTCAAAACTACATGAAAACCCAACCGATAAACAGCTCATGACCTACGCATTCCGTGCTGAACATTAGCATAATTTATTTTCGTCGCTGCTTCGCTCCTCGATGTTCATAAGTGATATGCGCACTGCTAGAAATAGCCTACGGCCAACATTTACTGTAAGCTTAGGCTTACGCTATAACCATGAAAACAACGATCAGCCCTATTGCATGTAGGGCCTTGCAGGCCTACATGTAGGATTTTTCTTTGCCATTTGTGATGTGCAGCAGCTGTTTCCAATCTTCTCTTGTTTGCCACCGTCATTGGCATGGGCGGAGTTTATCAGGGGCTAGGGGGGCTAAGCCCCCCAAGAATCCACCCACTTTACCATGCATCAATGGTACATTTGTGGAGACAACAAAAGAGCAAAAGGCCTAGACAGTGAGCTGCTGGCCACCAGCCCACCCTACACCAAGACTGTGAAAACGAAGACTAGCAATGTGTAGCAGTAGGCTACCGTAGTATAATTTATTCGTTTAATGCGCAAAAAGTAGGTTGGCAGAATTCAACCTGGGACAATGAGACAAACTAAAAGATAGATGTAAATATCAGTTATTAGTAGGCTTTTATTTTATATCACATTATTAAAGTATTGTCACCTGGAAGTGAAGTGAAGTTCTAAGCATTTTTTATGGAAGTTCAAAGTTGTGCATTTGCTCTCTGATCATGTGACCTGGCCCGCGACTTCTGATCTGTGAAGTATTATCAACGATTTTCGGGTGTCTAAAGAGGTAATTTTGATTTTAATATTATCAACGATTTTCGGGTGTCTAAGGTCATCATTTTGATTTTAATATTATCAACGATTTTCGGATGTCTAAAGGTCATCATTTTGATTTTAACATTATCAACGATTTTCGGGTGTCTAAGGAGATCATTATGATTCCAGTCTTTTCAACAATTTACGGGTGTCTAAGGACACCACTTTGATTTTAATATTATGAACGATTTTTGGGAATCTAAGGGGATCATTATGATTCCATTATTTTCAACAATTTTCGGGTGTCTAATGACACCACTTTGATTTTAGTATTACCAATGATTTTCGGGCGTGTAAGGACATCATTTTGATTTCAGTATTATCAACGATTTTCGGGTGTGTAGGGATATTATTTGATTTCAGTATTATCAACGACTTTCGGGTGTCTAAAAATATTTTTTGATTTAAGTATTATCAACGATTTTCGGGTGTTTAAAGACATCATTTTGATTTTAACATTATCAACGATTTTCGGGTGTCTAAGGAGATCATTATGATTCCAGTCTTTTCAACAATTTACGGGTGTCTAAGGACACCACTTTGATTTTAATATTATGAACGATTTTTGGGAATCTAAGGGGATCATTATGATTCCATTATTTTCAACAATTTTCGGGTGTCTAATGACACCACTTTGATTTTAGTATTACCAATGATTTTCGGGCGTGTAAGGACATCATTTTGATTTCAGTATTATCAACGATTTTCGGTTGTGTAGGGATATTATTTGATTTCAGTATTATCAACGACTTTCGGGTGTCTAAAAATATTATTTGATTTAAGTATTATTGTAACGATTCATGATTTCATCGTCACTCTATTATTATACATGTTTTTATCACATGTATTTATGTTGCGCCTTTTACTGCCCTGTCTAGATTCCCTTGGAGTTAGTCATCCAACCCCACACACACCCTCCACGCAGATCCCTGTGGTAGGTCCGCCCAACAAGGCTTCATTGTTATGTAATTAGTTGCTCTGCCCCAGCCGTCCGCATATCGAAGATAACTGCAGATCCCAGCCTCAAAGAACCGCTGGGATGAAGACGAATGTATTATTTTGAATAATGAGGCGTTTATGCACGGGTATGGAACCGACCTCATCGGCCCTAAGTTTAATCGTTTCCAGACCCGGCGGTCTGCTGGGTGCATATAAGGAACCCCCTGAGATCCCTCTGGGCTCTCAGTCGAAGATGTTGTCCTAGGAAGGGGCACTCGCCAGAATTTCTGTGGAAGAAGGACTGAACCCGGCAGTCACGACCGACTGGCCGTAAGAAGGAGGAGGAAGAGCGATCGAGGCCGGCGGTTAACTGATGACGAGAGGCCGTCTGCTGCATCGTCTAGTTTCTGCCCCAGTGCTTCCCGTCTCTGCTCCGTCGTCAGAGGTAACATGCCTGACGACGGCCTCCGCCAGGATTCCCCGTCATCCAGGAAGGAAGACATCCACCGTACGTCCCGTCTGAAGCAAGAGACAGTCCACTCCCCACGTTCGTCTGAAGGAAGACATCCACCGTCCGTCTGAAGCAAGAGACCGTCCACCCCCCATTCGTCTGAAGCAAGAGACAGTCCACTCCCCCCCCCGTCCGTCCGAAGAGAGACTTCCGATCATTGTTCGTCCATTGATTGACGTTGTCCTGAACTTGAAGGTATGTGAGAAGCTAGATTAAGAAGCCCGAGATTTAGTGTCCCTGGCCTAGTAGTAGCCCTGGGGAAATTCTTGTTTCTTTTCTTTATTCCAAATTATTATCGATATTATTATTCTTATTATTACGATTATTAACGATTTCGCATTTCTATGTTTATGTAGTAGCAAAGCTTATAGTTGCATCAGAATTGCATATCTTATGTGTTTGAACTATTGTTTGCTTTATATTAAATCCTTAAACTCAATTGACTGTTTCTGTGAATAATGGCTCTGCTAGGAATTAGCCGAGAAGAAGAAGAGGCTCTTGAGAGTTTAATGCCGATTTTAGAAGGTATGCTTCGGGAGGTGCAGGATTTGACCCGGCGTCTGAGGCTGATAGAAACCCCTCCGACCATGTCCACCACTCTAGCTAGAAAGACTGTTGCTGAACGACATGAACCTGTTTGTGGTCAGACTTACTCGAGCCAACCAGGACCTCTGTTTCGCTGTCGCCTAGGACAGACTGCACGAGGCCACCCTTACTGTAGACCTCCTAGCATGCATTCACGTTTATGTAGCGCCTTATCAGATCACCACCAACTTTCCTCAAGACCTGCAGTTCAACAACAGCACGGAACGCCTCTCCTGGTGCCCAGGTCGAATGTATGGCCTGGCGCACAGGGGGGCAACCGTTACAAATGGCGCAGTCGACAGGATGTTAATCAATTAGGGATTAACGAGGCAGGTGATGAAAGATTGGTTCTGATTGAAGAAGGAAGATTTGATTTTGCATGTTCAGATTATAGTGAAAGTGAAATTGCAAGAGTAATGGAACGAGGAGTGGAGGAAGATTGGATTGGAGGAAGAGATTTTGATATTCCTAATGTTTTTAATGTTGATGGCTATCATTCTCAATCAACTGATTTATTGCATGACTCTCTAAGTATAGAAACAGAGCTTAGAAATCGTGAAATGCGAACTCGTGTTGGTAATGGGCAAAATTGTGGAACCTTTGTTGACAATCCTCGTCCATTGGGTTATGGGTCCGACCCGGAATTTCCCACAACTCAAGCAGCCAGCCTTCACCCAGCTCAGCCCAAACTTCTGCCTGAGTCACAACTGCAGCCGTCGACACCCCTTGTCTACAAGAAAACCGCACGGAGTGGAAGTTCAACCGGAACTTTCTACTCATTGCAACCGAGAGACACTGAGACCGTTCATCGCCATCCGTCCCACTCATCGCCACCTCCCGTCGCCACGGTGTACAGAGAAATCTACGAGAATCCGAGTTTTTCTGAACGTGAAAACTGTAGCAGAACTTTGGTTCCAGTGCGATCGTCTGACATTCGGTTCCAGCAGTTGCTGCTGGGCAATGCGCCAAACCGTGAATCAACCGATGTGCCAAGAGTCGATCAATTCTTCGTTCCAAGATGGCCGCCAACCGCATTCGATCACCCCTCCGAATGCATTCACCCGGGTGAACAAAGATGTGCGGTCCAGCGGGACGGAACAGTGCAACAAAGAGACTTAGACGAGTTCTATGCACTTCCCGCTCCAGCTTTTCAACGTCAGCCTGACTTCAAACCGCGCATGCCTCTGACGTCACCCCCAACACAACCCTCTTTGGTGCTCCATAGCTGGTGTAAAGTGATCGACTTTCCGCCTGCTGCCACCATCTCAGCCTCCGCAGCTTTCCCTACGGCTGAGCTTCGAACACCCCCGCCCACCGCCACTGGAACAACCACGTCGCCTGCAGCGCCTGCAGTCGTCGTCGTCTTCGCTATGGCCTGCTTGTCTCAACTGACAAGGCAGGACAGCTACGGTGCTTCGGCTGAAGTCTTTGAAACTCCGCCCACTGCCGCTGAAACCACAACAACAACAACTTCAGCTTCGTCGGTAGCCGCCGCCTTGGCAGCTATCGTTGCAGCCGAGTCTAATGAACCCCCAGCAATAACCACGTCGTCAACAACCAACCCTGCGGACAACAAGTCGCTGTCCTCATCGTCGTGCCTTGTACCCAATCCACCGTTCAATCCAGAACAATGCAGCCAGTGCGTGTCTCAACTGAGTTCCTGTACCCATCAACCATTCGCCTCCAAGACAATAAGTGAACAGTGCAGTTTGATTTTCGCGCCAGAGGAAATCAAGCTACCTCAGGACTCTGATGAAACTTTGCCGTTTCGCAGCTGTCCACTCAAGTCGACACCGCCTGTCGCTGAGCAAATATCTACACAAGACAATAACTGTGCTGTGAATACGAAAACGAAAGTGAAGGTGAAGCAAGGTTTTTCCCAAACGAGTGAGAGGTACTGTAACAGGCTGAAGTTTACTTTTCTGACAATGATTATTTTGATCTGTTTTACCCTGTTGAAGATAAGAAGTGACAGGTTGTCTGAGCAAGAAATGCTTGCATTTGCCCTGTTGAACTGTTTTGTTATAGTGATGTGTTGTGGACTTCAGATATTAATTGGGTTGCAAGACCAGTTTGTCTTTGTCTTTATATGGACACTTTTGAAAGTCTGGAATAGAAAGTGGATTGACATGAGAAGAGGAATTGGTTAATTATTGCCCTATTTGTTGCAAGACAATTAAGCCATGATTGTTTGGAACATGACCTTTGCCTGACTTTGATGATGAACTTTGATCTGAAACTTGTATTTAGTATTTTGTTTTGGCTTTTATGGAGATGGAGAGATATTCTGTACGCGTGAAGTAAGTAAGCAGATAGTAGATTGCTACTTTGTTTTTGAGACTTGTGTAATCGTTTTATTATTTTGTGTGTGTTTTATTGATTGTTGCGCATTCTTTGATTGAATTGTTTTAGCTTGGAGCTGATTAGTAAGAAGGATTGTGTATGATTGATGCATGTTGCTGATGAGTTTTTGACCACTGTCCCTTTTCCCAAGTTTAGAACAGATGAGATCACTGATGAAGGATTTCATTTGCAAGATTTGAACCTGTTTGTCATTTGCATGTGTTGGTCCACATGATCATTTGTTACCACCGATGCGTTGAAATGTGCTAAGCCGTTGCCTAGACACGAAGTGTGCCCCGAGTCGTGCCTGAATGGCACGTGAAGCTAAGATGCTTTCCCCTTTGTGAGTTTTGAGTTTTTAGTCTGGGTAGGATGGTTTGCTGGCTCCTAAGTGAGACTTATAGCACCATACCAGATAGGCCCATGACGAGTTTATGAGAGATGTTGTTAGGTTTTGGTAGGTTGGGACGCCCGACCGAGAATCCAAGAGACCTGATGTGATGATATGTGTTAGGAACTGGCTTAGTAGATTTTGAGTGTCCAAGGACTGATGGTTATAAGTGACTAATCCTGTGACTGTCTGATGATTCAGATTTTGCTGGAAGCAGTTGTTTAATGTGATGAACAGTGACCTAAATGTAGTTTTGTTTTATTTGATTTGACTGAAGAAGAAGATTGGACCATGCATGGATGCCTTGGTCAAGATTTGGTCCCGTAGAGTGATTTTCCCTCGGATGAGCATTAACCAGCGAATATTGTTTTAATTGTAGCAATTGTCGCTTTGATGAATTGAAGTTGATGTCGTTTTGTACTTGACCGTGTTTTTTTGAACATTTGAACTTTTTCTTGCGATGCTTTTAATTTGCTAATGAGTATTGTTCGTTTTAAGTGGACACTGATAAGATTTTCTGAGTAATTATTTGCATAGGCCTATTGATAACCATTTTTCATTGAAAGGTAGATAGGAATCACTTTTATGAAAAAGGTTATGTTTTAGAACGGACATTGCTTCTAAACCGTAGCAATATCCTTTGAGAGGGAAGGGGAGATTGTAACGATTCATGATTTCATCGTCACTCTATTATTATACATGTTTTTATCACATGTATTTATGTTGCGCCTTTTACTGCCCTGTCTAGATTCCCTTGGAGTTAGTCATCCAACCCCACACACACCCTCCACGCAGATCCCTGTGGTAGGTCCGCCCAACAAGGCTTCATTGTTATGTAATTAGTTGCTCTGCCCCAGCCGTCCGCATATCGAAGATAACTGCAGATCCCAGCCTCAAAGAACCGCTGGGATGAAGACGAATGTATTATTTTGAATAATGAGGCGTTTATGCACGGGTATGGAACCGACCTCATCGGCCCTAAGTTTAATCGTTTCCAGACCCGGCGGTCTGCTGGGTGCATATAAGGACCCCCCTGAGATCCCTCTGGGCTCTCAGTCGAAGATGTTGTCCTAGGAAGGGGCACTCGCCAGAATTTCTGTGGAAGAAGGACTGAACCCGGCAGTCACGACCGACTGGCCGTAAGAAGGAGGAGGAAGAGCGATCGAGGCCGGCGGTTAACTGATGACGAGAGGCCGTCTGCTGCATCGTCTAGTTTCTGCCCCAGTGCTTCCCGTCTCTGCTCCGTCGTCAGAGGTAACATGCCTGACGACGGCCTCCGCCAGGATTCCCCGTCATCCAGGAAGGAAGACATCCACCGTACGTCCCGTCTGAAGCAAGAGACAGTCCACTCCCCACGTTCGTCTGAAGGAAGACATCCACCGTCCGTCTGAAGCAAGAGACCGTCCACCCCCCATTCGTCTGAAGCAAGAGACAGTCCACTCCCCCCCCCGTCCGTCCGAAGAGAGACTTCCGATCATTGTTCGTCCATTGATTGACGTTGTCCTGAACTTGAAGGTATGTGAGAAGCTAGATTAAGAAGCCCGAGATTTAGTGTCCCTGGCCTAGTAGTAGCCCTGGGGAAATTCTTGTTTCTTTTCTTTATTCCAAATTATTATCGATATTATTATTCTTATTATTACGATTATTAACGATTTCGCATTTCTATGTTTATGTAGTAGCAAAGCTTATAGTTGCATCAGAATTGCATATCTTATGTGTTTGAACTATTGTTTGCTTTATATTAAATCCTTAAACTCAATTGACTGTTTCTGTGAATAATGGCTCTGCTAGGAATTAGCCGAGAAGAAGAAGAGGCTCTTGAGAGTTTAATGCCGATTTTAGAAGGTATGCTTCGGGAGGTGCAGGATTTGACCCGGCGTCTGAGGCTGATAGAAACCCCTCCGACCATGTCCACCACTCTAGCTAGAAAGACTGTTGCTGAACGACATGAACCTGTTTGTGGTCAGACTTACTCGAGCCAACCAGGACCTCTGTTTCGCTGTCGCCTAGGACAGACTGCACGAGGCCACCCTTACTGTAGACCTCCTAGCATGCATTCACGTTTATGTAGCGCCTTATCAGATCACCACCAACTTTCCTCAAGACCTGCAGTTCAACAACAGCACGGAACGCCTCTCCTGGTGCCCAGGTCGAATGTATGGCCTGGCGCACAGGGGGGCAACCGTTACATTATCAACGATTTTCGGGTGTTTAAAGACATCATTTTGATTTTAATATTATCAATGATTTTCGGGTGCAAGGGCATCATTTGATTTCAGTATTTTCGACGATTTTCGGGTGTCTAAGGTCATCATTTTGATTTTTATTTTATCAACGATTTTCGGGTGTCTAAGGAGATAATTATGATTCCAGTATTTTCACCAATTTACGGGTCTCTAAGGACACCACTTTGATTTTATATTACCAATGATTTTTGGGCGTGTAAGGACATCATTTTGTTTTCAGTATTGTCAACTTTTTTCGGGTGTGTAGAGATATTATATGATTTCAGTATTATCAACGATTTTCGGGTGTCTACAGACATCATTTTGATTTTAATATTATCGACGATTTTCGGGTGTCTAAGGGTATTATTTAATTTAATTATTATCAACGATTTTCGGGTGTCTAAAGACATCATTTTGATTTTAGTATTATCAACGATTTTCGGGTGTGTAAGGACATCATTGGATTTCGGTGTTAACGACGATTTTCGGGTGTCTAAGGTCATCATTTTTTGGTTTTATTATTGTCAACAATTTTCGAGTGTCTAAGGAGATCATTTTGATTCCAGTATTTTCAACATTTTTCGGGTGTCTGAGGACATCATTTTGATTTAGTTTACGGAAACAAAGTATTTTTAATGAGATCTCAATTAACTCGACTACTTAAAAAAAGGTGTATCCACACATATTGTTTGGATTATATGAGATCTCAGATAAACTCGATGACAAAAAAGATGTGTCCGCAGAAATACACTGTGTCCCAATAAATCGAGACCCTTTTTATAATGTGAATAGAATAGGCAAATCTTAATCGATTTTCAAAATTTTAATTTATTCTGAGATAATTATCTTACATTGATTTAAATATGAAGTTTCAGGCATGAATATTGACGTCACAATTACGTCATTTGCATCAGAGAATTCCAATGTTCAGTACCGAAAAAGTTGTGTTTCCGCAAAAATAGTATGGTTATTATGAGATCTCAACTCGATGACTAAAAAAGGTGTTTACGAAAAATAGTGTTTATTTTTATGAGATTTTAATTGAACTCTATGACTAAAAAGGTGTTTACGGAAACTTGTTTTTTTTATGAGATTTCAATTAAACTTGCTGACTAAAAAAGAAATATTATGGTTTTTATGATATTTCAAATCGATGACTAAAAAATCATCATTTTTTTATGCCGAGGGAAATTTTTTTTTAGCCCCCCTAAGAATGGAAACCAAACTCCGCCCATGGTCATTGGCCAAGTTTCCGATCCATACAAAAGTGTACTTAAGACTACAGAATTATAGAGGCGCATCTTATGCTGCATCCTTTCTTTTTCCAGATCTTAGCAAGTCCTACAAATGCAGCATTTGCCTTTCATATATACGTGTTTTTATTTCCCTGTCACAGCTGCAGCTGTCTGCTGATGTTTGACTACCAATGTAGCAAAAGCCATCTACAGATTTTACTTTCTGGCCATCCACCACAATACTGCCTTCCTCCTCAAATTTCCCAACCTTCATGAGTTTTGTTTTATTTGGATTGATGGAAAGTCCCACCTTTGCTGCTTCCATCTGTGTTCTGAGTGTTATATCTTTCATCCCTTTCAAGGTGTTGTCCAACAGGGCGATATCGTCTGCGAAATCCAAGTCTCTTGTGGGGCGCGGTGGTCTAGTGGTGGCGTCGTTGCCTTGGAGCCGGAAGGTCCGAGGTTCGAATCCACCTCCCCGCGTAAGGACCTTGGGCAAGTCCTTCACTTACAATTGCTCAGCGCTTCGGCGTGAAACTCCGATGCAGTGTCCGCTCTGCATCGGGAGCGCCTCTGAGTAGAAGAGCTTGAAGGGGCGCTATAACAAGTGCACATACAAACAAACAAACTCTCAACCTATCATCATTTACCCATCTCAAACCAGTATAATTGGCGTCCTCTGATACTCTCATCATCACCCAGTCCACGATTAAGGCAAAAAGCACTGGTGACAACACACATCCCTGTCTTATAAGACACCTTTAAATCAGCATATTGCACGGCACTAATACATCGCAATGGCATATGATCGATTATGTGTACTTCTGTTCAGTTTGAAGCAATGTATAAATAAGTGGTTACCATAATAAAGGTGTCCTTCGGATGCTTTCATTTTTTGCCTTGTACTAGGTGACACGAAAGTTCGTTCCGCGTTTCTAAAATGCGTTGTCTCATATTTTCTTTAAAATATTTTTCAGTGCATACATACTTCAAATGAAAGATACTTGTACAACTTTGATTATGATCCTGTCCGTTGTTGCCATGATTTATAAGAAATGTGAAGACGATCAGTTTTTGCGGAAAAAACTGCGTTCATCAAATTAACACAGTAAAGAAAATTTGTATCCTATGCCTAGCCTCGAGACGTGGACGAAGACGAAGGCGTTGGATAACAACATTGCTGCGTATGAAATGTGGACATGGTGGAGGCTGCTGGGGATATCGTGGATGGAGAGACGGGCAAATGAATCTGTGAATGAAGTCCAGATCTGGCGGAGTTAATGGATCCGTGGTTTAAGGACAGCTTTTGACAACAGAGACCGTTGCCGTCGACGAAGATTAGTTTGACACAATGATGCATCTGATACCGAATACATTTGGTTTCAATTTAATTTATATATTTATGGTTGATGAAATAATTGTAAAGGTGTTTATGATCCATGAAAAGTCCTCGCCTTACTTACAACTATCTAATCGCCAATTAGATTATTCTTTTCATTGACTCATTCTTTAATTAAATCATTCATGCATGCATTCAAATATCTATCAATTCATAATATCATATTCATTCGTCCATCAACAAATCCATATATCCAGTGAATCATCCATTCTTCCACCCGTCCATCTATCCGTTCAACCAGCCAGCCATACATCCGTTCTCGAAATTAGATTCGGTTATTTTATGTCAATCTCATCCACGCCATGATTCAGATAATTTGTTGAACCGGTGCCCTCTTGTTTCTTGGTCTTGTCAGTCGATGTGTGGATATGCTTCTCGTCTCTTTCTCGCTCTTTCGTCGATCTAGTTTGCTCTGCCAGACCTGATACCGAACCCCAGACATGTTTTCAACAAACAACTTTGGAATGGCTGTGGATTTGTCGTAATGGTTTGAGGATAATCGCAATTAGCATTTTCTCTTTACTTTTTGGCCAAATTGCGTTTAACTACATCAGCTCATTCCTGTTTTATCTATCATTTCAATTTCTTATATTTGAATGACAGTTGTAGAACTGATGTCCATTTTTTAGAGTGTGTCGCTTTGCACACCTTTTAAACGTTGTATTTGACGCTATATAGTTTCGAGCGCAGTAACCGTCTTTGTTACGGTTTGACTAATTTCGCATCATCTGGAACGGTCGCTACGATTGATACATAAGGTCAGTGCAGCTGTCCAACTTTTTTGGCACCACGGACCGCAGAAGCTACAATTATGAAGCCGAGGGCCGCAATTGTACAGCGCTGTAACAACTGCACATACAAGAAACAAAAAAAATCGGTTTTAGGACGACATTGACACCTTTGGAACGATGCTCAACCATCTATAAAAATTCTTCAGCTTCAAATAAAAAGCAATTTCTTCTATGACACCCATTCGTTTGAGTCACACACATTTCGAGGACCTCAGCAGAATCGAATTTTTTGGTTGTATGTGCACTTGTTATAGCGTTCAGTCAAGCCCTCGCTACTCAGAGGCGCACCCGAATGCAGAGCGGACACTGCATCGGAGTTTCATGCCGAAGCGCTGAGCAATTGTGAGTGAAGAACTTGCCCAAGGTCCTTACGCGGCGAGGTGGATTCGAACCTCGAACCTTCCGGCTCCAAGACAACGACGCCACCACTACTGTAACACCACCGCACTCCACGGTAAAGTAATACGAAAATGGCAAGCAATCAATATGAAAGATAATTAAAAACTTTCATTCGGCATTGAAAGGCGTAAAGCACCTGGGACCGATTCCTTCGCAACAAGGATCAAGGAAATTTATATACAATATATTCGTTCAATGAGAAAACCAAGTGGCTCACAGCAATTGATTGGGTAGGCCTACATAAAGAGATAATTATAGAAAACAAATAAGTATTGAAAATGAATATCTTTAGTATCAATTAATCAATCAACCCCATAAATTTATATAGCGCTCCTTCAAGATCACTACTCAGAGGCGCTCTCAACCCAGGCCTGGTCAAAAAGAAAGATCTTGAGAAGACAGTAGAAAGAGCCAGCAGAGTCACGGGGAAGAGAACGGAGAGCCGTAGGAAGACCATTCCAGATAGTTAGACCCACCACGGAATAGCCTATGCCCTTCGCTGCATAGTAGCTGTACGACAAAAAGGGACAAAAATTAATAGTCACCGCGGGCAGCTGACCGCAGCGAATGGCGGCCCAGAGAAACAGAGACAGGAGTAAAAAGTGCGCATAGTAGCGGCCATTCATATATTCTTAAATTTTCACTCACTAGCCTATTTCTTGCTTACGTACCTGCTCAATTTTTTGCTTTCTAATTTACTTGCTTATTTACTTACGTAGTAAAGTAGTTACTTATTAACTTATTTATTTGCTCACTAACTTATTTATTTTGATCGCTAACTTTTTTTGCTATCTAACATTAAACACCTTTTAAAAGCATTTATCTCAGCTTATAATTAAAAATGACGAAGGATTCGAAATAATGTGTTCAGGTCATAATCAAAAATAATAAATGTATTCACAGTTTTCGTTGAACCAACAATATTGTGGAAAATACGGCGCTATCGTTATCATCATCGTCATCATCATCGCGATACAATAGTCCGACTTTTTCTGTCGCTTCACTCATCAAACAGATCTGATCTTCTAGTTCTGGTAGTTGCAGTTTAACGTCACTGTGCGGCGACAAAGACCATCAGCGACGCACTCCTCCTTTATCCAGGTTTGGGACTGGCACAATTGAAAGGTTTATTTATATTAAACAACATAAAATGTAATCCATGTTAAATGTAGGCCTATGTATGATATTTGTTTATAATAATTTATTATGGTCTAATGCAGTGGTTCTCAAACTTCTGCAGGCCGCGGATCGGCAATAATTTATTTGTGAAGCTCGCGGACCGCTAACTTTAATGGCAAGCACAAACAAAAGTGAGCTACCGGGTATGGTATAAAAAAAACTATATGGTTATTTAGATAATCAGGGATTTTTTAATTTAAAAAAATGTTTTACAGCCATTTGGCAAGTTAAAATACAGTACTGGTAATGTATTTTTAAAGTTTGAGACAGAATTTTGAATAAATTTTGAACAACAATATTATTCGAATAATTTCACAATTTTAAATATATAAATTAATAATTATAATTTATTTTTCACTCGCAGACTTCTTCACGGACCGGTGATTAGGACTCCGCGGACCGGTGCCGGTCCGCGGACCACCACTTTGAGAACCACTGGTCTAATGGTCATAAGACGTAGAATTTCAGGACTGTCAAATTTCGTAATTATTTCTTTGTGACGAGTGATATCGGAGCAAACAACTTAACGAAACTTTCTTTTATATAGCATTATATACGTCCACAAGAAAGATGTCGAACATTAATCATTCCGGAGTGTTTTATAATGTATCTTTAAAATAATTAATCTATCCCCTAAATATTTGCCAATGTCAAGACTTGATTTATCGGAACTTTTATCTGAAACATTCAGTTACCTTCCACAGGTTTGGTTTCTACTGTAACTATCACTTCTTTGAATTCATTTTAAGCAATGACCCTTATTGGGCCCCGTCACATTCAAATAGGAGAGTGACAAGATGGCCCTGCCTGAGCAAATATTTCGACCTTCATTGGCTGGTCGTAATTGAGTCGATGACGTGAGATCTGTATTCTGACTTTCTGTAACGTTCTCCTTATACACCTCTAAAATATAGTATTTAATGCTATATAAACATATATTGTCTTGATTGTTATTAGTCGGGCTTTTTTGCAGTTAAATTGATGTAAGAAATTCATCAAAAACCCCGCTAATGTTATCCTGGTTAATAATGATTGCCATATCCAAATTATTCCTACACACCTTTAAACATATCATTCCAGACGCTATAAGAACAACAACATTAATCTTTTGATCAACTCCTCCCCCTTCTTTAGATTCATTTCCTCTCTCTCTCTGTACGCTCGTGTGTTATGCTTAAGCACTGAGTAGAACTGCCACAATAATTAATTTGACTCCATTGATTTCTATCGAACTGTAGCTGACTCAAATTAATTTGTATTGGCGCTATTGTGTGAAAACATATGTGACTTTTAATCTATAATTACATGGCAGCATCGCTTTCGTTTGAAAACATAATATTTATCAGCAACGCCTTTGTACGGAAACATTATAAACGCGTACGAATGTGGTCTGAATTTTGTAAATGACACATAGCTGCAAATGAAGTGCATAGTGATAGAAATCATTGACACATTAACGCATTGAAATCTTCATGGAAATCAGTAAATTGATGGATCAGCGATAATAATTATTCCACTAATTATATGCCACTGTTAGGCATTAGATAGTATAATTATACAGATTACGAAATGCATATTTCTAATTGTTATGTTTTTGGGAATAGGCAAGTCATAGCACAATCATGCTAGAAAAATTTGAAACATCTGGGTGATGATGATAGGATGGCTGATGATGAGAGAAGGACTACGATAGAGAACAAAATTCTTAATACAACGGCAGGAAGTTGACGCGCAATATTTAAATGACTTCTGCTAAACCAATTTAAAAGGTGTCGAACGACTTCGATTATTATGAAAAAATTAAGCGTTAAAACCCATCACTACACAACCGAGTCCCAATAATGGTTAAATTAAAAAGGCGTTGTATAAATCATTAGTTATGGCTTTGTTAAATTAAAAAAAATATATACTGTTGGTTGACTCTCTTGTGACGTAAAACAAACTGAGAGAATGAATATCAAGCTTGATGAAGTATATTGTGTTTGTTGTCGTCCAAAGTAATAATTTCGACGGTGAATGTAAACAAACATTTAATGCATTTAAAACACGTGTAGTCCGTGCAATATTTAGACACCCTGAAAGCATTTAAAGATGGTACATGAAATAAGAACTTTCATTTACTGTAATAATTTTTTCCTGCATCAATGCGGTTTTATCAAGGGAAATAATTGGTCTTCTTGCAAATTTGAAGCTTGAACTTCACCAGCTCCTTATTAAACTCTTGCAGCAGACATAATAATTTTATAAGACACCGCTTAAACTTATTTAGATAAAGTTATAAATTTAAAAACTGTTCAATAATTTCAGAGTAGATGTTGCTATAGCATGACTAGAATTGATGTAAAGTCGTCCGTAAGCCGAAGGCCCGTTGGTGAGTCTCTCATCTCTGTTTCAATGGTCCTGATCGGGCAAGCATATACCCGAATCACAAGCCGTATAATAGCAATTCAGAGATATTTTATGTCCAAAAACAGGAAGTTGGATGAACGATGAAAACATTATATCACAGCAGCTGACGTATTGCAGTATCAATAGAAGCTGTATGAGCATATTAATTAACAGAAGTAGAAGTTGGATGAGCGACGAAATCATGGTTTTATGCTAAATTGTAACCGTAAAACTAGAGGCTGGATGAACGATCAAACTATTTTTAGTTGAAGTGGAAGTTGGAGGAATAATGGAATTGTGATATAGTAGAGTCTACTATGTCAATTTTTCTGGAATAAGTTATCGTATAATAAAGGGCTAGAATAACTAGTATGTGCGAGGAAATAATATTTCAATAAGAGCATTTTTATTGTTATAGACATCTGGAAATAGTTTTAAAGGTGTCTGATTACACCAGAGAGGGAACATGCATTGAGAAAGACATCATGCAGGGCACAATGCCAGGAGACCGGAAAAGAGGAAGACACAAGAACAAAGTTACTGGGCAACATTAAGAAGTGGACTGGATTGACATTGGGAGAAATGATAAGATTGACGGAGGACAGGAAGCGTTGGAGGAACATTGTACATGATGCGGCCGACCCTCGGATCGAGGATGACTGAGAACAGAACAGAGCAGATGATGCTATCAAGCTTAAGCCTTTGTATTGAAACTCTTGCACTTGGCATGATGGCCAATACACGTATTATGTCATGCCACATAATTACACAAAAGCTTGAGCTTCAAGTATCTTTGGAATTACGTTTGTCTTTCAAAATCTAACATTTTCTTAAACTAAATTAATACAATCGGTTAAGTTTGATAAAACACCGTCGTTGGTGCCTTATTCGATACTCCGAACATTGGCGGCATCATGGACAATTCTTCTCCAGAGATCTTTCTGCTGTGCTGCTCGTACCACCTGCTCCATCGACAATCCCGTCCATTCCTTCACATCGTCCACCCACATTCTTCTTGGTCGTCCTCTTCCCCTTGCTCCCTCAGTTTCACCGGTTATCACATCTTTTTCGAGGCAGTTTGATGTTTTCCTCACTATATGGCCGAAATACTGCAACTTTCTTTTGACAATTGCACTCCAGAGTTGTTCTCCGCCCACTTCTCTCAGTACGTCCTCGTTCCTCATAAAACATAAAACATAAAACACCATTGAATCCAATATTCATAACGATTAAAGTATTAATATTTCGTTATGATAGGAATTCGATGCTGCATTATGCCAAACAAAAATTTGCTGTCATAGGCCCTCGTCAAATCTGGATGGTAGTGATTGTGAAACTTGCATTCTTGAAATGGGTGGATATAAACCGCTGTCTGGAGTTAATTGAATCTATACAAGATTATTATATTTACTTTAATATTGCTTATGTTTTAACCCTTAACCCACATCCTACCAAGTGGGGTCCGTTCGGACCCCAAGCACATAAACTGCTGTGCAACTTTTTTGCAATAAAAGATTAAAAGTCGGCATTTTATGAATTTGTCCATAGTTCTGTCCTACATGAGATACTGTAGCTACTTTTTTGAAAAAAAATATTTTGAATTTTTAATAAAAAAATTTCTTTTGGGGTCCGAACGGACCCCAACGTAAAAAGCTTACGTATCAGCCTTTTAGCTAATGTAGAGCTAGATTTCTGCAATTTCGCGCTGTGAAATTTGGGTTCTAGGACTGTTCGTCAAGGCAATGTTATTTATGTACATAACTCAAAAAATACATGCATACATATATACACACATACACACACATACATACAAAAATACATGCACACATTCCTATATCATGAACGTATGTATATAAAAGCAAAACCACATGCATGCATACATGCATGCTGAATACTAACATATATTCAGACATGAATACATGCAAATATGCAAACACATGCAAGCATACATACAAGCATACATACATACATACATGCATACATAGATTCATGCAAGAATACCCGCATGTTTGACAATTGTTTGCTCATCATGTGTATATGTATATTGATGCATGTATCTACGTATGAATGAATGTATGTATGTATGTATGTATGTATGTATGTATGTATGTATGTATGTATGTATGTATGTATGTATGTATGTATGTATGTATGTATGTATGTATGTATGTATGTATGTATGTATGTATGTATGTATGTATGTATGTATGTATGTATGTATGTATGTATGTATGTATGTATGTATGTATGTATGTATGTATGTATGTATAATGTATGTATGTATAAATGTATGTAATGCTATGCATGCATGCATTTATGTACGTATGTATGCATGTGTGTACGAACGTGCTTACATACATACGTATGTATTTGCATTGCATACATAATTATGTGTATTCACACGTATGTGTAATCACATTTACGTGCAATGTGCATACATATAGACATTCATGCATACACACTGCTTGCATACATACATACACACATACATACATACATATATGCATGCATAAATACATACACGTGTACATACATACAATACATACGTGCATGCAATACATACATACATATATACATAAATACATGCATACATACGCAATGTATGTATGTATGTATGTATGTATGTATGTATGTGTGTATGTATGTATTGTATGCATGTATCATACATATATACATACATACACACGTACGCACAATGTCATACATACATACATACATACGTATATACATACATACATACGTAGGCTACATACCTACAAACATACATACACACATGCATTTATACAAACACGCATTCATACATGCATAGGCTACATATATACATACATAAATGCATTTATATATGCATGCTTTTGCGTATATATACAAGTATTTATGTATATATGTTTGGGGTCCGTTCGGACCCCAGTTGGTAAACGACGTATGTAAAACGTGTTGGTAGGATGGGGTTTATGCACCCCGGACGCCAAATACTTTTTTGTTGCAATATACTTCGAAACGTCTTGACTCATTGAGAAACATTGAGGCATATAGGTATATATAGGTATATATATAGGTATATACAGGAACATATATAGGTATATGGGTATATATATATAGGTATATATAGGTATATATAGGTGTATATATAGTCGTATATACATAGGTATATATATTTATACATAGGCATACATATATATATAGGTACAAGTATACATATATATAAGTATATAGGTATATATAGGTATATAGGTATACATAGGTATATATAGAACTATAGGTATATATATGCATATAGGAATATATAGGTATAAAGGTACATATATAGGTATATAAGTATATAGGCATTAGGTATGTATATATATAGAAATACATAAATATAGGTATATGGGCGTATATAGGTATATATGGGTGCATATATAGGTATATATAGAGGTATATATTGGTACATAGGTATATATAGGCATATAGGTAAATAATTGTATATAAGTATTATATAGGTATATATATATATTTAGGTATATAGGTATATATTATAGTCATATAGATATATAGGTATATATAGGTATATAGATATATATATAGGTATACAAAGGTATAAAGGTATATATATAGGTATATAAGTGTATAATTTTATATAAAAGTATAAAGGTGTGTGTATATAATTATATAGGCATATATATATATATATATATATATATCTATAGGTATATATGTAGGTATTACGTATATATATGGGTATATAAAAAGGTATATAGGTACATATATAGGTATATATGTAAATATATAGGTATATAGGTATAGGCCTATTGGCTATAATTATAGGCGGTACCGGCGTTCAACGCATATGTGTTGAACACATATCTGTGTTTCCGGCGTTCTGGCAAATTTCTTTGGGAAACACACATTTGTGTTTCCGGCGGTTTAAGGGTTAAAGGTGTCTCGTTATGTTTGTTATTTTTCTAGGGTTTATAGCTAGAACTGTATTATTTAGTTATTTATTTGCTGATAATTTGATATAGCGCTCCTTCAAGGTTACTACTCAGGAGCGCTCCCAGTCCATCCCCGGTCGAATAAGGCAGTCTTGAGAAGAGAAAGAAACGAAGTAGAAAGGCCAAGGCCCAATAGGTATATTTCCAGGTCGCAGGGCCAGACACTGAGAAAGCATTATATATAATGAAACATTTTGTGAAGATCTTCTCACGGTAGATTTATTTAGAACCGTGCTAAGCGTGACAGGCCGATGAAAATGGAAAATGTTTAAGTAGCGAAAAGATGCAGGTGATTTCCGCAACACTGTCCTGCTACGAATTTTAGAGGAACAGCCATTCCACATCGAATGACCCACAATAGCAAAAACCTGCATGCATGATTTTCACGGCCAATGCACAAATTTAATAGCTTTCTAAACTGAAGTTGACAATTACGGTAATGAAACTTAAAGTGGAAATTACTTTGAAATGAAAATTGCTGCCAGAATATTTCAAGAATTGCCATTGAAACTTATATTTGAAAACTATCAATTCAAGTTTTAATTAAAATACTGAAGCTATGGATAGGCCTATTATTGTCAATAACTTGACAGGTAGTTTTAGACACCTGTGAAACGTTGTGAATAAGGTAATATAAATTTGGACACGCTTGGAAACTGATTAACAGATATCCTCTTTTTGTGTAATCATCGCTTATTGACCATATTCTAGATGTCACATCGCATAATTACATGACATTAATTTTATACGCAAATAAGATGGTTTCTTGCGATCATTCTTGTCATAAAAGACATTTGTTTGCTAATTTATATACAAAACTAATGCCATAATAACAATTTCCAGCGTCTTTGGGTTTGAAATTGGGCGACCAAGGGATAAAAACTGTGAAGTTTTTAGTACTGCTCCCGGAAGTTCCGTCTCCGTCTCGCAAATCATTTTCTCCAGTCCTATAGGCGTAAGGCGCATTTCAGCAGTTGAGGGTGGGGGTCATCATTTCACTTCTGCCCAACAATAAATACGCAATAATTGAAGTCATGCATGTTCAGTTCATAAAAGTTGAATTTGGAAGTTTAATGGAATCCATCATTCACTGAAGTTGTTTTTGTGCTGTTTTGACGCCTGGTTGAAGTTTACATTTCCCCTCCAGCGACAGGCTTAACCCCAGCGTGATAAATCAAAATCATCGTCGTCACCCTCATTCATTCTCAATCATCGGGACTGGCACTGCCAAAGGACGAGCAGTGTCGGATTTATTATGTTATGTGATTATTATAATGCATCTATCCATCGATGGTAGTGGTAGTGTATGTATGTATGCCATGAGCGATATAGACATCAATTTTAGTCAAACTTGAAGGCTCATATTGAGTTAAATTTACAAGGTTTCTACTTTTTATAGAACATATTTGATCTAGATCCAATGGGTGTCTAAATGAAAGAAAAACCTGTAACGAAAGTTTGAGCAGACGAATGTTATTAAAGTAAATGGCAGAGAGAAAGAGGATCCTTCGTATTCTGTTAAAATTGCAAAGTTTCTTTGTTTATATAAATTAATTTGAAAGAGATTTAAAGGTGTCTAAATGAGTTCAATAAGGAATTGTTGGTGAATTTCGTCGACTTTAGAAAAGCGTTTGACAGTATAAACAGAGACACACTTTGGAGCATTGTCAGGTTGTATGGAGTCCCGGAAAAATACATCAGCATTTTCAAAGCTCTTTATCAGGACGCAAGAATGGCAACACAATAATGTTCCAGATTGAAACAGGAGTACGGCAGGGGTGCGTGTTGTCCCCATTCTTATTTGCTCTTGTCATTGACTTCATCATGAAAGGAGCGATGGACAATTCTACGTTTGGCATAGCTTGGAACCAAGGAAGGCTAAAGGATTTGGATTTTGCTGACGACATAGCACTGCTAAGCGAAACACACATGGACATGCAGAGGATGACCACGAGACTGCAGGAGTTAGGGAAAGGAGTGGGATTACACATCAACAGTGCGAAAACGAAAGCCATGAAGATTGGAGACATAGATCATCCGAGCATCAAGATTGGACAGGAAACCATAGAATATGTCGACAATTTTGCATATCTGGGAAGTTATATGGAAAAGGATGGGAGCATAGAGATGGATGTCAAGACAAGAATTGGCAAGGCAGCGGCGGTCTTCCAAAGAATGAGAACCGTGTGGAGATCAGGAACGTTGAACAGAGACACGAAGCTTCGACTGTATTCGTCTTTGGTGTTGCCTGTGATGCTCTATGCAAGTGAGGCCTGGAAGACAACAGCAAAGACAACAAAACAACTAAATGTCTTCCACCGGAGATGCCTACGATCTATCCTTGGCATCTCATGGAAGGACCACATCAGAAACGAGGAGGTGCTAACAATGGCGGGGACGAAGGATCTTGAGTACATCATCATGGGGAGAAGGGGAAGGTTGGCTGGGCACATCCTTAGACTACCAAAGGAGAGGACTGCGAGGACGGCATTGAAATGGGTGCCGGAGGGTGGAAAACGAAAAAGAGGTAGACCAAGAAACACCTGGAGACACGCTTTCAGGAAGGACCTGGAGCGGATGGGACTGGGCTGGGACGAGGCGGAGGTGGTGGCTGGCGACCGTGCGGAGTGGCGAGGACTTGTCGACCAATGTTCCGATCGGAACTGGAGGAACTAAGTCTAAGTAAGTCTAAAATGAAATTAAGGCAGAACCTGTAACGAAGGTTTGAGCATACGAATGCAACAGTAAATGGCAGAGAATGGTGTTGTCGCCGTCATTATGTCAGACAACCATGTCTTGGCAAACTTGACCTCCTGCTCTTGCACCTGAATTTCATGGCTTTACCTTTGCAACCACGGTTCATGACCTTGGTGTCCAACTTGACCAAGAACTCACTCTTTCTCCTCAACTTCACCGTCTTGCACGAGACTGCTATTATCAGCTGCGCCAGCTTCGCACTGTCATCCGTTCTCTTACGTCTGCTGCTATTCTTAGCTTAGTGCATTGAAAGTCGGTGTAAATCATATTCAATCTTGTCCTATCTTATGATTTCTATTCCAATAAATTTTTTCATTTCATACTATTCTATTATATATTATAGTAGAATTTCTAGTCAATTCCAATCCATTCTATTAAATTCTCATTCTATCCAATCCTATCTTTTTCTTTCTATTCTGTTACATTCCATTCATTTCTATTCCATTTTATCTTTCTCTGTCCATTATATTCTATCTACAAAATTTTATTGCAATCTTTTCCATTTTTTTCCATTGTATTCTATTCTGATTTCTTACAAAGCGTGTGTAGACAACACGCTCCGGTGCGATCACACGCGACGAGTGGCTATTTATTTTAAGCAACCAAGCTTTGAGGTATGCCTACACATTGGGACCTACCAGGATCCTAACTACTAAACTTTAAAATGTTCTTTTTAGGCGCGCTGGAGTCGGGAGTGCCTCTGAGAAGTTTTTTGTTGGCTTGAAGAAGCACTATACAAATGTCCGAATGAATGAATGAATGAATGAATGAATGAATGAATGAATCAATGAATGAATGAATGAATGAATAGCTGGTGTGACCGTCAAACACTGTCGGTGGTATGATGAGACGGTGAGGGAGAGGATTGACCATTCATTGTCGTAATTATTATTATTTGCAAAGACTGTGAAAGAAGTCACGTTATGAATGTCCACGATTAGTTGAATAAGACGCTTCTCTGTTTATATAAAGCCCTGTGTACACTATAGTGGGTGTTTATGGATAAAGTTTCCACCTTTCTCTCGATATAAATATGCACAAGTGTAAATATTCAGAAGGTGTTTTGTTGTTTACGTCAGATATGGTGAGACTACAAATTTTAAAAAAACACTGACTACATTCACTGAAGCGCTGAAGAAAACGCCGACTTACAATATCTGGCGACAGTGTGTTGTCTGATGTTATGTATTCCAGAGTTGTCATATTCAACACGCGTAGAGGAGGCGAGACTGCAAGATTGCATTTGAAAGCCTTCCTGTAGCGCCATAATTTGCCAATTATTGGCAATAATTAGCCAATGATGTTCTTGTGAAGTCTTTGTTTGTTTGTATGTGCACTTGCTATGGCGTCTTTTGAAGCTCTTTCACTTGGAGTTGCACAGTTAAATTGGTTATTTTTATTGCGTAGATATTAACTATTAAAAGGTGTCCATTAGCCAAATGCTACAAGGTTTGAAGTGACATAGTAAAAATAATCTTTTCCAAGAAATTCGATGGATGGATGGTATGCTCGATAACCTGAGGTAGGCCATAACAAAAGTGCAGATCTTAATGTTGGTGCATAAAGAAGAATGACGAAAGAAGGATTCTAGTGTTAGACGTAAGTTGGCAGATAGGCATATATTGCATGGGAGATCAGGATTAGTAATGAGGTGACTTGGAAGAAGTTGGGACGCAAATAAACACTGCTCGATTGGATTCGTTATGTGGCGCGGATGCCATCATCGGCGGCAAACTGTTATATGGAAACGGCATTATCATTAGTTTTATTTAAATAGATAAATCCTAAACGTTCTAGACAATTTGGTTTTTAAGTATTTATTGAACACCTCTATATCATATACTATTAAACTATAAATGTCGTCCTCTTTTTTTATTGTTATCAGCTGCATATCGACCACCACATAAGTGCAACAATGTGTATTATTCAACAGCAAACAAATAATTAATACTTGGAATCGGCAGAGAATGATGATGATAATCATAGTTGATTGCAGATGAGATTCAGTTAGAAAATGTCGAAAAGTTTACTTGTTTTCGATGTGACATGACTATGAATTGGACTGCCGCAAATAAGTTATGATCAGTGGAAGCTGGTGCGGAGTTATTCGACGTTTGTAGGGAAAAGGTTGAATATTATTTTATCAATGGATGAAAAGCAAACGTGTTTAAAGTCTTATTTTAGTTTATTGGCTGTGGAATTCGTTGTCCGAGTTTTATCGTTCATTTTAATTAGTTTGACACTGTAATAAGTGATCATTGACTCGAATTATGTCTGCTGTTAAGGAATTAAAAAGCTGCCCAAAGCATAATAATCGCCTTTAACGCGAATTAATTTTGCTATTTATTGAATCAAATGAATAAACAATAAAGGTTTTCAATGTGAACTTCGCGATCAATGGCAATGTTTATAATAATTATACTATGCACCCAATTTGCACGATTCGCGTATGAATGCGATATTAGCCGTAGTTGCGGCGCATTTTAATTAGTTTTAGACATAATAGTGAAACGTAATATTATAAGGATAGTGATAAGAGACAGGCTTTATTAGAAATCTAGTGGTCCAGCTGTCGGTCATGATATAAAATATATTGAACTTAACAAATTCATATATTAAACTTTACAGACTCATATATTGAACTTTACAGATTCAATGAAATCCAGTTGTCCGGTTTACGTCTTGGAGTGGCCAAAACCAATAATTGCAAAGAAGACAAGCTAGCCGTCAATGCCACGTCTACACACATGATAGGCTACGAGTAAATACCGACCACTGACCAGGTAAACTTCTGAATTTACATGAAAGGATTGGCATTTAGCAAAGGCATACGTAAGCCTAGTTGTGCGTTTCTCTTTCATGTAGGCCTACCGTTGTTATTGAACCACTGCCAACGTTCGATGTTCGCCATTTTGATTGTCACCGTTTTGTTTGGTCGCCCTTTTGATCGGCGCTCCTACGAACAGTCGCCTTTATGATTGACGCTCTTTTATGGTCGCCCTTTTCGAAGTCGCCCTTTCGAAGTCGCCATTTTTTATAGGATACCTGCTAAGACACCTCTAAAACGTTGTTTTTTTCATATAAAATGTTTTGTCGCAAACGTTTTTACGTTTAGATCCCTCATAAGTGAAACGGAAAAAATTGTAAACATTTAGCAATCACTTTAATTTGAAGTTTAGACAATACCCATGCTACCAATTTAACCCGTTGGAGGTGAGGTGTTACAATACAATGTATGTCACACCTCAGAGGTATTCTACTTTAATTTTTTAGTGGAAAACGTCAAACCAGCTTGGGTTATTTTGTTCTACCTTTGTGAATATGAAATACGGACACTTTACCAAAATTTCAGGAATTTTGAACGAACGGTTTTTATTTTATTTTAATGAATATATTTGAAGGAAATTGCGATTTTTCTTATACAAACGGAACTTACACGGGCAAAGTACACAATGGATGGGTTCACCTTATGGCCATCAAATAAGGATTGAAAACAGATATTTGTTCGTGATAATCACGTGTTTAGTTGATAATTGATCATATAAGAATCGTTTAACTCAAATTAATGTTTTCCATTTGAGATCGCGACTTGAAAATAAAAATATGTGTTGGGGTTTGTCAGACCCCACCTCACCTCTAACGTTACAATGCGTCACCTCACCTCCAACGGGTTAATGCGTTGCAGTTTTTAAGCTTTGTCAACAAATTAACGTAAAGCATGACCATTGTGTTCTACCCCACATTGCAAAACATATGCGGGCTATTATTCTTCATGCGTAGCCTACCTGTACACAGTCAATCGGTGCAAACGGTCTCTCATTAACGCCTTCGACAATTCATATGATTGATCATCCTATGATTGTCCAAGAACCGTCCTGTCAAACACGAATATACACCCTGATACTGCGGTCTCGATGGAACGTTTGCATTCATGTTGGCCCTGACCGCCTCGTCTGATGGTTCTGAGCCGCCTCAGTTTTATCATCCTAATACAACGGTTGTCAGTCATCTCCAGTTGATTAGGTGGAGTGGTTGCTTGTAACAAGGACAGTGAGACGGTCATTGTACACTGTGTGCAGGACCTTGGACAATCCATCACCTTAGACACCTTTGAAACTGTAATGACCAAGAATATAGGCTTATAAATGCATGTGTGGGTGGCTAACGTATTTTAAATCGAAAAAGTATTATAAGAAAACGTGGAGATTGCCTATAATAGAGAAAGAAATTATTCAATGAACAGTTTCGGAGCAAGATCAAGATGAAGACCTAGGAAAAGGTGGTGGGACAACATGTGTGAATAATAATCTATCGTTTCAAACAACATCCGAAATTAGCTCTAGTCCTATGCGTAGGGCCTATACCCAAAATGCAGCAAAAAGCTTATGTTGGCGATACCTCACAATCGCCAGTAGGCCTGTAAAGCTCGCTTCGATCGCCATTCACTTCATATTTTGTGCAGGCTGTGCGTACAGGAAAAATGATCCTGGGGGCGCCGCTGTTTGGACGATATGATTAGGCCTATAGTTGAGTGTTACAGAACATCTCTCCAGAAGCTCAGTCACATCGCACTGGGCAGACAACGATGAAAGAACTTTGTGAAAATGGCGTCGGACACCAATGATCATGTGCGATGAGCCGTTGATTAAAGACGATGACGATATTTAATTTTCCATGAATATTATCATTGTGCCCAAAGTAATTCAACTTTCTTGTACGCACCACGTTCAACATTCTCAGCTCCTCCACGATTATAGACTATTTGTTCTGTACTTTTTCCAGCTGACACTCAGCACCTTTCAATACGTCGATTGATTGATTGATTGGATGATTGATGGATTGATTGATTGATTAATTAATTGATTGGTTCAATGATTAATTGATTGATTCAATGATTGATTGGTTGATTGGTTGATTGGTTGATTGATTGATTGATTGATTGATTGATTGATTGATTGATTGATTGATTGATTGATTGATTGATTGATTGATTGATTGATTGATTGATCGATTGATTGCATATATGCTCAACTCGAAGAACTGTAATGACCTTGCGTCCAATTGTTATATATAGCATTTCTAAACTTTCTTATGGAGGTGTCTATGTAGAACGCCATTACAACTGCACAATCTCATGATTTCGACAATGCACAAAAATAATGTCGAACATAACAGTGTCTTTTCGGTGGTGAGCCATTTAACCTGAAATGACATCCCTTGATACACCGCACCCTTTCTGGAGCTTCTTATCAGCCATTCCTCTCTTATCTTAAGTAGTCTCTTGAACACAGCTACTTTCTCAATAGAAAATGGCCCATGATCTAGTAATAAAGCCGACCTATTATCGAGTTGTCATTCGAGTGGAAATCGTTGGTTCAAACACATGATACACAGTCGCAGAACTCTATTACTCGCTCGAAAACCGGCGATCACCTCTGTTTTCGGTGACTTAGCATCAGCTTTGCTGTTTTAAATATGCGTGGTTATCGCGGGTTCATAAAGTAAGACTAAAAGGTCTTTAATTAATGCTAGTCAGTGGTGGAAATGCTCAGTGTCATAAGAATAATTAAATACTCGATGAAATCAAGAAGAGCAACAAACACACTATTAGAAGTGTCAAAATTTTATCACAAAAAAGAGGTGTCCAACAATTCGGTTGGCCGAAAGTGTCTTAAACTCGTTGCCAGTGTTCTCGAGGGTTTAAAAACCGCTACAACTCAGTCACAGTTAAAAGTAATTGTAAGTTTCAATGTAGTAATCATTATTTCTAGC
Source organism: Lumbricus rubellus (assembly GCA_945859605.1). NCBI lineage: Eukaryota > Metazoa > Annelida > Clitellata > Crassiclitellata > Lumbricidae > Lumbricus > Lumbricus rubellus. The sequence continues at coordinate 4,922,979 of OX243821.1, forward strand.
TTCAGATGCATGTAATGCATCAGAATGAAATAACAATATGAGATGGAGAGTTTCAATGACTCCACTGATTATATTACATGTATATTATAACTACTACCAGTGCTGCTACTGCTACTGATAATGCCGCCGCAGCCGCCATCATTGTTTATTATAAGTTTTATCATTGTCATTGCTATTGTTGATGTTATTGTTATTGTCGTAATTACTGCTATTGTCGTCGTGTTGATTTTGCTATTGTCATTGTTTTATTACTGGTATGGGCACTGGTATTTGTATTGTTAAATTAATAATTATTTGCATTGGTGTTTGTATTGTTATTGCTATCGTTTTCGATATCACCTCTGCCACTGCTTCTGCTTCTGATATTTCGAATCTCTTTGTGATAGGCCTATTATAAATTAGAATAATGTCTCTTCGTTGTCTTTAGTTTTGTAAGACTTTCACACTGACGTCATGAACTTTAATGTTCCATCCTCCTCTCACTCATCCTCCGTCGTCTCCGTCGGATCCTCATCTTCCTCTTCCACTTCCCCATCAGACGGGAGGATGTTACAGCTAAAAGTTCAGTTAATTCGAGTCTTGGCATTGGCACACATTCTGTAATGGATTATTTGAAAGTTACGTCATAAAACAGAACTGGTAACGATTGACGTTAGACACCTTTTCTAGGGATTCGTATAATGTTACATAATCTCAAGTTTCGTAAAGTTACAGTTACCAATGTGTTCCGTGGAAAGTAATTCAATCACGATGATTTTGTAGATCCCCTCCTTTCTTCATCCAACCATAGTAGTGCCTCCTTAATCCTTATTCACGACCCTTTGTACACCTTTAAAAAGGATTAAACTGTTCATACATGAATTGCTGAAGAGCAAGAGTTTGCCAGATAAAAGTTAGCCATAGTGACAGCCTTTGTCATTATTTTATAGTTTCCTTCCAATATCATGAACTGTTACGCCACAGCTAGAACGTGGAAGATAGGGTCAACTACTGTAGAGTAATGGCACAAATATTCCAAATCCGCCACTAGTCGCACTCTGCCAGTGCCCGTCTCAAGCCTGCGTAAAGGAGGAGGGCATCGCTAGTGGTCTTTGTTACCACACAATGACGTTAAACAGCAGACACACACACACACACAGACACACACACACAGACACACACACACACACACACACACACACACACACATCTTCCGGTCCTTTAAGGGTTTCCCCCCAATATATGGAACCCCCGATGACGCATTGAAGCAACGTACTGGCATGGGGCTGAGTTCGATTCCTGAAGCCCCCGTAGGATATACATGCTCTTTTATGAGCGCCGTGTATTGCAAGCTGACTGTTCTGTTGGTTATAGATAGGCCAAAGTTATCTGTTATAGTTGATTGTTTTGAAGTGACGAAAAAGAGTAATATTTTTCTTTAACTACATGTATGCACCGGCAAACGCACGGTGCTGTTATGAAACACTCTTAATTAACTTAACTACTACCAGAATTGTCTGTCTGAAATTCTAATAGCATCCTACAAAGCACAGTGGTTTCGCGAATCGAACGCTGATCTCTATTATAGGTTCCTCGGAGGAAGGCTTAGCGTGGGCCTCTATAGCTTAGTGGCAGAGCACTGGTCTCGTAAACCAGGGGTCGTGAGTTCAAACCTCATTGGATGCAAACAGTGTTTTGAAGAATCACTATTTCAACGAAGATTTACAATTCAGTCTAATTTAATTAGATTTAATAAATTAACCCATTTACCGCCAACGTTGCGAAAACGCAACGTATTAGTTAAAAATTGTGGAAAAATTAACAACGACAGAAACCTGCACGAATCCATTTTTCTTACTTAATGGGTGTTTACTAAGTATGCTGTTACCAAATATAATTTTATTTATTGACATCTAATATTTTTTTGAATTTGTCAAAATTTGGTCTTTTTGGTCTCTGCTTAGGGGGTTTTGTGCAATAATTTTTTTTCTCATAACGGGTCAAAATTTATGAGAAGCGAAGCTGTCCGATTGGAATACTAATGTGAATAATTAACGCCATTTGTTTATTAAATTTATATCTCATTGTATTCTGAAAGCGTAATTTGCGAAATTTTAATGTTGCGTTTTCGCAACATCGGCGGAATGCGCTATGCGAATTATGTTGCGTTTTCGCAACTTCGGCGGAATACGCTATGTATACGCATTATGGCACGTATAATACATGTAGTAACTCATACAAACTTATATGAATTTTTGATTGCTTGCAAAAAACTGCCTGGGGTACTTGGCGTTTCCCAGGAAATTTCTGGTTTCCGCCCCACCAGCCCCCACCAGCGCCAACTACGGGGCGGAGTGTCACACCCAGCCTCCAGACAGCCCCTACCTCCCTGGGGTATCCGGCGTTGACGTAGCTCGGAAAGCTTCGGCTTTCCCCGCCCTCGCCACTACCCACTACCCAGCCCTCTCAACCCCATCCAGTTCCACGCTCTCCCCATGGGCGGAGTTTGGTTTCCGTTCTTGGGGGGGGGGGGGCTAACCCCGAGTCTGGGCCTTATTGGAGGGGCTAACCTCGCAAAATGATACCATTTCATGGTAAAAAGTTGAATCTGGGCCTTGTTGGAGAGGCGTAGCCCCCTCCTAGTCCCTGATAAACTCCGCCCATGGCTCTCCCACCCCACCCTACTCCGTACCCATTCCCTCACCCAACTTCACTCCTACCCATCCACGCCTGCCGCTCGCCCTAACATGCTTCCACCGCTATGGTGTCCCCCCAGTGTTATCCAGTAAATTTAGATTTGTGACTACCAACACCAACCGCCATTCCTGGCCTCACCACCACCCCCCGCACACCCCCCGCCCCACCCACCCACCACCCCACCCACCCAACCACACCCCACCTCACCAGTCACCACCTACCTCGCTGCCACCCCACGGAGTCCCAATCCTCTTCTCTGAAGTAACCGGCGCTACCCATGAAATTTCGAGACAAAAGTTTTCGTTCGCCCAGAAAGCCACCGCCCACCCCATCCCTGGTGGGCCACTGTCGGCGGGGTGTGTCCTTGTGGGCGAAAGGGCGCTGTGGGGCACTCGGTCTAGCAGTCAGCTTCGGATTAGATGTGAAACTAGGTCGAAAATCTGGAAATAGCGATATTTGTGTTATTTTCCGGCCGCCCTTCCCCCCCCCCCCCCCTACAGTGAGGGGTAAAAGCCATTCCATCCACTGGATGGCCCTCGCGGTCCTCTGTTCAGGTGCAATGTTTCAGGTCAATAGCTGCGAAACTGTGGGCGTACATTCTGGAAAACACACATACCTACATAGTCCCATTCACCTCAATAGGCATAGATAAAGTTCACCTTTCTTGCCGTTGTTGCGAAAACGCAACGTCCTGAAACTAGGTCACAACAAATAATGTTAATAAAATTGCACTCTCAGAAGTCTATTGGCATCGTATTGATGATATACTATCAGCTGCAGCTTGATACCCTGGCTATTTTACATAGCGGCGGCAAATGGGTTAATTGGGTCACCAGCTGGAAGGGTGGATCGATGGAAGGATAGCAGCCAAAATACGACATTGCTTCTCATTCCACGCAGTAACGGGTTATGTGTAGCTTCAAAATATGAATACAAAAGGTGTCTATGCAACGCTGGGCAATAGTGTTAAAACCTGTCACTCGATCATACACAGCATTGAAACTCGGGTAGGAAAATGGTTCTTAGAGACACCTCGTTTTACATTAACTTTGCGTGATAAGTTAGAGGAGCACGCGAGTGCCGATAAGATAATCTTCGTGTACCTGCTCCTGATTGAAAATCAGACAATACCTGATGATATTATACCGCAACCGGTTACATGTCAAAATGTTAAATAAAACACTTAACCCTGCGACTACCAGTGAAGTCAAAAATGACCCCAAGCCCACTTTGACTGTATACTACGCAAAATCTGTTCTTGAGAAACAAATGACTCTTCTAGGCACTATTCGAAAGAACAGAAAGGAGTGGCATGCGCAGACAACGCACAGAAGACAAGTTTTTCTCCTGCAGCTCGGAGGGGAACAAATTGGCCGATTGGTTAGAACGGGTTGCCTTGCGATTGCTATAATTTACGCACAGTGATTCATAATGTTACCTTGCATACATTATTTCTTTTACAGTATGCTTAACTCGCTAAATACCGGGTAATGTCAGCGAAGTTTTAAATGAGGATAGAGATATTGTGTCTGAACAATAAGGAAGTCAAAATCTATGTTCTAATTGACATCCTTGGGAAGTTGTGAATGAGCGAAGACGCGTACGTTTGTTCAACAATCCGGTTGACAGACCGCAAGCGGTTACAGTGTATAATTACGTAGTTTAAGAAATTCACATGAACGTGGATCACAGAATACACAAATCGTATCATGTTTAAACTTTTAGCAAGTGATATATCAGACGCCTTCATAAAAGTTACAATCGGGCCTATAAATGTCGAAATTCAAAAATTATCTTTTATTTCAGAAAGTACGATATAGAAGTGTCCTATAAAAAACCAACGAACGCAAACTATACGTGCCTATTTTCGTAATCGGCTCGTGTTATTTTGAGGATGATCTTATATTGGATCTGAGAGATGAAAGAGAGGCAGTTTAAGAATTGGTACTTGTTTTTTTTTAATTCCATGTCCGTTCTATGTGTTGAGTATGTGCACCTGTCAGAATGACTGCACTGACCCTAACCGACCATCACGACGCCTAACCTCAGCCCTAACCGACCCTCACGCGATAAATTCCCGTCAACTTAGAACCTGGGGGTGACTTAAAAAACAAGAACCGATATACCGTCCAAACGGTCACGACACTGAAGAAGAAAAAGTGTGAAACGTTGTCTCACCACGGACAATCTTACAAAGCTGTCATCGAGCTAATCTGTGAAACTAACCGATAATCGTCAGAGATAAATACGGTGGAAATTGGATTTTAACCTAGTTTATGTTGAATTTCTATCCTTATTTACCATCGACAACGATGTGTGTAAGAACACCTGTCCAGTTAATTACTACCCGTTTTGCTTCAACCTTGCTCTGTCCCCGTAATTATATAGAACTTCTGATTTATTAGGATATTTGGAAACCAAGACCGTTTTGACCTCATACATGTAATTATGGAACTGATTAATTATTGATCAAGAACTGGACTTTTTCATGATAGAGATGACTAACGTTGCCCTCCGCTGTTACACAATCTTTGGGTTGACAGTGTCACAGTCATAGTGATGATGGACATGTGTTGTTATTCAGTAAGTAACCACACTGTGTAATATGGAATAATGGAAGTTCATTAAAATCGCCCTCCTACCTTGTCCAGACTTTGGACTGGCACTGACAAAGATCATGACAGTTATTGCTATGATGACATCAAGTCTGTACAATGTTGAAGAAGAAGATTAAGTTTCGACCATGCAGTTTCGATATTTGTATCATCATCTTACACCGATCTAAGGGTGCCTAAGTCAAATCCTTCATGTGCAAACCTTTAATCAAAAAGGCAACATGTAAAAACGTTGACACATTTTTTTAGAAAAAGTTGCTGTTATTAGGCACTTTTATGGGAACTAATCATACAGGAATAACACCTGCGAGCACTTATAATTACATAAAAAATTAATATTCTTGTCTTTTTGTGATTACTGTACATAATATTTGCACACCTCTTTTATGAGAACTCATTATACAGGAATAACACCTTCGAGCACTTTTAATTACTTAAAAATTTCTATTCATGTCTTTTTGTGATTACTGTCCATGATATTTACACACCTCTTTTAAGAAAAATTCAGGAATTAGTCTCGCGATTTTCGCGACTTTTTTCCGTGATCTCGCGACAATTTTGTTTCGAAATCTGGCAACCCTGGAAGGCGGTGCTTAATGACACACAAAAATTAGCACGTAGTAGTATTAGCTAGAAATCTTGATACCGTTCTTCTTTGGTCAAAAACTCAACATATGTCATGTAGATGAGCTTGAAATAGTTTATGTTGTTTATTTGTATGTGCACTTGTTATAGCACCCCTTCAAGCCCCCTACTCAGAGGCGCTCCCTACTGCAGAGCGGACACTGCATCGGAGTTTCATGCCGAAGCGCTTAGCAATTGCGAGTGAAGGGCTTGCAACTTGGTCTAGTGCCTTGCTCATCAGTGCTGTAATATGCCGAGCAAATTTCTGTCCAGGGTAACGGTCTCTGTTGTCATAGACCCTGGTCAAATTGGAATCCTCCACTTCAATGTAGTGTCCTTGATTTTATTTACTTCGCAGTCATTTACACCTTTCAATAGCATAATTATGTCTTCGCAATAAGAACCAGGTCGTTTGGGTGCACTTATTATAAATAGTCCAATTTCCATCTATATTGTTTCTCTAACACCTCTTTAAAGGTGTGTTAACTTGGCAAAAAAACACGACATGACCTATGGCGGTTGAATGTCACGGGTCCACTTTACAATATGCTTGGCTCCCAATTTGATTAGGGGGACTGAGAGTTAGGATGGCACTTCCAGCCTTCCTGTCTTCTGCCGCTGGCACCCTCTCCATCCAGTCTCTCATCTTGGAAGCGGTCTGGAACATTGACTATGAATCATCAGATTATTCGCGGTCCGATTGAATGTGCATTACTGAGACTGGATATCTGATGGAATTTTCAGGTCACAAACAATCATAATTGGACAAGTCAATGTTACTCAAGACATTGTTTTCCATCGAGTCCAGGCTGCAAGACCCATGGCACGATCGGGCATGCTACAGACTGCAAAACTTCGTTTTCTTAGACTTCGTGTATGGTGGGTGGGTGGGTGGGTGTGGCTAGTGGTCAGTCCTGTGATTAGTCTTGGCCTATAATAATCCTGTGATTAGTCTTGGCCTATAATAATTGCTCTCCTGTTGCCCCACAAGTAGCGAACCATTCTCCGGACCCTTGGGAGTCCATTATGACGCACGGTCAAGTCTGTGGGTACTTGGGTAATGGGTAGGGGTAAGGAAAAAATCTGGCTCCCATGAACTCCGCCCACTCCAAGCTTTGCCATTTAGCCGGTGAGCACTTGGGTTTGTTGGGCAGCGTTCTTTCCTTGGTCTCGGAAGACGAAAATTTTAACCTGCTGCGATCCTAAATTGGAGTGGAAATGAGAGCATGACGTCATCGGCCATAATGATTCTGAAAAACATAGAAAACACATTCAAGTTTATGATGAACTTACACACCTCGAAACGAGTAAAAGATAAATTATAAAAGAAGATTTATCGCAGGGATATTTGATTAGATACAACTGAAATTGCACACAAATAACGACAATTAATTATGCAATCAGTTAAACACTGACGCCTCTCTCCATTGTTTGCCAGTCAGCGACTAATGATCTCTGCTCTGACCAAATATGCCTAATAGGGAAATCACATAAACATTAAGAGCATGGAATGGGAGAGAGATCGAAATTCTATAAAATCTTGTGATCGACGTTCCCAATGTACAAACTCTATTGGAGCGTTCGATTATACAACGTATTTTGCATACCGGTATAGCGTCACGATTAGTGGGTCTGTTACTTCAACTTACTTGAAGGTGTATAGTAGCTGCTGGACGATAGGCCTATGTGCTGGAAGAACATTGTTTTCAATACGTTTAGCCATCTAATTAGAATTGGTATTTGACAGCAGCATACTTATTACTTACATGTATTTATATTTATATTTACAAAAAAATTGAACATGTGGAGAAATAACATCGAATGTAGTCCCATAATTGACTTTTGAATATCGTAGATGACTGAGTGTATATTGATAACTAGAGTGCATGACGGGTAGAATAGTTATTGTGGTAATGGATGAAATAGAATGACCTGAGGTATCTCATATCGACGAAGGAACAGACTGGTGACAGGGATAAGTGTAGAAAAAGATTCAGACGGCTGATTAATTCAAGTCCGAAAGATTATTATTATTATCATGAAATAGCTTGTGTTTGACGGAGGATGATTTGGAGGTAAGTGTTTGAATAAAATATGATTTATTTAATAACTAGTGCTTATTTATAACGGTATAACCATCAGTTTTTGAGGTGTGCAAATAAATGAACTTGGTCTGCAATGCTGTCACTTTCATTTCACACTTTAAATAACACCACTTGCACACTGTGTGGCGCGGTGGTTTAGTGGGTATGTTCGTCACCTTGCAACCGGAAGGTTGCAGGTTCGAACCCACCTCAAGTCGCCGCGTATGGACCTTGGGCAAGTCCTTTAATCGCATTTGCACAGCGCCTTGGTGTGAAACTCCAATGCAGTGTCCACGCTGTTGTCGAGAGCGCCTCTGAGTTTGGAGCTTGAAGAGGCGCTATAACAAGTGCACATACAAACAAACAAACTGTAAGTGCGTAATACCGGTCGAAACTTGGATGAATGGGTTGAACGATCTAATGATCTTTGTATTAAAAATGAAGCCAATACTTCTATTCTACTGTGTTCTAATTTATTAGACAAGCCTCATTGCATCGCAACAGTTTTCTGTAGCTTCGAACTGTTACAAGAAATTTAAGGCATGAAAAGAAGTCACGTGGCGAGAGGTGATATTTCCGTTTAATTTCATAATTAGTTTTTAGCGATGTTCTTTGCTTCTCAGCGCATCACGCGAAGCTGTTACTTTTTGCCTAGTCGCATTTACTTACTACCAGCATTGCCGTGCATTGATCATCGATTGCGAGAGATTGCTATTTATTTCTTCGGAAGCGTATACTTAAAGGTGTCAAAACTTTTCTGTGATATGCCAAATATATTATTTTCGATTGCAACGGCCTCTGTTGTCATAAGCCCTTGTCAAATCTGTATCCTCATCCTCCTCAGTCACAAGAAGGAGGTAGCCATCCTGCGGATTTTGCTAATATACACCCACATCGTTTTACTTGTTTTTCTGTTAGGAAATAAAATGAATATAAAAGCTAATAACAATTACACACAGGACATACTGCACTTCTGTGTTTGATAAGACACCTTTTTGTGAGTTAAATTCTGAAATAAGTTTTCCTATCCAACCAGGGGCGGATCCAGTGGAAAATCAATCCGGCCATGCCGCCCCCCCCATTTAAAACTGCCAGGGGACGTGGCCGCTCCTATTCGGTCTAAAATTAGCAATACGAACAGGGGTGTCATGGCATATTGCACACCCCCCCCCCTTAATAAAATTGCATGGGAAGTGGCCCCCCGATTGAGTTTTTGGCTGGTCGACTAAAAAAAGGTCATCAACTTTTTTGGCGGATGAAAAGTACTTTTTTCGTCAGCCGAAGGTCGATGACTAAAAAGGTCATCAACTTTTTTGGCGACCAACGACGAAATTTTCCCCCCTGTCGTCCCAAGAGAAACCCCCCCTCCTTGGAAGAGTTCTGGATCCGCCACTGTATCCAACAAAGAATTACGTTGACACACAATTTATGAAGATCATGGAGAAAACAATATCTTGAGTGTGTGAGTCTAGGAGAGCTTCTTTCTATCCAGGCTGGAATTATTCTCTCTGGCGAGGGGTCAGCCACGAGGAGAGCGACTACGGAAAGTCTTCATGTTATATTATGTCCTAATAATGAGCTCACGGTAGCTGATCTGCTGTGGCGATGTCATCATTATTGCCATAATGAAAAGAAGTAGATTATGACAAGTAAGAATGACTGTCCCTTTAACACCTTTTATAGTAGTTCCTTCGCTTTATATAAATATAAGAAAAACAATTAAACTTTGTGTTTCATCAAAATGCAATAGACTTGAATTCCACTCCAGTGCCAATCGCATAACTTATATCAACAATCTTGCCCACGGCATACACAGTGTATAGTCAGTGTACTCAGTGTACTCATCCTTTCCTTATCTGCCCATCTCTTCTCCTTGTATTCCATTAATTTTTTTATCAGGAAATTATCGAATAATACGTGAAAGTAGAGGCCCAATAAGGCGTTTGGGACAAATGACCAGTACAGCCTTGATCTTCACCCATTTGACCAGTACAGCCTTGATCTTCGGACATTTGACCAGTACAGCCTTGACCTTCGCCCATTTGACCAGTATAGCCTTAAAAATTGAGTGTCCGCGCAGTTTGACCAATATAGCCTTACTTTTTCAAATTCATGGAATATCCAACTCGATCTAAAGACAAGATATTCCAATAAAAATGGTCTACCCGAATAAAACTAAAACTGAATTACGAAAAATCGCCAGGCAGCTCGGCTTGGTTGGAAATACAACAAGACTGCGGAGATCGGAGTTGATTGTTGTAATTGACGCCCACAACCGCGAATGCTGCGACGATGAATGTCCATGCAAGTATCCACGGCCGGATCGCCAACAAGGGCCATGCGAGACCATCGTCGTTCGTCGTCGTCGCAATGGCAACTCACCCCCCGTGTGATGTTAGTTTGATCGACAACGAGATTATCGACGTTGATCGTCGGCGCAATGGCAACTCATGCCCGTGTGATGCAAGAGCGTGAGCGGACTACGAGGTAGATACGGGATTACAATATCGCAAACGATTTTACACCGTTGGTTTATAATCGTTTTTGGATCAATCGAATATTATTATTTTTTTCTCTCGTGTATGTAAAATAACTGAAAAATGGAATATACAGCTCGGCCTAAAGACAAGAGATCGCAATATAAAATGGACTACTCATCGTACAATCTGAAAGAATTACGACAAATTCCTAAACAGAGAGGACAAAGAGGATACTCGAGTTTGCGAAAAGCGGAACTCATAGCGTTCATATCGCAGGGAGATCGACTAGGCGCTCGGGCCCAGGTCAACAAAACACCAGCGCATACTCCCGCCACTGTGCGAGAATTGCGAGAAATTGCAAAAAAGAGAGGTGTGCGAGGATACTCGAGATTAGCAAAAGCGGAACTTACGGCATTCTTGACTACTACTTGGAAATTTTTGCATCCGGGGAAAAATAAAATAGTTTTTTCGGATTGGCTGACTGGCGAGATTAGTCGGTTACCTCCGCAAATAAAACCGCCCATTCATAGGTTCAAACTTCGAGAGACTGCGACGGCTATCAAAGGGTTTACAAAAAGATACACGATCGATGGCGACAACAGGATCGATGTTGCAACTTTTCTCAAGGCTGTAAGACCGCAGGTAGTTTGGCTGCTAGGGAAAAATCGCGGGGCAAAAGTTCAACTCGATCTCATGTGCGTAATGGAGAAAGTAGATATGAAAACCGGCGAAGTAGTAACAGCCGAGCCTAATTTCAAATCAAAGAGTGATATTATTTTAGAAGCAACAGATGTGAGGGAAATATATACCAACGCAGTGGATAAAATTAAGGAGAGCATGGCCAGTTTTCAAATGCGGGGGAGTAATTGGAGATTCAAAACCGTTTTGAAGTTGGATATCGATACAGTGGTATATAAACCATTGAAAGGAAGTTCTTATATTCCACTTCCAGATTATTTAGCGAATAAAAAGGCTATTATTAATATGAAGAACGAAGACGATGAATGCTTCAAGTGGTGTGTAACGCGAGCTGTAAACCCTGTCGAAGAACACCCGGAGAGAATTACGAAAGAATTAATTAGACAGTCTGAGGAACTCAATTGGTCTGGTATTGAATTCCCAGTAGCAGCGGATGCTAATGTGCTGAGTAAGTTTGAGAGAAATAATAATATTAGTGTTAATGTTTTTGGTTACGAGAAAGATGTGAATATATTCCCACTATATATATCAAAGCATGTGAATGATAGGTGTGTAGAACTATTACTCATTTCTGATGAGGAAAAGAAGCATTATTGCTGGATCAAGAATTTTAACAGATTGCTAGCACTACGAACAGAAAAATCCCATAATTCAATGCACTATTGCAGAAGATGTTTAATCGGCTACAGAAAAGTAGAATCGCTTCACAAACATACTGAGTACTGTTCGCAGCAGGACGTCCAAAAGATAGAACTTCCAGAACCTGGGACTATGCTAAGTTTTACACATCATTATAGAAAGATGCGTGTACCGTTTGTGTACTTTGCCGATTTTGAATCGTTCATCAAACCTATCGGTACATGTCAACCCGTTCCTAGCACGTCTTACACCAACAAGTATCAAAAACATACGCCCAGCTCGTTTTGTTATCATTTGAAATGCTTCGACGATGAAGTTTATTCCCAAGAGCCGGTGCGGTTTACAGCTGAAAACGAAGACGATGATGTTGCTCAGTTATTCATAGACTCTATCGAAGAAAATGTAAAACGAATATACAACCAGTTCAAATTCCCCAAGAAGATGATATTCGGCAAAACTGAACAGAAATGTTATGATGAAGCCACTAACTGTCATATCTGCGGGAGAGAGTTGGCTGAGGATCGAGTTCGTGATCACTGTCATTTGACTGGAAAATTTAGGGGCGCCGCTCACAACCTTTGTAATTTGAAATACAAAGTCCCCAAGTTCTTCCCAGTCGTATTTCACAATTTGACCGGTTATGACAGCCATTTATTTATCAAGAAATTACGAGGTGAACACGGTGAGAAAATCAAATGCATTCCCTGCAACGAAGAAAAGTATATCTCATTCAGCAGAGAGGTCGTCGTTGATAAGTTTGTAGACGCAGATGGAAAAGAGAGAGAAGTCAAGCGGGAATTACGTTTCATCGATAGTTTAAGATTCATGCCCTCGAGTCTCGACGCGTTATCGAAAAATCTTCAGAAAGACCAGTGCAAGAATTTAGGGAAATATTTTGAGGGTGAGAAGCTGGATCTTTTACTCAGAAAAGGCGTTTACCCATATGATTACGTCGACGGTGTTGAAAGATTAAACGAAACCGAATTACCATCGAAGCACGCCTTCTATTCAAAACTAACCGATTCGGGCATCAGCGAAAAAGATTACGAGCACGCGAAAACGGTATGGGCCAAATTTGAATGCAAAACATTACGCCAATATCACGACTTGTACAATTTATCGGATGTTCTATTATTAGCGGATGTCTTTGAAAACTTTAGAGACGTCTGTATGAGGCACTACAACCTAGATCCTGCGTGGTATTATACTTCGCCTGGACTTGCTTGGGACGCGGCGTTGAAGACGACTGGTGTAGAGTTGGAGTTGCTGAGTGACTACGATATGTTGCTGATGATCAAGCAGGGAATACGAGGAGGTGTCAGCACGATTTCGCATCGATACGCGAAAGCGAACAACGAGTACATGGGAGAAGCTTTCAATCCCACCCAGCATTCAGTATTCATTCCATACTTGGACGCGAACAACTTGTACGGATGGGCGATGAGCAAGCCGCTACCAACTCATGGGTTTGAGTGGATGAACGATGACGAATTGAATGATTGGAGAAACATTACCGAACGAGATGGGGTGGGATGTGTGTTAGAAGTCGACTTAGAATATCCAAAGGAATTACACGACCTGCACAATGATTATCCTCTAGCCCCCGAGAGTGTAAAACCCGCGGGATCAAATGTGGCGAAACTCATTCCAAACTTGAACGACAAAAAGAAGTACGTCGTTCATTACGGAAATTTAAAATTGTACGAAAGTCTCGGATTGAAAATCGTAAAAATACATCGAGGAATAAAATTCGTGGAAAGTGCCTGGCTGAAAAAGTATATCGATCTGAATACCAACCTGAGAACGAAAGCTACGAACGATTTTGAGAAAGACTTTTTCAAGCTGATGAACAATAGCGTTTTCGGTAAAACAATGGAAGCTATCGAGAATCGGGTTGACATACGATTGGTGAGTGATGAGAAGGAAGCTATCAAGCTAGTCGCAAAAACTAATTACGACAGACGAACTATTTTCGACGAAAACCTCATCGCCGTTCACATGAAAAAGACCAAGTTGTTTTACAACAAGCCGATATATCTAGGGATGTGTATATTAGACACCAGTAAGACGCTCATGTATGATTTTCATTATAATTACATCAAGGCCAAGTACGGAGATAGGGCCAAGCTATTATTCACCGATACCGATTCTTTGGCGTATGAAATTAAAACGGAAGACTTCTACAAAGATATTTCCCACGACGTCCAAAGTATGTTCGATACTTCAGACTATCCGAGCGATCATCCATCGGGTATAGAATCTGGCGTTAATAAAAAAGTGGTTGGTATGTTCAAAGACGAGGCCGCTGGAAAACAAATTGAAGAATTTGTCGGTCTGCGATCCAAGTTGTACTCTTACAAGATGGCGGGTGAAGACTACAAGAAATGTAAAGGTGTGAAAAAGAACGTCGTCAAGAAATCAATCACTCACGCAGATTACAAAGACTGCGTGTTTACGAAAAGACAACAGTCGAGAGCGATGAACGTCATTCGATCCTATCGCCATGAAATTTACACCGAAGAAGTAAATAAAATAGCTCTGTCCGCCGACGACGACAAAAGAGTAATAATGGACGAAGGGATTCATACCCTAGCCTATGGGCACTACGCGCTGAAAACTAAACAAAATAAAGAATAATTTACACTAATATAAAATGGATGCGGCAAAAAAAGTGTGTACTAAATGCAAAATAGAAAAAAGCTTGGACGAATTTCACAAAGATAAGTTACAGAAGAGCGGGTATTACCCCAGCTGCAAACTTTGTAAAAATGCCAAAGTGAAAGAGCTTGCGCACAAATACGCGAGACAGGAAATTAGGGAGACAAAGGAAACAAAAGTTTGCAGCCGATGTAAGATTGAAAAGAACATTTCGGAATACGTCAACAATCGATTTCAAAAAGATGGAAAGGCGAATGAATGCAAAAATTGTAGACATAATTATTATCTGGCCAGCGCAGAAGCCCGAAATAAATATCAAAAAGCGTATATTACAACCCGAAGGCAGAATGACCCGGAGTTTAAATTACTAACAAATATGCGCTGTAGGCTTGGCGATGCACTAAGAGGCAAATCGAAATCACAAACGACACGTCAACTTGTCGGCATTGACTTTGAAATATTCACCAAATGGATTCAGTTTCAATTTGACGAAGAAATGACCATGGAAAATTACGGATCCTATTGGCAAATCGACCATGTTCTACCCCTATCTTCGTTCAACTTACTCGATGAAGAAGAACTCCATAGAGCCATGAATTGGGTGAATTTACGCCCTTTGCTACCGCTGAAAAATTTGCAAAAAGCGAGCAAAATAGATCGTTGGTTATATATTATGCAGGAAGTAAAATCTCATTACTTTTTGAAACATTTAGAAAATGAGTTTTGAGACATACAAAAACATAAATGTTGAAGGCATAGTTCTACCAAATACCCCTCTGTCAAACATACAGCTGATCGATGCTGCGAAAAAGCTCAATATCCCTAATTTCCGGGGAGTATTTCTCAGAGACGAGCTGCCGAAGAAACCTAGCCGGACTGAATGCGGGATATTGAATCTAGACGATTCTAATGGAACCGGCTCGCACTGGGTCGCTTTTTCAAAGAACGGCAAGGATAAAATATATTTCGACAGCTATGGCCTGCCCCCTCCTACAGAACTGATAGAGTATTTACAGAGTCCCGTGTACTACAATAGCGAACGCGTACAGCCCGACAACGAAGTGTTTTGCGGTCATCTATGCCTGCACGTCCTGAAAAAAACATGTAAAGATGGGGTGAATTTTCAAGAAGTTATAAACAGCCTGCATTGAAAATTATATTCGGGTGTAAAAAATGCCTGTTGATAAATTTGGACATACGGATTCAGGATCTACGCAAAGAGTAATTGCCGGCGGAGTTACTGAAAGTCAAGTAAATAGTACTTTTCTAAGGCTAGATGGAGCAAACCCAGCGACTGGAGATCTAAATATGAGTGGCCATACTATTAGAGGTCTGCCTACAACGAATACACCGAATACAGCGAATACTCCGGAAGCGGGAATAGATGAGGCTGTGAGTCGGGGGTAAGTAATAGATTTACTGCGGAATCACGATGACGTCCCGACCGACAATAATCATTTGACGAATAAGAAATACGTCGATGAACAACTTACTTCGAAAGTGGCGATGGTGGTAGGACCCGCGGTTAGCGCTTACAGTTCAACTCAACAGGCTATACTCGCTAGATCTCACACTGCAGTTACTTTTGACGTAATAAGATGCGGTACCGCAAGACACGGTATTGAACAGGGTATCGGAACGACTTCTTTCTTCCCCAGTAAAGCCGGGTACTATATCGTTTCGGCGTACATAGAATTTTGTAACAATAGTAATACCGCGTATGGCACCGTCCACCTGTATAAAAATGGGACGTCGTACATGCAAATTGCGGGCGGAGGGAGCACGAAAGGTTCGCAAAACCATTCAATCGGAAGTAACATAGTTTTTCTAGACGAGTTCGATTACCTCAACATACACGCTTTTTCATCCGTCGCTACGAACATTTTGTGTAGGGACTTTTCAGCGGCATTCTTACGACCCTAATTAATAAAAATTATTATATTCAAAATGCCTGTTGATAAATTTGGACATACAGATTCAGGATCTACACAAAGAATAATTGCTGGAGGCGTTACGCTGTCCCAAGTAAATAGTACTTTTCTAAGGGTAGATGGAGCAAATCCGGCGACTGGGAATCTAAATATGAATGGTAGCTGCATCAAAGGCCTGCCAATAACGAATAATCCGGATGCGGGAATGGATGAAGCACTAAGTCGGGGACAGGCTATTGCCCTAGTCGCCGATAAAATCACTAATAGCGTCGAGCCTACCGGTAGTAGAGATTACGTTACGGGTATGAGGGTATCCCCAGGCAATCTAGTGAGAAATACGGCGAGCGGTATTACATATAGGTTTGAAGGAACAGCTGGAGAATATTGCTGGCTGCGCCCGGCATTGTCCCCGAAATGGAGACCTACAACCGGACCGGCTATTTGTGTGTTGAGAGAGGATGACAGCGGAGCGACGACTGCTATCGTAAGTGGTGGCGCATTCTCGGGCACATATGCAACGCATAGTGGAGCATTCTCAGGCGCATATGTAATGCATCATCAATTAACGGTCGTTGCCATCAATACGGATTCGGCGTATACGTCGTCCTTGGGCCTAATAACTATTCCTCGTACGGGCGTATATCGACTTGGCGGATTCGCGAATTTCTTGATAGGAAATGATAGTTCGGGTGAAAAAATAATCAGAATTGCGTATGTCAAAGACGGGATACATAGTAACGAACTTTTCGAATACAAGGCGGGCGGATCAACGGCTGCCAGCAGAATATCGCTCGTATTACCAACCGTCGCCATATTTTTTAACGCCAACGATAAGCTCGGCATGAAGGTATATTCTGTCATATCCGGAAACAGTCCAACGGCCGGTCGCCTTCTTCTCATGGACGGAGCCGGATTGCAGGTCGAGTTTTTGTACTAGGTAGCCGTAGATACCTATCGTTCATATACGCACGATAGGTATCTGTAAGTCTCATTATTCTTCAACGTTATCTTTCTTCAATATACCACGCTCATTTTCTGTCCGTCCGATTGAAACCTCAGTAACTTGTCTGAAATCACCAGTGCGTACGCTTCCGTATTAGCTAGCGGCGCTGTATTAAACGTGCCTTTGATCTGGATATCGACCACCGATGACTTCAGACGCTCGGATTGCTTGCTCACGTCAAACACCATAATCGGAAACAGATCTTTGAAATCCGAGGGCGTGATATTGCATTGTGTCATTAGTTCGTCCATTCCATAGTATTTTTCACTAAACGTGGCTGCTGCTCGGTACGCCCGCGAGAATTGTTGATTCGGAAATGATAGATTATAGTCGACAACTGGATATCGGTCCTGGTTCATCATCACGAACATGTTTTTGAGATCGCAATGATCGAAAACGGATGGATTGTGTACCTGATCGCCGCTTTTGTCGGTTTGAAAACCCAAGATGATGTACCTAGGCTTCTCAGGTAATGTCTTGACGCTAAGTCTCCAGCTAAAATTAGTCGACTGTGCGACGGAGGTGGTATCGCATTGACGGGCTCTGTACGCAACTGGCAGCGACGCTTTCGATTCGATCGTTTTGTACAATTGCATCTTCTCCATATCCGCGGGAATAACGTGCGGCATGAACCATGAGATTTTATCCAGCCTAACTTTCCCTGCGTCCACCGCGGTCCTAAAAATTGCGTCATCATCGGCTTTACGAACCAGAGTTAGCGTATGTTTCACACCAAAAACAACCTTGTCGTAATCATCGCAAAATCCGAAAATATGCTTCAATGGAACTACAAAGCTGAAAGTACCTTTGGCATTTGGTTTTTGAATTATATACGACTGTCTCACGGCGAAACCTTGATTATTCGCGCTAGCAGCCGTCGCACCGCTGTCCTTGTACCACAACTGATTCAAACCTTGAGCTAGTTGAAAATCATTCGGGTATTTGAGTAATCCGAGCATCGTCGTTGCTTGTCCTGGGTGAAATAACGATTCAATTTCCTGATTCGACAGTGAATACGAAATTTGACTGAAAAGATGCATGAGTCCATTATTCGTAAGAGTTGCTTCATCGGCATTAACGTAGAAGGTGGTGGGGTTGTCTGCCTTCGTCAATCTACCCTCGAATAGCAGGTAAGATTCTGCCGGATGACAAAATAGATCTTGAAGTTCGATGTTTATTCTAATCTCGCCGGAGGTGTTTAGATTCGCCCCCGATATCGGCTCATACTCGTACCATTCATAGCGTTCGACGCTTTCATCACTCAATGGTTGTTCGGTAAATCTCAGAATATCAGATGATTGCATTTTTACTACTACGCGATAATATTTTTTACGCGACCTTCATTCCGGCGCCGTTTAGCGAGCGTACTAAATCTTGTATCGATATGGCGCCGTTCTTCTTCAGACCATCCCCCATCATCAGATTATTAATATTCGGGATATTTGGGATATTTGGGATATTCGAGCTCGGCCCAACGCCACTCAGCCGCTCTATAATTTGTCTAGTTTCTGGCGTAATTTTCTTGGCGGCGGGAGTAGGTGCAGGAGTAAACAGTTTGGCCACTGCTTTGTCCACTAATCGTTTGCCGGCATCGATTGCGGTTGTTTTCCCAACATCGATGGCCTTTTTCCCAATTTCTTTCGCCGCGTCTTTACTCGCGTTGAGAGCGGTCGTTGCTAATTGTTTGGCTGCGTTCGACGTAACTAGCCGTTTGAAAAATCCCGAATTTGTATCGAATATTCCCGATCCTCCGATAACGTATTGTTTTCTATACCTCCTTCTATTAATGACCTGCATTTTTCCTGCATTTTACAATGTCATCATTATATTTTTGTAAGCATCTTTACTCAGCACTTCCTGCCTCAATAACTCGTCGCACATCGCCACGATCTCGTTTCTCACGCCGGTATTGCCTGCTTTGAAGCTTTGAAATCGTAGTTCTAGCTGTTTCGCTAATACGTTTGGATCTTCGGAAATAACGATTACACCACCCACGCCTTTGCCCACCGCATTACGAGTCCTCTTTTCCCATATCGGTTTGATAATTTCTCTATATTTGGCGCCCGAAGATGCCTTCGGTTTGTTGGGATTTTTCGGCTGTCTGATAGCATTCGTCGCGAGTAGAATCTCGGCGTAATCGTCTCTATCATTATTATCGTATATCGACGTGTTCGGCTGTTTCATCGTCAACAACTCCCAAAGCCCCGGTGTTCCGCTATACGTCTTATTTCCAACCGTCACATCGTCTCCTTGAATAAAAATCGGAGTATCGCCGATGTAGAATTGGCCATCTTTTGATCGTATTCCGAACGTCGTGTCTACAATTTTTTTGTCGGAGGCGTATTGATGAAGGTACTTGGTGGCTACATCGCCTAATTCTAAAGTTCTAATATCCTCAGTCGGATCGTCGCTATACGCTTCTATCGAGGGATACTGAGGAAATTGAACCTTCAACGACGCGGGTAGCGTTTGTAGCGCGTTTGATGTGGCTATCGAGTTTTCTTTGATGGCGGATAGTAAGACATTTTGCTCTTTGAAAATTGCGGATTGCGAATCGACGATAGGCTTGTACAGCTTGGTTAATTCTTGTTGCAGCCCCGAATCCCCCAATCTCTCCGATAAAAAGTTCTGTTGAATATTCTTCTTGGATTTCAGAAACTCTTCGACTATGAAATTTCTTTTCGCCGGGTCATCTATCTTTAGAAACGACATTTTTAATAAAAAAATTAATGTTTCTCGACATGTTTTCCGGTGTGTTTTTCGACGTGTTTTCTACATGTTTTTCTACATGTTTTTCGACATGTGTAAAAACACAAGTTAGACGTATTTTCAGACATAGCGGCATAGGTCTACATAGGTTTACAAAACTCTACAAAACTCTACAAGTCTACATGATTTCGTACATGTTCGCGTTAGTCGTCTTTCTCACAGATTCGGTATTTTTCTCAAACATGCTTTGAAAGGACTGCCTGACTTCTTCTCTCCCCCGATCGATGAGTGATTGTTTCGTTTCCTCGTCCATCGCGGCCGCCGCAACTTTCGACTTACTTTTAATTTCTTCTTTCATGCCATTGAATTTTTCAATCTCGCTTAGAATCAGAGAATATTCCTCGTCTGAAATGTGATCATCCACGAGAGCTTTTGAAATATGGTCGCTGATCGTGTTGAGCTTCGCATCAGCTAGCGTTTTGATCTTTTCATGCTTCTCCGCCTTCAGGGCGAGCTTTTTACAGATTCGGCTGCCAATTATACTCAATAGCCCCGCACCTAGCGCTGTCCCTTCCATAGCAATAGCGATGGGGGTTGCAATTATGGTGGCTAGTACACCGATTCCCGAAATTCCGAGCCCCATCGTGACCGCCATGAGGATGTTGTCTACTACGCCGATTACGCTCACACTTCTATGGTACTTTTTACTCAACGCTGCTCTTTTGTCTCGTTCTTGCTCGATCTCCTTTTTGATTTCGCTGATCTTCTGAAGTCGATACGTTTGTGCAGACCCCGTGGCTATTTGTATTTCACCTTCTGGCGCAGAGGGTGTTATATTTGTTAGGTTCGGATAGAGTTTGATGCCTTCGAATTCCATTCGTTTATTTATTAGCAATATATATTTTTTTACCGCAGATAATTTACACAGCATAGCGAATCTCCTTCGTTTATAGTTACTGCTGAATCGGAGTTGTTTTGAATGGAAACTATGATATCATCAATCACATCTTCTGAAATCACTCCGTCTAGTAGGCTGCATCGCCGTTCTTTGATAGCCTGTCTGAGGGAAACGAGGCAAAGTCCCGCCGCCATTTCTACGCCTAGTCCAAGCCTTAGCGTATTTGCCGCCTTTGGTTGTATCGTGATATCATTTTGCGCAAAAATCTCCCATCGCAGACCTCCTAGTTGTCTTACTGGGGTGCGAGTAACACCGCTCGTAATCTTCCAAAAGACTGAAACGGGCTGCGTTCTAACCTCTACCGGTCTAGTTGGTTTTGTTCCAAATTTGTGTATTGGCCTCGACATTTTATAATAGAATAGATTATAATATCATGCCGAGAATCGGAATGTTTCGAAACGGAGAGTTGGGGCCGAGCAAAAGTCCCTCGCCCATCGCATAGCCCGCCCCTGTTTTCATGTACAGCCCGGATGCCGTTATTGAGCTACCTTTTTGCCACGGGGACAAGTACAAACCGGATCCGGCTGCTCTTATTTTGCACGCTATGTCACCTCTCTTGACATACATTACACCTGAACCGCTGATTTTATCGACAAGTTTCGATCCAGCCGCAGCACCTAACCCACCTAATGCGCCCTGTGCTAAACTAGGCAGTACGCTACCAAGAAGGAACCGTCCCGCTGTCGCTAGAAACGGAAGTATAGCGCCTATGAATCCGCCTTCGACTTTCTTGTTGTTCTCCAATTGCGTTTTACTCATTTTAATAATCATGCCAGTTCCTTTTTGATACGCCGCTGCCATTTTATTGATTTGAGCCTGGGTGAGAGCCAAAACGTGTTCGCCATTCAAATCATCGTGCGATAGTTTGATACTCACACCGCTCCCCGCTTGAAGTGATCTTTTAATTTTGTCTTGTTGCGCTTCTGAAATATTAACTTTTACGCCCATATAACGATTCATTTTATTAATAAATTACAAAAACTTTCAAACTTCTCTGATGTGAAATCGAATCGCCAATTCTTCACCTCGAAGATTTAGTAGGTTCCCGTGTTGGTCTGTGAGCCTCGTTTCCATCGTTGAAATTGTAGATAGCAAAATCGGGAGATATATTAAATTATGCGGCACTTCGATAATTTTGTAACCCGGGCCTACGTTTGGGAAAAAAGAATATATCACGTTTTCCGATGTTCCGTTAGTGTACGAAGACCCGATAATGTCGCTGGTCACTCTCAGGCTGCTTACGCTCATGATATTTACCAAGTCCTCCGATTCGTTGTATCCCGCCGAATAGATCCATTTCTCAAACCCTAGAACCTTTCCGATCGAATTCTCTGACGTAAAGTCAACCATATAACCTGCTGCTATATTTACCACAGACCTCAACGTATTGGTGTTTGGTGCTATTGAGATACAATATTCTCCATTTACTCCGTCGTAATGTCCATTCCCCTTCATGACTCTCTGTATATATTCGTTGATATCCGTTATTTCATAGCAGCCCTCTGGAACTTCAATGCGCACCCAATCTATGCCAGCATTTGGCGAATACCGAAAGACGTTGTTTGTCGCATCGATATTTGGAAAAGAATAGTACGTCTCGAGAGCAACTAAGGCCATTTCATATCTCTTATTCTTCTCCAGTTCGAGTAGTGGATTAAACTTCGTTCTGATTCGCGTGCTCTTTTCGCTGAGAAAAATGGAAAATGATGTTTTTGGTTCCGTGTTGCAGGCCGTCTTTTCCGTGTTTTCCGATATCTGTTTGAGAAGCGATGATTCCATTTTTACTATACAATACAATTTTATGGCGGATCCTCGATTATATAAAATTCATCGAGTCCGCATCGGTATTTACCGTTGTACTTGTCGCTAGTCAGGTCTAAAACCACGAATCCATGAGGTTGCTCCCATACTGTTTTGCATAGTTTTCTAAATTCATCTTTCGACATGTCTGTACTCACGTGATCGTTGTAGATATGATTACAATTTTTCAGGTCTTGTTTGAACAGGCAAATAAAGTTTGCATTTTCTCTGATTGTTTGGCGCGGTAGTTTGAAATAATTCTGGGCGAGGTAAAAACAATCTACATTACTATGCCTCCCCCGATTGTAATACGTTTCACATTTGTTTTGTTTTTCCAGTTGAAGATCATCGAATATCATCAGGTTCTTCTTCTCAGCGCTCAAATCTCTCGGGTCCGGTACATCGTCGGCGCTCTCAAAGAACTTGGCAATTATATCGGATTTAGCTTCTACGTTTTTTGCTATTTCTTCCATAACGAGGTCCGGCGACGCATTTCGGCCCACGATTTCATCTCGGTGCTCGAACAACCAAACGATCGCTTCTTTCGGCAATTTTTCTTCGTATGCTTTTTTAATAATGCGATATTCCGGTTGAAACAGAGAAGTACCGAATACCTGCAAGTTATTATAATCCAACCAGTCTGGCCTGAGTAAAAGATGTAGAAGAAGCGTTGTTTTTCCACACGCCGATTTCCCAACTATCAAACCACGTATGCTTTTGGGTAACAACGGATTATTGAATCTTTTCGAGAGCGCTGTGCCCCAACTCATATCTCTAATCTCCATTTTAAAAATATATATTATTAAAAAACGAAATGTATTGCGTAAAATGTAAAAAACAGACCCAGACGACAGATGTGCAGAACGCCGTGGCTAATAATGGGAGATCGATGCTCAGAGGTGTTTGCGTCGTATGCGGAAAAACAAAAACTCAATTCGTGAAGGCGCCCGCTGTTGCGCAAGGTGGGGATCTAGTTAGTTCGCTGAACGCTGCCACTAGCAACATTAAATTACCTTGGGCTAAATTTCCGGGCGAATTACATTTGCCAGGCCATCAGTTTACTGGCCCTGGTACTAGACTAGATTTGCGTCTGAATCCCAACGAAACCCCCAAAGATTGGAGCAAACCTATAAACAGGGTAGATAGCGCGGCATATATTCACGACCTGGCATACAATCAACACACTGATACGGCTTCTAGGAATGTCGCTGATAGAGCAATGATAAACCAGCTGAATAATATACCTAATCCAAGCGTGCGGGAACGAATAGAGAGGGCGATAGTCAAACCTATTTTGTCTGCTAAAACGAGTCTCGGGCTAGGTTTAAAAAAAGCCTAGAATTACAGCAGGGCCTGAAATGGACTAATCAATTAGCGAATGAATTACACAAACCAGTAGTGAGAAATTTTAGGACGAGGCGGGTCCGTGTTGGCGGGATTGACCAGATTTGGGCGGCTGATCTAATCGACATGCAGGCTTTCGCTAGAGATAATGATGGCGTGAAATTTCTATTGACCGTCATAGATGTGTTTTCGAAATACGGATGGATCGTTCCATTACATGACAAGAGTGGGAAGTCTACAGCTGATGGGTTCGTGAAGATACTCAGAGGTGGTCGACAGCCAGTCAAAGTTTGGTGCGACAAAGGGAAAGAATTTTATAATAAAAATGTGAAGAATTTAGTCGAGTTGTATTCTACCGAGAACGAGGGGAAAAGTTGTATCGCCGAAAGATGGGTGCGTACGATGAAAGATAAAATGTTCAAGTACTTTACAGCCAATTCAACTAGAAGATATTTCGATGTATTAGATGAAATGGTTAGTAATTATAATGAAACGAGGCATTCTTCCATTAAAATGACTCCCGCGAAGGCTAGTTTGAAAACGAACGAAAAGACTGTATTTATGAATTTATACGGCGACGAGATTTCAGAGCCTATTATGCCGAAGTTTTCAATCGGCGATCGGGTCAGAATAACTAGGAAGAAGAATATTTTTGAAAAGGGTTATACGACTAGATGGGTGGAGGAGGTCTTTGTAGTATCCCAGGTTCAATATACGGATCCGCCAACTTACAAGATTACTGATTCTGCTGGTGAGGAAATACAAGGCTCTTTTTACGAGCAGGAGCTACAGAAAACAACACAAGAAATATTTAGAATCGAAAAAGTGATTAGGAAACGCGGAAAGAAATGTCTCGTAAAATGGTCGGGCTACCCAGACTCGTTCAACTCGTGGGTCAAAAATGAAGACTTGGTGACAGTGCCATTACGATTAACGACGTGAAGCTTGTATGGGCGTTCGTCGTTGTCGATCAAACTAACATCACACGGGGGGTGAGTTGCCATTGCGACGACGACGAACGACGATGGTCTCGGCCGTGGATACTTGCATGGACATTCATCGTCGCAGCATTCGCGGTTGTGGGCGTCAATTACAACAATCAACTCCGATCTCCGCAGTCTTGTTGTATTTCCAACCAAGCCGAGCTGCCTGGCGATTTTTCGTAATTCAGTTTTAGTTTTATTCGGGTAGACCATTTTTATTGGAATATCTTGTCTTTAGATCGAGTTGGATATTCCATGAATTTGAAAAAGTAAGGCTATATTGGTCAAACTGCGCGGACACTCAATTTTTAAGGCTATACTGGTCAAATGGGAGAAGTTCAAGGCTGTACTGGTCAAATGTCCGAAGATCAAGGCTGTACTGGTCAAATGGGTGAAGATCAAGGCTGTACTGTTCATTTGTCCCAAACGCCTTATTGGGCCTCTACTCGTGAACTAGCACGATGTCATCTGTGAATAGCAACTGAAATGTGTTGCTTTCACTGGAAACAATTTCAAACAATATTAGAAAACAGACACCGTCTGCAGATGATAATAGGACGAAGAACTGTCTGTTTAGCTCAAAAAATGTGCCAATCAACTCTCTACAGCTTTCCAAATGTCAACATTTTATTCCAAACGAAACAAGTATTATTTGGGAAAAACCCAGGAGTGTGAGTAGCCCGAGGGTTAAGAGCATGACTAGGATCATAAAGCACAGAAGAAAAAGAGAGGGGTCACCACAGCCACATAGGTCACCGAAATACTTCTGGTCTTCAGGCATAGGCCTATGTTTGTGTCGAGCCATTTTACGCATTCTTGAGCTAATAATCAATTTAAGAGATCGATATCATCACATCTCTAGTCTAATATGTTGAATCACAATTGAAATTAAATTGTGACCTTGCACACCAAGAAAACGTAGGTCTTACCAGAAATATAAAGTACGTCCCAGAAAAATTACGACAATTTCAAGGCTCCGGTAGAGTAAAATAATTATGGGTATTGGTAGCATCAAGACACTAAAATTATAGTCGTAAAGGTTCGTTTCGAAACCCTTTCATTTAGTCTTTATCATGATATAAATGCCATCAAATTGTAAATGCTGGAACTACTTCTGATCTTCAGTACTTCATTAACCTTCAAAATATTTATGAACAATTTTACCTGACAAACCATATTTTTTGAATATCCGCAGGTCAGCGGCCATATTGTTTTTATCAGAGCACTGTCATATCGACGGATTGTTAAATTTTTAACCTTTATGCAGAATTCGCGCAGTAACTTCACACACGTTATAGTTTACTGGCTCTAGGTTCGTGTACCGAACTTATTCGCCGGGTTCATCAAGGATTTTGCTCGTCTTGTGTCGCCCGTGTGTTGACGTTAGACGCCATCTTGATGCACGCGGTCGAGCTCAACCATCAAGACCGTGCGTCATTTTCACCGCTGTTGTCTGGTGTTTACATCTCGCCGAAGGACGGTTCACGCAGGTCAGTGGAGTTAACTCGATCGGATGTTGTCTCTGGTGCCGTTCAAAACTACCGACCGACAAGCGACAAATGCCTTCTACTGTGCAATCCTTGTGCCCGACGATAGACCGGACACGCGCGTCATCTTCTACCAGCGAGGAGCTTCACTTTCGTCAGCGTTTCGTGTTTGCGAGTCCTGTCATCTGTCGCCGCTCTATTCTCTCGACGCAACCTGTACCAGAGACTCTAAACATTCCACCATCTGAAGGTTGTCGACGGGATTCCGTTGGATGATTCTACGTGTCTGCGAGGGATCGCCACTGTTAATGTTAGTCGTTAATCAGACTCCGCAGTGGATATTGTTTTGACTTTTGAGCTCTCTTTGCACACCTCTAAAATTGTTAGAATTATGGTATATAATGACGATTAGCAAGACGAGGTTCTTTCATCTTGTCGGACATAACCATAAGAGCTTACAATGTCGCCAAATCTTAAAATCAATCTGAACGTGCCAATACTTGCGTTATATAATTTCCGGTCAGTTAGGAGCAAGGCTGCCTTCTCTGTGTCTCGTCATACGCATCTATAAGAACCTCCAAATTCTATATGACCATGCAGTTAGGAAATAAGTTTATCGTTGAATCCATAATGAAATTAATTTTAGCCTTCAACTCATTAAGTTGAAGGTCTTCCGGACATTCCATTTGAATTAAACAATTTACTTTTCAACGCTTTTTTTGAACACCTCTGATTACATATTCTTGAATATTATATAAGTTGGAACTCTCCACTGGTTTCACTGAATGTTGAATGCGATACTTGAATTATTATGGAAATCCGATTCGCTAGGTGGCGCATCGGTGTGAGGAGCTTCTAACTACGAGTTAAGAGTTATTTCATCATTTTTTTTGTCGTTTAGAATATCGACAAGATTGAAATTGCACACCCCAAAAAAGAATCAAGACGACTTTATATACGAATCCAATTGAAAATTCTAGTTAATCAGTTTGAGCTTTTTTGAATTTGCAAGATATCTCTGATGGTTTCGTAGGTGATGTCGACGTTGAAGGCAGACGGGCGCAAGCCTACAGTTGTCATAGTTCTCGAGTCATTGTACATTAATTGCTATTGTCTTTTTTGTCGTCATTGACATCGTCATCAACCATTTCTTTTCCAAACGCTTTCAAGTGAATCACTCCTATTTAAAATTTGAGATTTTGCGTATTATTGAACTTACACGCAAAGTGTTTTGTATAAATAACCACGTTAAGTAACGTTTTAAATGTGTCTAATTTAGACAGGTATTGCTGGAGTTAAACAAGAAGCATGTTGGTATTGAGCTTATAATGCGTTGCAATGATTCCGATACAGTTTACCCAGCTTTGTCTATTTGTGAATTATGATAAACACAGATGCAAGTTGCCATAGTGATATAAAACGAAGAATAGTATTGGAAAAAGATGCGTTCACGAAAAGAGGAGAGTTGCTGAAAGGAGACTTGAGTAATGACCTAGATACAGAAGAGACTTTCAAAGTATTGGTATGAAGCTTGGTGCTGTATGGAGGTCTGGATTGGACAAATAGCGGGCAGTGACAGGACAGCGTTCCGATTTTAAAATAATATTTATGTTTGTGGATACTAACAGTTGGCCTACAATTACGACCATTCAACCACGCTGTCCCCCTAAGTCTCCGTCAATGGACTCTTTTAAAGATTGGTTGATGAGATAAAGTTGATGCCATTGTCCAAAAAACTTTCTAAATAAAAATGCTGTATATACGACTTCGTTCTTTGCTTTCTTTTACTTACATGTATTTCTAGTGTAAGGTATAAGTAAAATACTTACAAGTCTAATTATATACTAGTGCTGTAATATGTCGAACAAATTTTTTGTCTGTTGATTCGTTTGGTTTCCTATGTTGGAATGCCATAGGCCCTCGTCAAATCAGGATCTTCCTCCTATTCTAATAATACTCAATATCTCTTAAGATGATGCCACACAATGGAAATAAAATATCCTGAAACACCTGAAATCAGTTTCAGATAACCTTAACAATCGGCACCAAACGAATCAACAGATAAAAATCATGAACGCCTACAATTTATTACGCGGTTTTTCAAACACCTTTTGTTTTTGTTGATCCAAGACTACAAAGTCAAATTTTTCGTTAAAAGTTCATTACCAAAACACCAGTTTCTCTGTCGAAGGCAACTAAAACCCTACTTAATCTACTCATACTGCTGTTACAGTAGTGCCGATCAAGTTACAAAGCAATTGAGGAGGGTGTCGATAAGCTACTTCGTTACATCAACACATTGCATCGGGGTAGGTGCGAGTTCGAGTAATGTATAACACGTTGGCCTAGTGAGCAAGAGGTAACGAGTCCTGGCACTTCTTTTGGAAAGGTAAGGGGCGTCCAGGCACTTATTTTTTTTTACACTCTTAGCACTGTAGTACATGTACCCGGATCGAAATCTGAACTGCTGGGGGGTCACAGCTGCGGTATTATAATGAAGTCGAGTGTCTCCCGGGTCAACTATTAATCTACTACGTTTTCAGTGTATCTATCCAACCAATTTTCTTCTCCTTCATCTCTTTCCTTTCCACCTTGTCAATATCCTTCCTTTTCCTCTCTACTAGCCATTTACGACTTTCCATCGGACGATTCAAGGACGATGGATTTCTAGACTGGAATCGCTGTTTTCCACTCTATCCTTATAATAGTTACAATTTTTCTCATTCGTGCGACTTAGATAGTTTTTATTCAATCAGAATATCATTAACTCTGCTATGTTGCTCTTGCATAAATATGGCATTGGTGAATCCATTAAAAAGGTGTTTAGCGAATAATGGATACCTTGTTTATTTTTGTAGCATTGTGACTCTTAAATGAAGATGACATTGTAATAGATTAGTTTCGAAAGAGATGTCAGGACACTATCAAAGGAGACTTCAGATGCCTGGAGATGTCATGGGAGGAGGCTGAAGAACTGGCGGAGGACATGGATGAGTGGAGGAGATGTGTTGCTCAATGTGCAGACCTGCAAGAGAAGGACCAAGTAACTAAATAAATACATGTGGCATAACTCTCATTCGTGTTTACCCTTTTTTTATCCTGACGTCAGATTTGCACTGTTGACTTGCAAGATGTGACTGGGTTTTGGTTTTATGGATTGAGCCATTGCCATACATCAAGTCTCACTGTCTTTTGAGGTGACCTGCCCGGCCTATTGTTGCTCGTGTCACTGGTGTGGTGTTGAATATATGCCGATTATTGGTGGCTTTCATAAATGCATAAAATAGCATTATATCGCAAGTAAGATGTCAAAATTTACTATAAAATTACTGAAATTATAATTTTTTTCTAACATTCAGAATCGTTACCTTAAAAGGTTACTTAACAGAACTGCAATCAGAGCATGGCAGCACAAGACATTTCTTGCGGCCAGGGAATAACCAGAGGCCCAGGGTAGCCAAGAAAGTAACCAGGGCAGAGGGCGATTTAAAAAGCATATATATATATATATATATATATATATATATATCTATATATATCATATTATATATAACTAAATAATTAATAGGCCTAATAAAGTCAGTGAAAAAAATGAAATACAATGCATTACGAAGGGAATTAATGGAAGGTTGAAGGGAGAAAGATCTTGCTTCATCATATGAGCTTAAAAACAATGTACAGGGAGCGCTCATGAGTAGATACATTTTAGGGGCGCTATGTCAAATGGCTAGTAAATAAATAAATATAATATCATAATTATGCAAACACCCGAAAATGTGGGTAACCGACGCTATAAATTTAGCGACGGCATTTACGATCTTCACAATGCTTCAGTCATTAATTGCTTATCAAGTGCTGTAATATGCAAAGCAAATTTCTGTCCAGGGTAACGGCCTCTGTTGTCATAGACCCTCGTCAAATCGGATCCATCCATCACGATCACTACC
Source organism: Lumbricus rubellus (assembly GCA_945859605.1). Classification (NCBI taxonomy): domain Eukaryota; kingdom Metazoa; phylum Annelida; class Clitellata; order Crassiclitellata; family Lumbricidae; genus Lumbricus; species Lumbricus rubellus. The sequence goes on from OX243821.1 coordinate 4,953,616, forward strand.
TTGTAGTGTCAATTAAAGTGTTACAAGGCACGAATACTACATGTAACTAAAGAAAAGGAGTCAAAGATATCAGTCTACGAGAGCAAATGCCACATAAAATTGATGACAATTGGATGGATGCAAAAGATGACAAACTCAGAACTGTATGAGCAATATAAATAGAAGCCGCAGAAAACCTTATGCAGATAATAATAACCAGGTAGCTGGTGTATTTGGTCTCACATGCAGAATGAGTGATGACAGACAAATAAAGAGGGTGGTGTTCGGAATAATGGATGTGAGGGATGTCGGCTCGTTTCCTTAACTAACTTTCTCGTGGCTAATACGAGTTCGTTGTCTTTACATGTTATTTTACTATATAAAAAGTATGTTTGAAATTTCGTTCTTATTCCCAAATAAAAAAACAACGCTTTTAAGTGAACGTCATAAAGTCAACAATAACTGAACTAATGTTCTCCTGGAAAATCTTGGAACGTTCAAACTAAATATCCATATAATTGGGTTTTTGCTTATACACCTTTAAATCAATAATTTTTAAAGCTATAAGTACAATATTTTCGTTCCAACAGTATTAAATTTCACTCAAATATTATGTGTATTCAAATATTCAAGAGTTATTTAACATTATAATGCCAAACAAATTTCTGCCGACAGTCTTTGTTGTCAAAGCTGTTGTTAAACCATGGACGATGGATTCTCCTAAAACGGTTCTGTGTTTGTGTGATAATAGATTTTAAAAGTCCCAAACCTGGATAAAGGAGGAAGGGCGTCGCTAATGGTCCTTGTTACCACATAGTGACGTTTAACTGCAGCTACTAGCAACTACAGTAACTAACAATATAGTGAAACTTAAATTGCGACACCAATAGCGTTATAATTCAACACCTCTAACACTCTAATAGCATATACCATTTATTTACGTCAACCCGAAAATCACACAAATAATGTCAATAAATTTTCAGTAAACTCTTTACGAACTTATCGATGGATAAGATAGTGTAGTGGCAGTAGTAGTGATCGTGGCGACGACAACAACAATATAGCATAAAAGCAATAAAGGAATACAATAACAATTAGAAATTTAGCAAAAACAACAACAACAACAGCGTGGTATCAAACAAAGCATGAGAGTTGCGCAATTATATTAGACACAAAACAGTCGCACGACAGAATCGAGAACAGTCTGGTGAATAGATCCGATGACGAGATTGATCTTGGATTTAAATCCCCTTCAAGATTTCTACGCAGTGATCCAGCACTTAGGCTACCGAACCCACTGCTGTATAGCCGACCTGCGTGTCGTGCTATGGTGGGCCGTATTTCGTATAGCCTGTATACCTGTAACAATTCTGCGGTCTTGTCAGATTGAGTCATTAAACGAAGATTATTATTTTATAATAGGACGACGTTAAACTTTCGAATCAAAGAAATAATGGCACAAAGAGAATGTCGTAATATTTATTTAAAAATGTATCCATTGAAAAAGGTTTCTAAGAAAATCAATTGTCTCTGCATGTGAAGTGCAGTCTACATTGAAAACCGTTGCTAATATTCAGACATCGAAAATGCGAACAATCGGACGCTAATGTCTAAGTTAACCAGAGATGAGGGCGCCGTGCTTTCTCCGTGGCTGGCCCTGCGACCTGGAATGAGCTCCCTGTCATCCTTCGTCAAATACCTATTAGCCTTTCTACTTCTACTTCATTTCTTTCTCTTCTCAAGACTGTCTTATTCGACCGGGGTTGGACTGGGAGCGCTCCTGAGTAGTAACCTTGAAGGAGCGCTATATCAAATTCTCATTAAATAAATAATAAATAAATTAAACTGTTCCGGTTCAGTGTTTTCCGTTAACTGCTTTAGAGCGCATAACTTCTGATTGTGGCGCTCAATGGTTGTTTTTGTTGTTGCTAAATTTCTAATTGTCATCGTTGTCTTTGGGTGACTGCCTGGATAATACTTAAAACTTGAATCCTTTATTACTTTTATGCTATATTGTTGTTGTCATCGCCACGATTACTACTACTACTACTATTACTAGGCCTACTACTGCTACTACACTACGCGTTCGAGAAGCTTTAACAAGAACGACAGGTTTTGAGATGGGTCGGTAGCTCGAGAGATCGCAACGAGAAAGCGTCGTCATGTTGAGGCGTTGAATGACGTGCGCCATCTTGTAGCTCGTCGTCAATATAATAATACAATGCTCATATTTCAAATATAAATATCAACCACTGAGTAGGAGTTTAAAGAGACGATTTAACAATGCTCATCATTCAATTCAATGGGGACGGTCAATTTGGATTCAGAAAGGGCAGAGGAACGAGAGACGCCATCGGAGCTTTGAGAATGCTGACGGAAAGAAGTTTGGAAAACAACCAAGAAGTGTACATATGCTTTGTGGATTACGAGAAGGCGTTCGACAGGGTAGACTGGAGGAGGCTAATGACAATCCTGAGAAAGACGGGTGTGGACTGGAGAGATAGAAGGTTAATAGGAAACCTGTATATGGGACAGAGGATACATGTAAGAGTGAGGATAGAGGGGGACTATCGGAACCGGGACAAATAGGAAGGGGTGTGAGACAGGGGTGTCCAGTTTGCAGTGGCCAAAATAATTTAGTAAACATCTCCTGTACTTTGTAATTTCTTTTGACTGTTTTGAACGCCTATGTTGTCCTGCCCCAACAAGGAAGAAAATCGATGTAATGTGATCAGTTAAGTTAATTTGATTTGTTTCATTTGGGAAGTTTGTCTTTCGACCAGTTCTACGCATCCATCCATCCATTAAATTACTAACACACACACACACACACACACACACACGCACACACACACACACACACACACATACACACACACACACACACACACACACACATCCCACCACTCTCACAAGCAATTTTCAACATTAATTTGATGGACTCCTCAAAGGACGCTTGTCCTCCCCTTCATGAACTCGGCAGCCACTACCTTACATAAATGACTAAAATAGCACGGCGCTTCCTAGACACCTTTCAATTTGCTTACATCAACGCTATAAATAACCGATATCTCACTGGAAATTAATCCTCCACCGTAGCTTCCCGCATTTACTTAACACACGGCTTTTCTATAGAAATGCAAATAACTGCGCAATAATAGTAAAATACTGTAGTGTAAGTCCTAAGAATGAACACATGAGGAGGGGACGATAAACTCCATCGCTTCTGCATTGAATCCATGAATTTATTTTTGCTGATTGCTACAATAAACTGGTTACAATAAAAAACGAGATTTGATTGATACATCCATGATTATTCAGACGTAAAAACCAAAGCAATGGCTTTACATTGTTTACGGGCGGAGAGAGGAAGCCAGTGAAGTTGTTCAACTAAGACAATGTTGAGGTGTGGATGAATCAAATACACGTGGATAGCTTCTACGATCTCATAATAATAATATTGACAGTAGCTCGACCCACTTTTTTAAAACGCGTTAGACAAAGCAATAATCCAATAAATATTGATTACTGACAGCTTTCAAAAGGTTCTTCAGAGTGTCGGCTATAGCGTGTGCCTCTATAGCTCAGTGGCAGAGCACTGGTCTCGTAAACCAGGGGTCGTGAGTTCAAACCTCATTGGAGGCAAACAGTGTTTTGAAGAATCACTATTTCAACGATGATAATTCAGTTAAATTTAATTAAATTTCATGATTTAGATGGGTGAACAGATGGAGGGATGGGTGGAAGTACATGTATAGTAATAAAATAATAGAGAGGTTCCCATTCCAGTTTCACGGTGTAACAAATTATTTGTAGCTACTAAATATCTAAACAAAAGGTGTCTATGCATTAAAACCTGTCACACGATCATACACGGAATTAAAACTTGGGTTGGAAAATGACTCATATTATAGAAAGCTCATTTTACAATAACTCTGTGCGAGTGTGTGTTTGTGTGCGTGCGTGCGCGCGCGTTTGTGTACTCCGATGCGTTTATAAGCGACGTTAGAGATAAGATTCAGATTCCAATACGTTCGATTCAAGTTCGGGTCTTGAAAATTATTATTCACAGCGTTAAAGCGATACCGATTCCAATCATTTGGATGTTTTAGAAAGATTCACATTAAACTGTTTGAATAGAAATGTCACACGGATTATTGTGATGAAGTTGACTCCAGCGTCTCTAAAACGTTTGAAAGACGTTGTTTACAAAATGATAATTGGAAGATCTAAATAAAAGGTGTCTATGCAACGCTGGGCAACTGTTTAGGTTCCCTTTACCGTGATCCCGAGTTAACTCGTCCAATTTTTACTAAGAAAATTTTTATTACACGGTAAACGGGTTATTAACCCTGTCACTCGATCATACACGGAATTGACACTCGGGTAAGAAAATGGCTCTTATAGAAAAATCATTATAATTAACAATAATTCAGCAGGATCCTGATCCATTTTTGGTCTTCACATTGTAGCCAATGCTGTAATATCGTAAGTTATCTAATTCGTTTTTTCTTTCGCTTTTTTACTGACTGTTACAGTTGGTTGTAATAAAAAAATCTTGATTGATTTATATAACCTATTACTGTAACAGCCTGGTTCACTAAAACACCTTTTACATCGATATTATACATTTATAAAATTTGTAGGAAACTTCAAATGTTTCAAATCCCTGGAAGAGATCCGTTTCATAATTTAGCACATGAAGAAATGAAACCCTGAAAGAGGTACTTACGACAGTTCGTTCATTCATTCATTCATGCATTCATTCATTCATTCATTCATTCATTCATTCATTCTTCATTCATTCATTCATTCATTCGATTTTTCGTTCGTTCGTTTGTTCATTCATTCATTCATCCATCCATCCATTCATTTCATTCAAATCGCGCCATATAACGTCACACTCCATATCAATGTTTTGACCATTCTTTTCTTAAGATTTCAATTTAGCCCTCCTCTTAGCAATTATTTCCTTTTTCAGAATGCCTCTTCTTTACCCATTGCTATTTTCCCCTTTATCTCTTTATAACTTTGGCGTCGATTGATATTAAGCGTCCGAAATAGCAGAATTCCTGCGCTTGCTCTATTTCTTTTCCATTTATTCATAATTCGTTGCAGATTCTTTTCACTCCCTGCCAGCATTGTTTGATCATCAGCGAATCAAGCAAGCTTTTGCCGATTTTCCTCAGCTTAGACACCTTTAAATCTGAGACACATCTTCTCATATAAAAGGACAAACGTGATATTCGTTATGTGGACGTGAAAGCTGGTGCCTTACACAATCTATTAAACCCTTTCTTCTTCTTCTTCTTCTTCTTCTTCTTCTTCTTTATCCGTGGGCTAACAGCCCGTAGGTGTCCACTGCACGCTTGACCACTGTTCTCCATACTTCTCTGTCCTGTGCCCGATGTGTCAGTTCCTGTGCATTCATCCCACACCATTCTTCAATGTCCTGCAACCATTCTATGCATGGTCTTCCCCTTCTCCCCGATCCCTCCATGATTCCCGTCAATATGCTCTTTATCTTTCTATCATCACTCATTCGTTGGATATGTCCGAATAATTTCAGTTTCCTTTTCATTATGGTTTCTATCATATCTGATTTGCTGTTAAGTCTTCTTCGCACTTCCACGTTAGTTATTTTTTGTGCCCAGTTTATCTGCAATATTCTCCTATAACAGTACATTTCGAATGCTAGTATCCTCTTTTTGTCCTCTTTCTTTAGTGTCCAGGTTTCACATGAATACAACGCCGTGCTGAATACGCCTGTTTCTAGTATTCTTTTTCTTTGTGCCTTGTGATATTGTTTTGCTCCTCCATATGTTGTTGAATCCCACAAGGCAGGGGTTTAGATTAGTCTCTGTTTAATTTACGACGCCGCATCATTATGAATATGAATGTCGTCGCCCTGTTATATGAGTCATAATTACATCAAAATCATTTTGCTGAAACACACCTTTTAAATAGTCATCAACTAAATTATAAATATTTGAAATTAAGTTAACATTTAATTATTGTCGTGTCTGATTTGCAGTGTCACATAACACTGGTTGAGCATGTAGTGAATGTTAAACGAATATTATTACATCAGCTGTTATTCTTTGCATATTATTATTTTTTGATATAAGGCTGAAGGCCGAATTTTTGTTGGAGAGAGAGAGCTGTTAAATCAACTGAAATAATTATTCGGAACTGCATCAGCCTCCACGTCATCATCGTGATGATAGAATTGCGTGATCTAGTGATTAATCTATTGTAGTCTCCCTGCTTTGTTTTTTTATATCGATAATTGTTTCTCCTTATCATCGTAACGTTCTTTTTGTTTGTGTACAAATATTGCGGTGGTAAGTTCGGTCAATTATGACCTGATGACCTTTTTTAGTCTTTCATCAAACGCAATATACTTGTACACAGGTAAAACATTACTTGTAAATTATGCTGTGATATTATTCTGGTGAAAGTCATTCATGTATAATTTACCCCAGAGATCATCTATTATATTGCACAAAAATTACATAAAACAAAGATTGTCATATTAATGGTAGATTAGATGGCGCCGTGATTTCCTCTTAGTCTTGTGTTTTACTGTGTTAATTAAACGAAATCATTTGATGGGATACAGACAGATTTATCGATCGTTTTTCAAGCCTATGCGTAACTTGTAGCATAATTTACTTTCGTTTTTCAGGTGTTTTAAGGGTTCGCGGACGTTTCGTCCACGGACGATTCGTCAACGGACGATTCGTCAACGGACGATTCGTCCAGCGGTGGAAGAGTAAAAATAGATTGATGAAAAGAATTCTTGTAACGTGAAAGCGGGATTAATGAAAATATGTTTTCCTGAAATGGAAGTGGGATTGATGGAAAGATTTCAGAGCTTAAAGATAAGTTTTTTGGTGAAAAAATTAAGTTTTTAGCGGAAATTTGATTAAAAACGTAGTTATTTCTTAAATAGAAGCTGGAATGATTAAACAAATTCTTTCCAAAATGGAAGTTGGATCTGCGAAGCACAGTTCTTGCTCAAATAGAAGTTGGAACGATTATTTGAACGCGTGTCTAAACGGAAGCAGGATTTATTCAATTTATTCCTTGTGACGAATCGTCCGTGGACGAATCGTCCGTTGACGAAACGTCCACATACGGTTTTAAGACATCATTTGCTTTCTTTATTTTCCCCACTTCAATCGTTTTATCGTCAATTTTACCTCGTCATCGCAACTCTGAGATTCTAGCGACAAGGATGTGAAAAGGTTTCTAATACCTATTAAAAACAGACAGAAATCTCACAGAATGAGAAAAGACATCACACAGTATCGTCAAATTGTGACTACAATTGAATCTGCTGCTTGCATTATCGATGTCTGTAGCAATAGAAACGGCGTTGGAGTCAGATAATTATAATGACGTCGATGTTCAATATCCGATTTTGCGCTCATCTAAAAAAGGTCTCACTGTTTTCTTCGGCGTGTCACTACATCCATCTGTAGGGCTTATTAGTATTATACCCTAACAATGATTACCAGCTTCTTATAATTGTTGCAAGATGAAACTAAATATTAGATTCTGCCCTTCTAAAAACATGACTAATTATTTAAATAACAGCACCAACGATAGTAATTAAAATGATGACACGACAAAGAATATAATTTAGACAAACAATAGCCTTTCTTCTCCACTTGCTATTTTCCATGCTTTGAAGGGGGAATTTGGTGGGGGGGGGGGGGCGCAAGCGACCGTTTGCGTCATTTTGAGCAAGCGGTAGTTTGTTTTGACGTCCTTTTTTCATTTTGTTTAGGTTTTTCTCTTTAAAAATTTGAAAAAGCATGCATAACCTGGTAGCAACTAAAAGCGATGAACTTTTTAGTCGTTTTTGCTTAACTTGTGCATGTAGGCCTACATGTACAACGTAATGCGTTTGCAGGGGCTCAATATTAAAGAAAAAAACGTGATTATCTGAACAGTTGAGCAGTCGATTTAGACACCTTTAAAATAATGAATAAATAGCTATAATTACATTGATTCGACGCGGCAAACTCGAACTAATGCAGTCGTTCAATTGGTTCGTTAGCGTAACTGTGTCCACCTAAATACGAAACATGATCCTCAAAATTGCATGTAAGGAAAAGAAAGGGCGTCCAGGCAACTCACTATTATCTACACTTCAAGTGCTGGGGAAAGCAAGTGCTGTTGAAAGCCTCTGATGAACAGCAGAGTTCTCGCAGATGCGGGTGAAAGGACAGTTCGGCAATACACGAATAAATCAACTTCATTATAAATTATGCATGTATGTCAACAAAATGAGTCCAGTCCTTCAGTTCATTAGCATGTTGTACGCAACAAAAGTCTTTTAATTTGACGCTGAGTTGCGACGCTGTTATAACAGAAATGATGATTTGAATTAATTATGTTTAGCGAATAATTATTATTATGGATCATCCAATGCGATGAATCGATGAAGTAGATTACCACACGTTTATGTTTATGTGAGAGAGATTAAGCGATATTGTTGATGAAGGTATAAAACAGATTGTTGCAACAGTTATTAATTTATTTTGTATATGAATTAGTTTTAAAGGTGTCAAAATGGTTGCGCTACTTTTACCATGCAAAGGGTTGATCCATTTACCCATACTGGATTGAGTTGAAAATAATTTTATAATTTAATAGCTTCTGGTTCCCATGGCAGTTCGCGGGCTGCTTTGCGACAGCATCGTTCATTCTCTGTCGCTGGTCCTATAACCTGGAATGGCTCCCTGGTGCTATACGCTTAATTCCCATAGAATTAACAACCCACACTCTCTTTCTCACACGTTCCCTTCGTAATGACCTGCTCTTTCTAACTCTTTCGTGCCTTAGAACTTCCTCATTCATTGCGCATGCGCGAAATTATTTGCGTTTGCTTGTAGGTTGTATGCAAGCATATATTTGTTTAGTAAGCAGCCGTTATTATTTATGTTGACCAATTGCGCTACCGTGTCACAAGCAATGATTGAGTTTGTTGTCATCATGTATGATCAATACATTTGAGTAAAAATTCGGCATTCGTAGAACTATTTTGTTATTCTTTCAGAGTAATGACACTGCGATTGCAATGTTCGTTGTCCTTATCAGCTGAGTCTAATTTTTTGTGAGCCTCGCTTAATTTATAGCCTCAGTTTCACACGTTTTTCAGGCGTGCAAGCCTGTCGTTTAATTTCATTTGTGCAGCAGCATCTTTGAATCGATAACGCCATCTTATTATGACCATTCTATTCTATTCTATTTTTGGATTTATAAAGCGCCTCTCACAGTATAAACTAAATAATCAGAGGCGCTCCCAGTGCGAAGAACTCCTGGAAAAAGAAAAGTCTTGAGACATCTGGGAGAAAAAGTAAAGCATCCAGATAAAATTTGAGCACGAATAATAGTAGGAAGGCCATTCCACAGTAAAGAGCAGACAGCAGCAAAGGCGCGGTGTTGGGCTGTGGCAGTCCGAGATCGTGGAACAAGAAGATCATGACGATCTAAACTCTAAAGAGCGGAAAGGACGACCAACGGTAGCTGAGAAAGGCTTCCTAATGAGATCACAAAGGTAGCGAGGCGCTAGACCCAAAAACATCCTATAGGTGAGAAAAAGAATTTTATATTGAATCCGGGCAGTCAAAGGAAGCCAGTGAAGGTGTTCAGTCATGAAAGCCGAAATGTGAGAGAAACGAGGGAGGCGAGCAATCAAGCGAGCAGATGCATTAAGTACCGATTGGAGAGGAGCAAGGCGGAGTTTAGGTAGCCCAATGAGTAATGAGTTACAGTAGTCAATGCGGGAACAGATGAAGGCATGGACCATAGATGAAAAAATCGACGAAGAGAGAGATCGCCGAATGGCACGTAAACGACGTAGATGATAGAAGCTGGACCAAGAAATATTAGCAATATGTGTAGAGAAGGAAAGAGTATTGTCAATAGTAACACCAAGGTCACGGACATTTGCCACGAAAGTAAATTGAGGAAAGTGCTTGGCAAGTAAAACGTAATCAAGCTTATTAAGCTGTTGACGAGTGCCCAACCAGATCAACTGAGTATTGGAAGAGTTAAGCGACAGACGATATACGGTATATAGCCACTAATTGACCGCGGGTGATTTGTGGGGACCTTCGTCCTGAACCACGTAAATCATGTATATATATAAATCTGTAGTTTCTCTTCTGGGATTGGTGGTTCTTTCATGAGCTCTGATTGGTTGAGCTAAAATTAGTATGACAGTGAATATGTTTCAGCAGAAACCACGTGATCCCACCGATGTGAAAACAAGACAAACATTACGTATGATACGAGGAGTTTACGTCGATTGTGCTAAACTTATATTATTATTGTGCTTACGCTTTAAAGGTGTATAAAAGAAAAATTATAGGGTTTCCTGTGTTTCGCCATTTTCAATCCAACAGTTTAAAGACGGTTTATGGCCTGGACATTCAAAGCTACGTGAAATGTTCAATCGCAATGCATCGTTCAGTAGAGTTCAAGACCACCATCCTCAAATACAAACGGCGCCCCCGGATGGACACTATCCACCCAGTCGATGACGTCAGGTCTGGCATAATTATAGCTGGCCTTCTCTTATAAGTACAGTCCGAGGTAATGGTGACATCAATTACCTCTTTTCAAGACTATTTCTTTCTCCTTTGGTCTAACGTACTGGGAGCACATCTGCTTTGTGTGCACTGTGAGCGGCGCTTTATAAATTTATAGATACAAAACAATGGCAACGACTTAATTTAGAGCGACACCATCCACTATTGTCACAAAGTTGGGCTTTGAGCGTTGCGCCTGGCGTCACACCAAACCCACCCCAACCGCCTGAATGAAGTCACACCACTACCACCATCATCACTCCTCCAGAGTCAAGTGCATACCCATAGTTAACCAAGGAGTTTTGTTAAAAGATCCATTGCGTCTAACGATGTCTCGATGTAATCTCTTTCTATTCTGCTTTTATACTGTGCGGGTTAAAGTAGATCCGATCGCATAATCAAGTGTCGTTGAACTTCGACACCTCTTTCAGGCGTTTATTCTAGCTATATAAAAAACGCAAGGTACAAGACTATTATTTTACTGATTCATGGTTTACTCTCTGCCTTTGCATTTAACCAACAATTATTCTGAAAAAAAACGGCGTTATCATTATCATCATCGTCATTAGCATCCCGTTGATCTTCACAACAGATTTGATCTTCTAGTTCCTCATACCCCAACAGCTATGGCTCAATCCAGGTAATTTATTTTATGATCCGTGGTGTAACCCTCTCTAACAGAATCGTGTTCTCTAAACATCATTATTTATTGATGAATAACATTATTACGTGTAGAGCATAGGAGTCCCTTTTGCTTTGAGTGTCTTGGAACTTTCTATAATTATTACGAACTCAGAATACGTCTTTAAACTGGTGTGTTCGCAAACTGGCGTGGTAGCGAGAGGATGACGTCATCGGTCAAAGATTCTCAAAAGCAATGACAATTAAAAATGATATCATTGCACACAGCAATAAAATTTTAAACTTATCTTATAAATAAAGCTTTGTTCTAAAAAAGACATTAACTTTCATCGACTTGATCGAAAACGGCAAGCAATAATTGTATATTATTGTATAAATAAGGTTTTGTCTGAGCAAATGTGAATACTAATGCGGGCAACAAGAACACAATGAAAGATTAACCATTCCGAATCTGTCCATAATCTGGTGGTGTCAGTCCGTAGTCTGAAGAAAGTGAGAGGGCGAATATAACCCTCTTTGGCTTTGCTATACGATAAAATATCACATACGACAAATTATAATAATAGTAATCGTCGGATAGACGTGCTTTGTTAATTCCTATTAGCACCGTTGTATAGCTGCAGGCAGATGATTTCCGCCACTTTGGTCGCATCTGTTAGGTTTGGGTATATAATTATTCATTCACCTTGAACCTTCTACCAAGAGCCTGTATAAAAGATTTTTGACGTTTGCCCGAATAATATTTATAAAGAAATAAGATATTTGAAAACGGTGTTTAAGATAATTACACCTCTCTGGCTTAAGCATTCACATTTTAACACATTTATGGTACACCTCTATATGGCATGACTATAAAATTATAAATGTTTCGCTCAATTGATGATCACTAATAGGATATTGAATAAATTTTCGACACAAAATAACACGATAATATCAGTCCCAAATGATATTTATACGAAACGAAGAAAAACGTCCAAAAAAACAAAAACTAAACATTAAATTGTGGAATTTGTACGTTAGTTCAATCATCTCGCCTTTTATCGCTAGTTGTCGCTCAATAAATACCGGATGCGAGAAACATAGTTGTGCGTCCCTACCTCTCTAGACAAGTTTACCCGGCGTTGCCCGTTAATTAACATCTAAATAATTACCGTTATATTTTTTATGCGAAACGAAGGACAACGTCCACAAAACAAACACTAAAAGTTAAGCGCAAACATTAGACGACCTTTTTTCATGCTGTAAGAAGTCGTTTATTTGTGGACCAAGGACGAACGAACGTTGTTGAAGAATTTAATTTGTCACGACATAGCGTAGCTAGAAATAGACAACAACTATGTGTCCTCGATTTAAACTTATCGTCTCGCCATCATCACAGTGGCACCATAATGGGTTCGGGATTCAGTTCGCCAAAGGATGGCGTACAAATATGCCAGTAAACGTGACTTTAACAGGAATAAGAAACTGTACACCTTTGAAAGTTTATAAAATTTGTCTATATAAAATAAATTATCGCTCGATCGCGTCAATGCATTCTACATTCCTTAATTAATCATCGACATCAACAGCTTTTCAAGCCTCACTTAGTCAAACAATGGAAACTGATATTCGGCATTAAATTTGATCGAACATTGAACACATGGTCAAACACTTACCCGAATGACTGACACAGCAATACTGACAGAAAGTCAGGCGACTCTCAGTGTAGCGAGCGCCCTGCTTGTGTAGTTCTGATATAAGTACAGAGTCTATGCCAAGCACTGAATGGCGCGCTTAGCTACATCGGTAAGAGCTCTGGCCGCTCGCTGTCACGCAACTCTGTGAAAGAGAGCTTGTGGGCCGCGGTTCGCTTCCCGATGGTGGCTATTTGAGAGACTGCAATATATCGAGCTAGCACGGTCCGTCCACGGGGACCTAAATGGCAAGCCCGTAGCTAGGATTTTGTTTCTGATGGGGTTTTCCCATACCTTGAGCAAGCTGGCGTGTTTAACGAACCCGTTTTTATGACTTTCACACTGACGTCATAAACTCCATCCTCCTCTCACTCATCCTCCGTCGTCTCCATCGCATCCTCCTCATCTTCGTCATCCGCTTCATCATCACACTGAATGTTACAGGTAACTGATTGATTAAGATAAAAGTTCCAATAATTTGGGTCTTGGCATTTTCACATAATGATTCCATGATGGTTTATACTAAAGAATCAAAGAAACGTCACAAAAATCAACGGGGTAATGATTGACAATAAACACCTTTCCTTGAAATTTATTCAATGCTATATAAGCTCAAGTTTTGTCAAGTTATCATGTGTACCGTGCCATACGTATTGTTGGTAATCACAATGTTACGTGTTCGTAAATGAAGAAACTATTATTGACTCTTATAATAACACTTAAGTTGGTCGCATTTGCAATGGTTTAAATTATAACTGCAAAGATAGGATACTATAAACGCGAACAGGTTAAAAACATGAAAAATTAAAATAGACGGTTAGTATAGGTTTTTACCTAGTCACCTTGTCATGTCATGTCATGTCAAGACGCCGTCGTCGCATCGCGACGGTTGGTTACAAGAATGGAGAGTGTAATTGTCCAAAGTCTCCTGTCACGAACCGCGTTCAATAGGTGTGTGTCCACGAGGCCAGTCCATTGCGAGATGTTGTCCAGCCATGAAATCCTGGGTCTGCCTCGTCCTCGGACTCCCTCCACGATACCCGTCATCAGACGACTCTCGATATAATTGTCGTGCGGATGTCTAATGATGCTCACAAAATACCGCAGTTTTCTAGTTTTGGTTTGAGCCAATAGTATCTTTCTGGCCTCTGCTGATTTGTACACCAGGTCCTGTTCATTTGTTATAAATTTTCTCCATGGTATTCTCATTAGTTTTCGGATGCACTTGTTTTCAAATACCTGAATGCGATTATCTTCCTATGTCTAAGACACCTTTAAATAGCTATTTAGTATTATATAAACTTCGGTTACGTTACATTCGCTGATTCGATGTTCATGTTATTTCAAACGATCTCTTCAACATTTTACATCCTCTAAAATCTAAATTAAAATAATGGCATTTTTAAAATCAATTTAAATCAAAAATTGTCTAAATAAACATAAATTCAAGCCTGTGAAAATGACAAATCGCCATTGACAAGATTTAAAATTATATTCGATCTAAACATAGAGCAGAGCTGCTCTGTAGGGTGTCAAATGAATTCGCGATGGGCTCCATAAACTCACATTTGCTATTGTCCCAATAATTTGTCGCTTAGCACTGAAAATAACACAATCTGTGCTCCTATGGTACACTTAATTGACGGTTGAGAACCGTTATGAAATCATTTAACGAATCCGCAACTGTTTTCACTGTCAGTAATCAGTGCCAGTCCCACACGTATATAAAGGAGGAGGGCGACGCTAATGATCTTTGTTGTCAAGCAGTAAGCTTATGTACTAGAACAGGGGTGTCAAACCTTTTTTAGTGGCGGGCCAGTTTGAACATCTTCTAACAAGTGGCGGGCCAGTGTGAACATTTTCAAGCAAGTGGCGGGCCAGGGTGTCGAAGCTCCTGAGCAAAATTGGGTAGTGAACTGAGAGGGAGCTCTGGGTTTGGTCAGCCAATTCCCAGAAAAGTCCAAATATTGCGAAAAGATCTTGATTCAATGTCCACTTTTCGCTTCTTATTAAATTTTGACAACATTTTAATTAATTTTTTAATCTTTAGAGAAGGCTCCGCGGGCCAGAAAAAAATCGTCGGTGGGCCAGAAATGGCCCGCGGGCCAGCTCTTTGACACCCCTGTACTAGAACTTGTTATAGAACATTTCAAAGTTTCGACTCAGAGGCGCTCCCGACTAACAGCGTTGACACTGAATCTGTTTCACGTATGTGCAATTGCGAGTGAAATATTTATTCAGGGTCCCTAAGCGGCGGCTTGAGGTGAATTCGAGTCCCCACATACTTGGTACACGATAAGCAGGGGTGTGGAATATTGAAACCATTGCAACGTCTAAGAAGCTAAATGCCAAGATGTACCTCGCTTAACTCTAAACAATTTGAGTGTTAAAATCCACACCTTTAAAACTTGTTTTGACGGACTTATTTATTTGTATACACTTTGCGCAAAAGCATATTTATCGAATACTATAATAAGGTATAACATAACACGTGCATTATTTTGTTCTTCTTTAGTGTTCTGCCCTAAGTATGGTCCAAGATTCCAATGACAGCATCTTGATTCCTCTCCACTTATCTTCGTCCATTTTTTACGTCCATCAAACCAGTTCAGAAATAAATACAGGGAATCTCTAATGATAAATTTATAACTGCGCTACGTGGAAGCTAAGTATCCCTAAAATCACCAGCAACCCTACACAACATGTTCACTAACAATTTTTTGAGAGCAACGGCCTCTGTTGTCACAAGCCCTCGTCAAAATCTGGATCCATTCATTTGCGAAGTATTCGTTCTCCGTACAATAACAATTCAATTTCTTCTTGACGTCTTGTTAACATTGAGAAACTAAACCCACATAGGCTGGTAGAATCGCTCATTATTGTTAGTTGAGCGCGCGCTAAATATATAGCAGCAATGATAATTGTTTTCGAGGTGTTTAATATCAAAGGAAGTTCATTCATTCGTTCATTTTATGAATTTTTATGGCGCTTCTTCAAGAAACCTATTCAGAGACGCTCTCAGTCTAGCCACAGCTTAAATAATAGGTTTTGAACGACATATAAAAAGCAGGCATAAGTCGTAAGTTTAGTGGGAGGCCATTCCAGATAGCGGGACCTACAGTAGAAAAGGTTCGGCGCTGTCTTATAAAAGTGAGAGCTCGAGGAACCAAAAGCTCACCCGTTGTCGCATAGCGAAGAGCTCGACGGGCTGCAGGGGCGGATCCAGAGGAACCAATCCGGCCATGGGACGTGGCCCCCATTCGGTTTGAAATTAGTAATAGGAATAGGGGTGTCGTGACAATTTTGCTTGTCTGCTATTGTTATACAACACTGTGCAATGACTATAATAATAAATTCGATTGCGTCGCCCTCCCATTTCTGCAGTCTTTTGACTGGCACTGCCACATAGAGTGTATCGGAGTGGTTTTACATTTGCAGTGTTATTAATCATTGTTTAGCTTCATCCCAAAAATTCATTTTGCAATATCTATGATTGCGGTATGATCTACAAAAAAAATTATTAAATGTAGTACAATTATTATTAAAATTAATATAGAAAAAATTCGTACGGCAGTGTGCGTGAGAATCGTAGGCTATGTATGGGAATTTTCATTTTGATCCGATTACAGGTTTGCAAGGCTTAATTACATGGGTTACAACAAGAGTTAATTTTAGTCTTCTGGAACGATTTCTGATTATATATAGCAATGATTTACGGCGTTTCAGGGGTGTCGAAACAAGCCATTTAAATTTGCTATCGATTTCATACTCATATTGAATGATGCATTGCTATATTTTGAAGGCGTCAAAAGACAACGCTTAACCCTTTAATGCAGGACGGTATAGGATTTCTCATACCATTTACTACCATCTCGGCATCAAAGGGTTAATTATCAAAAACTCTTTCACACGTTCTCACTTACACTGCTGTCAAAAAAGAATGGGAATTTTTCTGACTCTTTCTCATGTCAAACGGTAATTAGGCTACAATACTGCCTAATTGATGGCTATTTCTCACTTTCCTATCATCACTCGAATTAGACACTACATCATTTAGTGAAGTCCCTACAATTACTACTAAAATTCTTTGGACTCTACATTGGCTTCAGGGCCAGATGGCGTTCTGAACCAAGCTGCGTGGTCGGATGGCTCATGTGACCAACCTGATCGACGTCACAAAAAATGTTTTGTCTTTGCAGAGCGTTATGGGTGACAGTAGAACGCATATGTACGCTTGTACGTATTTCTCTAATTAAATTCGACCACAGATAATGCCGGACATGAGAATATTCTTCACTCTCTTTGGCCAATGGCACACGATCGATGGCGTCCTCCCATTGGCTGACGATCGGATGCGAATAACTTACTTACTTACACCGTCATTTTTTCTATAGAAGCCAATCAGAGTATAGAGCTTTTATAGAAGCCTCTGAGCAAATGCGAGATATAGTAAAATAAATGCAATTAATTATTTGTCTACTGCAAAGTCGTAGGTTATTGTAATAATGCGTGAATTTGGCGTTGACGATTTGGTACAAGGCATTTAATGATGGATCCAGATTTGACGAGGGCCTATGACAACAGAAGCCGTTGCACTCGACAGAAATTTGTTTGGCATTAAAACATAAAAAGCAGTGTTTCAATGTTTACTCTCCCCCCCCCCCCCTCATACACACAACCGCCAAAATGCGAGTGATCCGATGTGGCTGGCGGGTGAAGATATAAGTCCTGAATAGGAATTTCATCGGAGGTGATGACCAGAAAAGAGAGTTCAACAACACATTCGCAGTCTTTCACTCAATCAAAATGACGTTCTTTGTATATTCTTTGTATATTCTTTGTATATTCTTTGTATATTCTTTGTATATTCTTTGTATATTCTTCCCGCTGTGCGACGCCACCATCCGCGTGTTACGCGTTCTCTTATGACGCGCTCACGGTGTGATGCATTTCGGTTTAAATAATAATTTTTATGTCCATCATTAGGTCGCTCTATAAAATGCATGTGTGCACTGTTGCACACCTCTTTTAAATATTTATTCGCAGCTATATAAATCTACGGCCCTGCAGAAATTGCACATGACTCCATAATACCCGACAGTACAAAATCAATGATTAAAGAAACAAAGTTTGAGAATTAATTGGGGCAAAAGCCCCTCCCATTTTTCACCTCACAGCTTTGGAAGTGCCAGTCCTATAAGCTGGGATAAAAATTAGATTCTAGATGGCGGTCAAAATGAAGACCAATTGCTTCAAAAGGCTGTAAGTCCGGTATAATTGTATGTGATAGGAACACGATTTATAATTTGAAATTGACTCTGTGGTCCGATTTCAGGCAACTGTCAGTATTTTCATCACCAGACCAAAGACATCTTGTTTTCCCATGCAGCCGCTAAAAATCAAGCTTGCTAACCACGATTTTCTTTCTCAGGTGAGTCAAATTAAACTGGAGAATGGTGTGGGTTTTTGAGTGATGCAATAAAGGTAGTGACGCGGTGGGACCGGTATGAAACAAATTGAAACATTTTTTTAAATTAGTAAGTGGAAGACCAATGACGACGTTGAGAAATGATAAACTGACGTCGACTCTAAGATTGACACCTTTTTATATAATATTTATTTGACTATAAATAGGACGGATTCACGCCTACACTAGACTCTATGACATCGATCTTTTCCATGCATCTCACTTCTGAATGAACAATACTGAAGATAACCCATTACATTGAACTCCCCTGATGATGCGATTCATACTTATCATCATTCTCTCTGTCACATTTTTCAGATCCTGAAGTCTGTGGTTCGGTTGCATCTGTCAACTGACAACTTCAAACGAAACTTGCAAATTTCTGGAGAACTTTTTACCGTCAACGATCACATATAGAAGATTAAAGATGGCTTCATTGGTCGTTGTTTCGCGGGTATATTCTGCTAAACAGTGCGCTTGAATATCATTGGCGTCGCCCACCTCCTTGTCCAGAAAGCCTTGGTCTGCTACAACCATAGTTTGCGGTGACGTCGTTCGATTTAGATGAAAAAATTGTTTCAGTTTAATCATATTTGTGACATATGACATCAAAGATGATTCACGTACGTGACTCTCTTGATTTGACCAGGCGAGGGACCGGTTCTAAGGCATAGACTGCAGCAACCATAGTCTGCAATGATTTCGTTGACTGATTACAATTAGATGAAAAAACTGGCTTCAGTTTAATCACATTACGTGTGACATGACGTCAAAGATGATTCACGTGACCCTCCTGCTTTACCCATACGTGGGACTGGTTCTAAGGCATAGACAGCATTGGTGCAGTTAACATGCGTTTGTCAATAAGATATTTGCTGTACAATTAAACTGAGACATAATCGACAACATCAGCAACATCTTTTCCTTTCTATTTGCAATTCAGACTGACAGATGACGATTGATTTAAGTCGGCAAAGTTATATACTCTGTGGAAGACAAGCGGATTGCGTAGCGATTGCTCTTATCATTTATATAATTCGAGTGTAAGCGTCTAAAAAGGTGCCTTGAATATTATCCAGATTTTGCATACTTTTGCGAATATTAAAAGTTGCAAATATTCACGATTACTAACGAATATTAAAACGGTCAACGAATATTATATTTTAAATTTATTTAATAAATTAAATTCTACATTCTAATTTATGATTATATATATATATATATATATATATATATATATATATATATATATATATATATATATATATATATATATATATACTGTATATGCTTAGTATACGTTGATCGCGATCTATTCACTGCCTCCCTAAATCCAGGGACAAGTCACACGGGAAACAATGGCACAAGTAAAACAAATTGTGGCCAATGTTATTTATAAAAGGAGGTTATCAACGAAACCGGTGTTTAAGCAGGCAATCTATGTCGATTATTCAATTCACTTTCGAAATAGATGGAGAGGAAATAGAGGTGGTGACAAGTTTCTCGTTTTGGGGCTAAAAATAATGATCAAAGGATTTGCTGCAACTGTAGTTATTTTTGGACACCTCTGAAATGTTGTGAATATTTGCTATTTATGTACGCTCATCGGGAATCATTTAATCTGTCGCGGAAAGCTCGCAAGCTAACGTCTCTCAGTACTCATTCAACCTAAATCCTAATTTGTAACAATTAAACATTATAATAATTATGCAGAATTGCATGCAGCGCGACTCCTGCGAAAGATCGTCGTCTTAATCCTAATCATTCTAGCGAGGAAGTGTCAGGACATTTCTTTACCCATATCATTGGACAACTTTTGATTCCTATTACATTTCGGATTGATACATTTAGTGCTTTCACTGCACCCTATAATTAATTAATTACTTAGTATTGTTCATTGTGGTTAATCGAGCACGTTGCTTCCGAGTATTTAGACCGATTGTATTAGACACCTTCAAACTGGTTTCAGAATCTGTTATAGTATCGACGGAACCGACATTTGGTATAACTTCTTCATTATAACTGCTAATAATTATAGGTGATACATTCCATGTAAAGTGAGAAGTATTATATAAGAAGGTTGAAGGCAAGGCAAGGCAAGGTTGGGACTTCGGGCTTCTTGCGAAAACTACATACCGTACGGTACTTATGGATCGAATTTCTGTTACTTGTATCAAACGACTTTGTTTCATTGCTATTTCGAGAACCATTGACACAAAGCGATATTTATAATTCATACGATCACCATTCTCGAGGTGTGCAAGATCATTGTTGGGCCAACATTTTTAGAATCTTTGTAGCTAAATTTTCGAATAAGTTATACAAGATTTGAATTTTTCTCGTCAATGTAAGAGTTAGTTTGGTTGTTTTACTGCTTAGTAAACATAAGTCCTTTTTATACAACTTTGCAGTCGAATGATATTTCAAAGGATACTTGTGCTTTTTCTTTGCGCTGTCATTTGCAATCAAACGTATGGGTTTCTTGAAAAAGCTGGAGTCGACAGAATGTTACTATCAAATATAAAAGAAAGAAAGATGGGATATTATGGTCATATAATTAGGAAGAAAGGAAGCTGTATAGAAAAAGATCTGATACAGGGCACGGTAACGGGTGGGCGAGGTAGAGGCAGACCTAATATGACATGGATGGACAACATTCGAGCCTGGACTGGAATGACGATGGAGCAGATCACGAGAAGCACGGAGAATCGACAGGAATGGAGAAGGATAGTTCATGATGCGGCCAACCCTCGCTGCGAGGTCGGCTGAAGGTCAGTTCAGTAATGGCATAGCGAATGCTTCAGAATATTGAATGTTGAATGTGCGCATTTTCAGTTTGCATCTATGGCCCAGTAAATCTGAAGGCCCGTTACGGTACAAAAAAATGACAGTCGTTTCAAAGCACTGTCTGAATTAACGGAACTGCTCAGTCCAATGCCTAAATTGCACCGGTTGAAAACATTTAAAAGGTGTGTAATGAGACCGTGGTACATTTAACACTTACCCCGTCGCAGTTAAATATCCAAATCCAGCTTAAACACCTTTCAGTCGTATCATTCAATGATATAATAATTACTTGAGACTCACGCTAATTTGTACTGAAATCTGACAAAAGGAAGGTTTGAAAATTGTCGCCGATCGTTGATAAATAAACACAAAACTGAAGATTAAAGACCTGATTCTTTGCTTAAACCTATTAATTCACAGCACACACACACACACACACACACACACACATATATATATATATATATATATATATATATATATATATATATATATATATATATATATATATATATATATATATATATATAAAAGAAAAAGAAAATTATTGTGTATTTAAAAAATTATGCATGCTTATACACGTATGTTAAATAGTGACAATAAATAATGACACATGCATCAAAGAGGATCTACAGCAACCAACCTATGAACATTGCCGCGCCATGAAAATCAAGGGGAAAAAAGAAGAAGAAGAAAAAAAAAGAGAGACAATAATGACATAAACTGCGGAACATTTAAACAAAAGTGAACTGAAATCATGGGCGGAGACATAGGGGGGGACAGGGGGGACGGTCCCCCCCCCAAAGAATGTGGTGGGGGGACGGTCCATGTATCCGTCCCCCCCAATCGTCAAGTGTCAGGATATGGACACTTGATGAACACACTGCAGGCGACTGACGACGCTACAAAAAAAGTTAGAAGGAGATTTTCGAACAATTAACTAAAAGGCCTGTTCAACACAATTAGAGAGATGCCACAACAGAACCGGGATGCATCAACGTCTCTTTTTGAAAACACATTACTTGAACACCCTTATATTTTTTTCTTCATGAAGTTATATAAATGTAGTAATCTTACAGAATTCAAATAATTATTAGAACAAATTGAACAAATCTTGGAACAAACTTCTCGATCTAATCATGAATCGAGATTAATTTCAACTTAACTAGTGTAGATTCGACAATATAAGATCGGTTTAATTGAGATCTATAATTCAATCACAACCAAATAATATTATAATTATTGAAACCATCTAATTTTGGATTCATCCACTTCCATCAAATTCTTTCCATCTCGTTCGTCCCCCACAAGGCCGTAGCCAGGATTTGATTTGGGGGTGGGGGGTTTCTTCAGCGTAGAATTTCTGACGACCATTTTGAAGTCGTCCAAATTTCTTAAAACACCTTTTTTTAGTAGTCACAATTTCTTGGAGACACCTTTTCACCTTTTTTAGTCGTCAAAATTTTTGAAAACACCTTTTTTAGTTGTCACAATTTATTGAGACACCCTTTCTGAAGACACCTTTTTTTAAGTCGTCAAAATTCCTATACATCTTGTTTTATTCGTCCAAAGTTCTGAAAACACCTTTTTTAGTCGTCAAAATTCCTATACATCTTGTTTTACTCGTCCAAAGTTCTGAAAACACCTTTTTTAGTCGTCAAAATTTCTATACACCTTGTTTTAGTCGTCAAAATTTCTGAACATTTCTTTAACTACCAGCATTTCTAAAGACACCTTTTTAGTCATCAATATTTTTGAATAAACCTTTTTTATGTCTGTCAAAATCACTGAAAACACCCTTTTTTAGTTGTCACAATTTCTGGTGACACCTTTTCACATTTTCTTAGTCATCCAATACACCTTGTTTTATTCGTCCAAATTAATTTTCTGAAGATATCTTTTTTAGTCGTCAAAATTTCTATACACGTTGTTTTAGTCGTCAAAATTTCTGGACTTTTTTAACTATCTACATTCTAAAGACACCCTTTTAGTCATAAAAAGTTCTGAATAAGCCTTTTTTAGGTCTGTAAAAATGTCTGAAGACACCTTTTTTAGTCGTCAAAATTCCTTTATTTTGACGTCACAATGTTTTCGGCCGCTCGTCCGTCCCCCCCCCAAAGTTCGGACCAGGTCTCCGCCTATGACTGAAATACATTGATAACTTTAAAGACGTCAACAGCCTTTGTTGCTATAAGATGTCGTTTAACTGCTGAAAAATAAATTACAATGTATGTCGCCATCGTCGCATCGCGACGGTTGGCTAAAATGTGCCAAATTTCACACAATTGTTTTGCAAAAACATTCGAAGCATTATTTATTTATTTATTTACTGAGAATTTGATAAAGCGCACTTCAAGGTTACTACTCAGGAGCGCTCCCAGTCCAACCCGGTCGAATAAGACAGTCTTGAGAAGAGAAAGAAATGAAGTAGAAGTAGAAAGGCTAATAGGTATTTGACGAAGGAAAACAGGGAGCTCATTCCAGGTCACAGGGCCAGCCACGGAGAAAGCTCGGCGCTGCCTGATTGCAGTCCGTGAGCAGTGAACAATAATTTCCGCTTGTGCAGCTGAGCGGAGAGAGTAGCGGCGTTGAACATGCGTGGTCGAGCAGCAGAGCCCCTGCAAGTATAAATAGGCCAAACCCTCAAAGCAGCGCCGTACCAGGACGTTGTACATTGCGATGCAGTTTAAACCTCCTGATTATTATAATCGGACATTATTTTGACTAAATTGGGTAAAAGTTCTTTTCTTTTTCTTCAGTTCTCTGTATCCATCTTCCATCATCCCGTCCTCTGTTCTGTTCAACATTGAATTTCATTTGTGCCGTTTCACAGTTACATGTAGACCTAATTCTTTGAAACTGTTATCTTAACCCTCGGGCTACCAAGCTTTTTTTGTAACACTGACTACCAAGGGGGGGGGTGGTTACCACCCCCCCCCTTGGATTTTGGGTTTGGTTTGAGATATCATAACTTGTAATACACCAATGGATTCAGCATTCATTTCTGCACAAAATGGTATATTTATGTTTAAAATATATGAAAGCACCCCGAAGTTATGAATTTTTTACCGTAGGCACCCGTCGATTCCACAAAATGTATACTTTCGCATAAGCAAAATATTAGATTCTGTGTTTTTAACATAATTTATTTATTTAAAAATAGTTTACATATAATAAAGTCCAATATCCAACTATAAAAACTAGTAATAAGATAGTTTTAATTACAATAAAAAGAAAAAAACATGTATTAGCTGCTGAAAAACGTTTACGCAGACTTATCGGTTTGCGTTGTAAAAAACCCCCAACATTTTCACACATTTAAATTCATTTTGAGCACTTCCGGTCATCAAATATCAAATTAATTAGTATCAAAAAATAGCCCTAAGTGCCCTCTATAGAATGGCATAATTTATTTCTCTTGAAAATTTAATTATGAATAATTTTTAATAGGAAAAACATGAAAAGTTTATAAAAATAAAACACCTTTTTATATATTTTAATTTATTTTGAGCACTTCCGGTTGTCAAAAGACAACTCCGTGACCACCAAAATGTAGCCCCACATTCCCTCTACAGAATGGTGTAATTTGTGTCTCTTCATGTCAAAGGACGGATAAGATATAGCCGATAATCTAAGGGGGGGGTGGTATCCACCCCCCCCTTGGTGCCTCGGGTATATCGGGTATAACTTTTGAATGGTATGGTATATCATCACACATTTTAGCTCAAAATGTGCGCAAATGAATCCTCTACAGCTACCTAAAACGTCAAAATTTTATTCCAAACGCAAAAAGTTTTATTTGGGAAAAACCTAGGGGGGGGGTGGTTACAACCCCCCCCCTGGTAGCCCGAGGGTTAAGCGATAACTAAATCGAAATTAAGTCATAATAATGCGTTCTCATTGGCAAACTCTAAGGCAGACGGCGACATGAGCCCAATTGCAGTAGCATAGGCAGCAGTATCTTTGACAACCGCATTGGCCTCCCCACCATCCGCAGTCCTTGTAACAGGCACCATTGAAGTGAACGAACTCTAAAATATCAACCTATGTTTGTTAATTCTTGCATGGAACAGACTGTAATTTAAACATTCTGGATTGTTTGTAGCTTGCAAATGACATGCATAACTAATTATCGGTTCAATTAAGAAATCTGTAAATACGAAAGAAATCGATATGTTGCTACACCTGTCACACTAACGATATTTATTCATAGATAATTATTATCAGACATGTCTCTATTCGTATCGATTTTAGTTAGGCTATTTAACTATGAGAGGCGCTCACATTCGTAGACGATTCTCCGTCTTCAGTTTACAAGCGGTTGTCTAATAATTATTTCTCTTTCAACGGATTAATGTTTGTCAGTGCACCTACCATTGTCTTTTGTTGTTTTGCACCTACCATTGTCTTTTATTGTTTCATCAGCTTTTCCTCCGCGGATGTTACGCTCCAATCTATTCGCATCCATTAATGCTTGTTGAATCTTGAGGACAATTGTCAAAATACAAACAATTAGGCTATGCGTAGCAATACAATAGTTGAATGGAACTAATGATTATCTAAACGTTTATAGCTATCTGAAATGGAAACTATATTGATGGGTTTCTAGCTGAGATGGAGGCTGGATGCATGGCTGAGACTTGGTCTACAAGTTACGTTGACGAATGAGTGTCCCTAAGGACTCGACATTCTGGGCGGACGAACGGCCGAGTCAATCGCCGGCAAAATTACTCGTCGACCAAAATTTCTGTAAAATATACCATTTTTCCTGTGAAAAACGCTGATGACCTTTTTCCAGTCTTCCACTTTTTTCCTTGTCGAAATAGCTGATGTTGCAGTATTTCTGCTCACGTCCGTCCGTCCGCTCCATGCATGGCAGGGCAAAAGTTCTGGAAGGGCAGAATTTTGGCAGGGCAAACGTTCTGATAGAGAAAAAATCTAGAAAAATAAATTTTTTGACTAGGGCAAAATTCATCGCGGTTCATTTAATGCAATAATGCAAATAGTAGCAAAATTATTATCTTTTGTTAAAAATAACGCTATAATAATTTTTTGGGATTTCTTCCCATAGAGTTACCTTGATTTAACACTGCTGCATGCTCTCACGGGCCGGTGTCGCGTGACAGACTCTCCCCTAAAAGTCTCCCCCCCCAAATCTTTATGTCGAAATAGATTATCCCCCGGAGGATCTGTTCTAGAATAAATTCGCCCCACGGAGACTATGTTCTGAAATAAAGTCTCTGGGGGAAGAGAATATTTCCTCCGCCCACGAAACAAAGTCTCCCCCGTTGATCGTGAAATCGGCTACAGTCGCATAAAATTAATAGATAAGCATATCAAACCGTTAGTTTACGTTGCTAATACGATGACACGTTATTTAACACGAACATATACATACTTTTACAATAGAAAAATTTATTCCGAAACAGATTCTCAGCCAGGGAGAGACTCTGTTTCGGTGAGAAGACTTTGTATCGGGGAGAGACTTTACTTCGTGACACAGGCCTGCCCAACCCGACGTGAATTTTGGCTCATTTCGGACCAACTGTTTTTCACAAGGCCCATATTGCGCCCACATTGTATAGTGTGTAGGGATAGAAACCATGGGCGGAGTTTATCAGGGGCTAGAAGGGGCTAAGCCTCTCCAAGAAGGCCCAGCTTAAATTTTTTTACCATGAAAATGGTATCCTTTTCGGGGTTAGCCCTCACCCCCAATAAGGCCCAGACTCGGGGTTAGCCCCCCCCCACCAAGAACGGAAACCAAACTCCGCCCATAATAGATACCTCTGAGTATAGCGGGCCCTCCGGGCTGGATAATGACAGTAGGCCTACGGTACTGAAGTTACCTTGCACGTCGCATCGTCATCTGTGCAGTTGTTCGGCTGGCTTTCAAGAGGGCTTTCAAAAGATGGCGACAGAATTACAGCCACGAACGTCAATGTGGTACAGATGATCTGACCAGACTTTGCCATAGTAGTGATGCAGACACTGAAGATGCGCACTGTTCTGTGTTCAGTGTGGCAGCAGTGTTCACATTGCATGCTACAAGCTGCTCGAAGATTCAGCATTTTAAAATAATATAAATGGAAACAAATTTATGTGAAATCTACACAGTCGAAATATTCCACTGAGTACTTTTCTGATAGTGTGTTGCAGCCTAATGGAAAGTTGTTATTAAACGACAATATCCGTACCATAACCTTCTATATCTACGTCCAAAAACAAACAATATTTTGATTTTATTCAAACTGGTTTCAAGTAATTCTTCGTGTGCATGTAGGCCTATTATATTATTTGCAAACGAGAAATTTGCACTTGTTTTACTCAAACCCACACAAGTTGGAGTTCTTTTCGAAACAGTTTAACAGACTCCAGCAGTTTGCGTCAAGTCGACTAAGTCGGTAAACTACTCGCTAATTCATTAGGTGCGGCGTAGATTCCTTAGTTGCTATATATAGATGTACACTCTTGATCCCGGGTGATTTGTGGGGACCTTCGTTCTGGACCACGTAAACCGTGCATAGGCTATATATTATTATAGGCACTATTGACCCCTGGTGATTTCTGGACCACGTAAACCGTGTATATATAACCACTCTTGACCGCGGGTGATTTGTGGGGACCTTCGTTCTGGACCACGTAAACCGTGCATTTATAGCCACTCTTGACCGCGGGTGTTTTGTGGAGACCTTCGTTCTGGACCACGTAAACCGTGTTTATATTGCCACTCTTGACCGCGGGTGATTTGTGGGGACCTTCGTTCTGGACCACGTAAACCGTGCATTTATAGCCACTCTTGACCGTGGGTGTTTTGTGGGGACCTTTGCTCTGGACCACGTAAACCGTGTATATATAGCCACTCCTGACAGTGGGTGATTTGTGGGGACCTTTGTTCTGGACCACGTAAACCGTGTATATATAGCCACTCTTGACAACGGGTGATTTGTGGGGACCTTGGCTCTGGACCACGTAAACCGTGTATATACAGCCACTCTTGACTCCGGGTGATTTGTGGGGGACCTTCGTTCTGAACCATGTGAACCATGTATATATAGCCACTCTTGACCGCGGGTGGTTTGTGGGACCTTCGTTCTGGACTACGTAAATCATGTATATATAGCCACTCTTGACCGAGAGTGATTTGAGGGGACCTTCGTTCTGGACCACGTAAACCATGTATATATAGCCACTCTTGACCGCGTGTGCTTTGTGGGGACTTTCGTTCAGGACCACGTAAACCGTGTAGCCTATATATAGCCACTCTTGACCGCGGGTGGTTTGTGGGGACCTTCGTTCTGGACCACGTATATAAAGTCACTCTTGACCGCGGGTGATTTGTGGGGACCTACGTTCTGGACCGTGTATATATTGACACTCTTGACCGCGGATGTGCGGTAAGTAAAAATATCTCACACCAAAATTATATAAAACAGAAACGCAAGACTGAAAACTCGAAGTCATTTTTAGTTAAGGTTCAATATAGCCACATTTCCACAATGATGATTATAACTCATTGTAACCATTTCCTTTGATCACGATCGCCATCCAGTGAAAATGCTCTTTTGCAGATGAATAATTGACCCTCCGGCGAATGATGACATACATACATTACTTTCGTTTAAAAATTCCAGATGGAAGAGGTTCACAAACAAAGTTAGCAGAGTTGATAGACAACAACTGCATTGCGTGTTCATTTTGTTGATTGAGTCATTCGACTTGTGTCTTACGATGCACCATGATACGCATGCACTGGTTTTATGCATACAACCATTCAATCCACATTCCGCATGACATGACATTGTTATCTTATCGGCGAACAGCTAAAGTGTAGATTTTCTGATTTTTCGATATACATTATTAAACAATAGATAGAGCTATTGTAAAATAAACATCCACACTCTTCGACACATATTGTAGGCCTACTCCAGGATATTTTCTCGATTATCTTATGTCACATTATGATAAGAATTCATTTTACGGAAATATTATTTTGTCGTGAATAAACTTCTGCTTTGTCGGATTCCGCAGAAATTCAAAGCCTAGCAAGAAATAATTCGACAGCTAATGTTAGATAATAATGCGCCACAATCAGTTGCAGATACATGTATGTTTAACTACACGGTGGCTCGTTGTATGAGTTAGATTGAGATGGGATCACTGACCGTTGGTGTTCATTTCCGAATACAAAGAAATGTTGCTTGAAATTATAGTTGGCTTCTTTGTCATTTAGTTCATGTTCAATACCATAACTTCCTCGCCTCCACGACCAGGACTTAGTATGTAGAATTGGTTTTCCTTCATGTCGTAGTCAAACACACGCGTTAGTAAACTGTGCATCGGACTCCGCTTAGAACTGTTCGTGTCAAATACATACATACTTCCTAACAAGCTTTCAGCCACAAACAAGTGCTTGCTTTCCATATCCCAAAACAACTCTGCACGTTGTATGTAATATGACATTTCTTCGATCTCACTGAAAATAAAATCATCAGTGTTTCGGAAACCTATAATAATCTTTCCAGAGTTTCCTTTTGAGCTGTTGCTCATCATTTTTCTTAAATCCACTCCAATGCACCCTCGTCAGATATTATAGTCGTATAAACGTTTTCACTAAACATTTCTGTCGCAAAAAAACCACTGAGGTTTCTAACGCGAAACAGTTTCGCATCCTTGAAACCGACAGTTTCTTTCAGCTTAAACAGACTCAGAGTTTCCCCATCAGTAGGCCCTATTTAGGAAACTTACACACATGCCATAATCTTCGTCTGATCTGTGGCTAACGATGAATTCTCCATTCGGTTTCTGAATGGCACATAGGCGGAGACCTGGTCCAAACTTTGGGGGGGGGCGGACGAGCGGCCGAAAACATTGTGTCAATTAAAAAAGAAACTTTTACGACTAAAAAAGGTGTCTTCAGAAAGTTTGACAGACCTAAAAAAGGTTTATTCATAACTTTTTATGACTAAAAGGGTGTCTTTAGAAATGTTGATGGTGAAAAAGTCCAGAAATATAGAAATGTATAGAAATTTTGACAACTAAAAATGGTGTCTTCAGAAAATTATTTGGACGAATAAAACAAGGTGTATAGAAATGTGGACGACTAAGAAAAAGTGAAAAAGTGTCTTCAGAAATTGTGACAACTAAAAAAAGGTGTTTTCAGTGATTTGGACTGACATAAAAGGTTTATTCAAAAATATTGATGACTAAAAAGGTGTCTTTAGAAATGCTGATAGTGAAAAAGTCCAGAAATATAGAAATGTATAGAAATTTTGACGACTAAAAATGGTGTCTTCAGAAAATTAATTTGGACGAATAAAACAAGGTGTATAGAAATGTGGACGACTAAGAAAAAGTGAAAAGGTGTCTTCAGAAATTGTGACAACTAAAAAAAGGTGTTTTCAGTGATTTGGACTGACATAAAAAAGGTTTATTCAAAAAAAAAGATGACTAAAAAGGTGTCTTTAGAAATGCTGATAGTTAAAGAAATGTTCAGAAATTTTGACGACTAAAACAAGGTGTATAAAATTTTTGACGACTAAAAAAGGTGTTTTCAGAACTTTGGACGAATAAAACAAGATGTATAGGAATTTTGACGACTAAAAAGGGTGTTTTTAGAACTTTGGACGAATAAAACAAAAAGTATAAAAATTGGACGACTAAAAAAAGGTGTCTTCGGAAAAGATGTCGCAATAAATTGTGACAACTAAAAAAGGTGTTTTCAGAAATGTTGACGACTAAACAAGGTGAAAAGGTGTCTCTAAAAAATTTTGACGACTACAAATTGGTCGTCAGAAATTCTATGCCGAAGAAACCCCCCTCCCCCCAAATCAAATCCTGGCTACGGCCTTGTGGTGGACGAACAAGATGGGAGGAATTTGATGGAAGTGGATGAATCCAAAATTAGATGGTTTCAATGATTATAATATTAATTGGTTGTGATTGAATTATAGATCTCAATTAAACCGATCTTATATTGTCGAATCTACACTGGTTAAGTTGAAATTAATCTCGATTCATGATTAGATCGAGAAGTTTTTTCGAAGATTTGTTCAATTTGTTATTATAATTATTTGAATTCTGTAAGTTTACTACATTTGTATAACTTCAGGAAGAAAAAATATAAAGGTGTTCAAGTAATGTGTTTTCAAAAAGAGACTTTGATGCATCCCGGTTCTGTTGTGGCATCGCTCTAATTGTGTTGAACAGGCTTTTAGTTAATTGTTCGAAAATCGCCTTCTAACATTGTAACGTCGTCAGTCGCCTGCAGTATGTTCATCAAGTGTCCATGTCCTGACACTTAAAGTTTGGGGGGGACAAATACATGGGCCGTCCCCCCCACCACATTCTTTGGGGGGACCGTCCTTCCTGTCCCCCCCTAGGTCTCCGCCCATGTGTAAGCTACATCGTGTATAATACAGCGCCCTTTCCTTGTGCCTCAGCTGTGTTAAACAATAAACATGCGCATACTACTTCTCATTTTTCTAGTTTTATTTTTTGTTTGTTTTATTAGGTTTACGGACACGGTGTGCCTCGGCATTGACCTACCGCTATACAGGCTTACAGAGTTTTACCCCTTGGCAGCGGCCCAGCGCAGGGTTGCCAGATTTCGAAAAAAAATTGTCGCGAGATCACGACAAAAAGTCGCGAAAGTCGCGAGATTTTCACAAAAAAAATCGCGAAAATCGCGAGACTAATTTCTGAATATCTCTTAAAAGAGGTGTGTAAATATCATGGTCATTATTCACAAAAAGATATGAATATTAATTTTTAAAGTAATTATAAGTGCTCGAAGGTGTTATTCCTGTATGATGAGTATCTCATAAAAGAGGTGTGCAAATATTATGAAAAGTAATCACAAAAAATGACACGAATGTTAATTTTTAAAGTACTTGTAATTACTCCAGGGGTTATTCCTTGTAGGATGAATATCTCTTAAAAGAGGTGTGCAAATATTATGAACAGTAATCACAAAAAATTGAGATGAATGTTTTTTTTAAAGTTATTATAATTGCTTCAGAGGTTATTCCTGTAGGATGAGCATCTCTTAAAAGAGGTGTGCAAATACTAAAAAAGTAAGCACAAAAAATGATATGAATGTTCATTTTCAAAGTAATTATAATTGCTGGAAGGTGTTTTTCTTGTATGATTAGTATTTCTTGCTCCGGGGTTATCCCTGTAGGATGAGTATCTCTTAAAAGAGGTGTGCAAATATTTTGAACAGTAATCACAAAAATGACACGAATTTTAATTTTTTTAAGTGATTGTTATTGCTCCAGGGGTTATTCCTGTAGGATGAATATCTTAAAAGAGGTGTGCAAATACTACGAACAGTAATCACAAAAAATGACATGAACGTTAATTTTTGAAGTAATTGTACTTGCTCGAGACGCTAATCTTGTGTTATCAATATCTCTTGAAAAGGTGTGCTATTAATTTGGACAGCAATCACAAAACAAGACACGAATGTTACTTTTAAAAGTTATTAAAGTTCGCCTAATGTTCAATCTTCTCATTGGCAAGCTTATCATTGACACTCAGTCGTTTGCTCGAGAGAAAGATTTGTACTGCCATCTGTACTAACAAGATTTCAAAAAGTCGCCGTCGCGACCGCGAGACAATTCAAAAGTCGCCCAAAAAGCGCGAGGTCGCGAGAACGAAATTTTCAATCGCGAGCACTTTCAAAAGTCGCCCAATTCGCGCTTTTCGCGACGACCTGGCAACCCTGGCCCAGCGGAGCATCATGTTGAGTATTTCTGACGTTTAAATAGAGTCGGTGGAACGCATTAAAAAAGTATCTAACGAGGCTATCAATTTGACCAGTGTTTTGCAAAGTATTTCGGCAACCAATGGCTTTGAAATTGAACATATACGCTTACTGGAATTTTGTCCCATTTACGCGGTACATTTGGGCAAGTATTGAGAAACCTAGGACCTAAAATAGACAAAACACAAAAGTTTCCTATCTAAACTGTGTTAAAATTACGTTCACGTAGGCTGCATGCAGCGCCTCTAGTTGCAAAGTTTGAAACCGCGTCCTTGGATACAGAATTAATTGTGGTTGCTAAGAGGAATATTACGTGGAATAATGATATAAGGCGCTAAACCAAAATAATTGAATATGCATTACGCAGGGTCAAACATCATATTTAACCCGTTGGTGGTGGGGTGGGGTATGCCACACCCCAGAGGTATTCTACTTTAATTTTTTTGTGGAAAACGTCAAAGCAGCTTGGATTATTTTTTTCCTACATTTGTGAATATGAAATACGGACACTTTACCAAAATTTCAGGAATTTTGAACGAATAGTTTTTATTTTATTTTAATGTATATTTGAAGGAAATTGCGATTTTTCTTATACAAACCGAACTTACACGGGCAAAGTAAACAATGGATGGGTTCACCTTCTGGCCATCTAATAAGGTTTGAAAACAGATATTTGTTCGTGATAATTGCCTGTTTAGTTGATAATTGATCATAGAAGTATAGTTTATTTCATATTAATGTTTTCCATTTTATCGCGACTTGAAAATAAAAATATGTGTTGGGGTTTGTCAGACCCCACATCACCTCTAACGTTACAATGCGTCACCTCACCTCCAAAGGGTTAAACACGATGCTGTAATAGGACAGGGATTCACTCTCCTTATTGCTGAAAAACGTAATATTTGGACACCTTAAAATTGTTTATTACTAAAGTTATATATTTTATTAAACTTGTTCAAATCTTCGATCAAGCCTCACAATCTATCCTCGTTCTGAAAAAAATTGAATACTGAATTGAATTTCAATTGCAACTTAACCAGTGTTGATTCGATTGACGATTATAATTGCAGACATATAATTATAATTATTCAAGTTATATAGAACTATTTTTTTACAAGGTGAATCGCCGATTTTATGTGCCACGTTTTTCAATAATTTAAAGACCACGAAGTAAAATACATTTGACATCCAACATAGTCCATGATCGTCACAGAATGTGCTCATCCATCGTATCGCCTGTCATAAAAGCGGAATAGCGTCTTCTCGGTGGTTGGCATGCATGTCGCCATGGAATGTGTTCGCTTTGTCAATGCGTTTGTCTCCCACAGGTGTATCATGACTCTTTCTGTACGCATGTTAAAACTCTAATCTTTGGCCGTACTGGAGTTGTTAAGAGCGGACCTGAATAATCAATTTTAGGCGCTTTATAAATTTCCGTTACGAACGAATGTATTCTCCTCGATTTTATTTCCCAGTCATTGACACCTTTCAATAGCCTTTACAATAAGAGCTTAGTGATTCACTCATTTGGAAATTGCCTATTATTCAATGTATATTGTTTGTGCAACACCTCTTTAAAGGTGTGTAGAATTGGCACAAAAACGCGTGACAAAATGACATGACTGTGGCGGGTAAATGACACGGGTCCACTTTACAATATGCTTAGGTTCCAATTTGGTTAGGGGGACTGGGAGTTAGGAGGGCACTTCCAGCCTTTCTGGCTTCTGCCGCTGGCATTCTTTCCATCCAGCCTCTCATCTTGGGCGCGGCCTGGAACATTGACGATGAATGTTCATCCGATTCCACGCGGTCCGAATGGATGTGCATTACCGAGACTGGAGATCCAGCGGAATATCCACGTCACAAAGAACCACTATTTAACAAAATGATGTTACTTATGACCGGCTTTCCATCGAGTCTAGGTTGAAAGATCCATACCATAAGGAATGCTACAGACTGTAATACTTTGTTTTTACAGACTTCGTGTAGGGTGGATTGGAGGGGCTAGTGGTCAGTCCTCTGATTAGTCTTGGCATATTGCTCTCTCTTGTTTCCCCATAAGTAGCTTACCATTCTCCTGACCTTTTGGAGTCCATTATGACGCACGGTCAAGTATGTGGGTCTCTGGGTTCTTGGGGGGGGGGGGTTAAGGAAAACACCTTTCCCCATAAACTCCGCTCACTCCAAGCTTTTTCATTATTTTAGCGAGTGAACACATGGGTTGGGTGGTCACATGGATGTTGATCAGAGTTCTTAGTGTCCTACACTCGGGTCTATGACATCTACAGAGGCCGTTACTCTGGGAAGAAATTTGCTTGGCATATTACAGCACTTAATAAGCAACTAATTGGAATCTCAAGCAAGTAAATGAAGTAATCGGAATCTCAAGAGTGCAAATTTCTAGCGAGATCAGCATGCGTTTTCATGGTGTGTAAGACCGAATGGTGTAAGTATTCGTTAGGCATGTAAAGCTCCACTACAACAGACATTGGAGGAGTCGAGGGCAGGCTTCATCATCGGCATACGACTGACGGAGGAGAGAAAACGAAGAATTATACATAATGCATAACAATTGGTCAGAGCCGAAAGCATACAATGTCATAGTCTACTACTCCGTAGCGCATTGAATTTAGGATCGCAGCTTTACATGTAGTTAGGCAATGTCAGCTTGGAATTGCCTCTGACTACTTGCAAGAGCTTTGTTGGTCCACGAGTACCCAATGCCACTGCCCTCCGTTCTACACAGAAAGGATTGCTCTTGCTCCCATTCGCACGAACTGCAACGATGCAGAATAGAGCCTTTTCTATGATTTGCCCAGTTGTCTGGAATTGGCTACCACAGGAGCTACGTCTACTTTCTGGAGTTATTATTGAAACATTTTAAAAAATTAAACTCAAAACTATCCTCAGTGTCCTGTTTCATCGTGCTAGAGTCGGGAGCACTTCTGAGTAGTCCCCTTGAGGAATCAATGTATAAATTCTTGAATGAATGATTGAATGAATGAATGAATGAATGAATAAATAAATATTAATAGGCAGTCGTCCCAAAAACGTTAAATATAATCAAATGGGCTAACAAAAGGCCATGACCTTCTTTAGACACCCTTTCAACATTTGACGAGATGCTATAATATGCATGTAACGTGTAGCCGTGATTGTAATCGTCTTTTGCTAAAAAAAAGCCCTAAGTATAATTGACTAGGTTAATCAATAAAGACATGCCAATAATTGCTGCAGACATTTGTTGGAGGATGCCTTCCTGCAGAGAACTGTAGCAGAGAACAGTAAGGAAAACGCAAACAACGTCCACATATTTCGAAGAGGAAATGCAGGCAGCATTTTGGGTCTGATATGTGGATGATTTGCCGCAGTTCATGACTGGAAACCGATCTTAGGTCAAATTAAAATTATAATTATTGGAAATATTGAGAGAGATAAATTGCAATTTGGTATATCTAACCGGACATAATCGAACAGCTTTACTTATTTGAAAACACGTGGGTGTCAGAGTATTGTGATAAATTGAGTCATTGACCTTCGTCCTGCCCGTGTTAATTTGCATTCCATATTTCTTGCCCACCCTGTCTAATCTCTCATTCAATAGTTGTAACTCTTCCTCCGAGTTTGTCAGACGGACGATATCATCAGCGTATTGCAAGTTTGTCAACCGGCTTCACCCTATCTGCACCCATTCGTCATATCCATTCAATGTTTCTCTCATCATTATCTCCGCCAAGATGTTGGACAAACTTGAAGGCAAGACGCTTCCCTGTCTTATTCCACGTCTGACTCTTAACTCGTTCGATAAAATTATGACACATTGACTTTTGCTTTTTACTGTTGTTACGCAAGTCTTAAACACCTTTAAAACCTTTTTATCAGATGTTTTATAAATATAAGAAGCTGCAGATCTATTAATAATCCACCCAATTATTGGGTGAATGAATTCCATTAAATTACATGTACATGTATGTCGACGTATCTGTGCAGCAGCAGCAGCAGCAGCAGCAGCAGCAGCAGCAGCAGCAGCAGCAGCAGCAGCAGCAGCAGCAGCAGCAGCAGCAGCAGCAGCAGCAGCAGCAGCAGCAGCAGCAGCAGCAGCAGCAGCAGCAGCAGAGCAGCAGCAGTGCATCCACAGCATCGGACGACGCAACGCTGATCGACTGCAGCTACATGTAGTGTTGAATGATGGTCGTATATTATAAACTCAATAAAGAAAAGTGTAATCTAACAGAACTTCTGACACACATGTGACTATTAAGTCCGCCATAAGTAGAACAAAATGAGCATCTGTACACGAACCTTCCAGTGTCAACACGCACTCTACCGACTATTTCTATAACAATTATTTCTATACATTCGTTAGACCTGTGATTATTATACACACCTCCTAAACGAATGGTAAAATATTACTGTATACATAAAATGTCCATTAGGCCAATACAATTTTTAGAGTGAATTTTTTTAAGTGCTTCCAAAGTTTTTGTCAGTTGATATGCAATCATTTTCGCTTGGACAGTATTTTACTCAAAACGTTGGCTAACCTTTCTTTGTGTTCTTCCGTTCTGAGATCTGACATCTAGCTGTAATATGCCGAACAAAGTTATGCACAGGGCAACGACCTCTGTTGACATAGGTCCTGGTTAAATCTGGATACATCCACAGCTTTTTAATTCTTCAGGCGCTCTATCCTATGAATTTAAAGTAGCCTGAATGTTCGGAGTCTGTGGTATTGGACAATAGGTCCATCCATTGTCAATATCATCTGCCCTCCAATAGGCTACCCCAGCACAGAACAACTAGTGCTACTAGTGTTGACACTGCCTGCATGTTGCACTCGAATAACTGTTTAGTATCTAATTTCAATGACTGTATTAGGGATAAACAGTTAATAACACATTAGAAATTTATGTTTATGTCTGAAATATTTGGGGATATAATTATACATCCCCGTCCCTACCACAAACTTTGGAGGGGACCGTCTCCTTGTTCCCCCACCCCTAAGTCTGTGCCCATGATCTTAAGTGGGGAAAATATTCTAATAATAATTTTTAATATAACGCAGCGCAATGCAATACGATCGAATATGGATACAATTATGAGAAAAGTTACACAGAAAACGCACCGAATCGCATTCTACAGAGTGTCATTTGATGATTATTCTAATGTCTTGTAAGCTGAGTGAGGAAACTTCACACGTGGATATTCAGTTTGACCAATTCTTCGTTGCACCATCGCCAGAAAGAACTGATCGGTTCGTATTTCTGTGTAAGGTTGGTAGGCTTTATATTATAAGAAATAACGACCTTAGTTGAGTGGTAGTCTAAAGTACTAGACATATTTGTAGTGGACTCTGTATGTGAATTACAGCTCTAGGCCTACACGCTGTACGATGCAATGGACCCAACAATGTCTCGTGTACTCTCAACACTTCTTAGTTAACAAAAATATTGTCCAGCTTGAAACCATATTGTCAAAATCAACGACAAAAATGATTGTCTATGCAAATGTAGCCAGTTGGATTATTCTTTAGGGGACGTAATAAGTATAAAAAAAGTTCCGTAAAAGACAGTGACAGCAAGAGAAAATGGTTGCCATACCATACCGGCAGGCTTCGGCTAATAATCATTTCCAGTGTTGCGTTGTTTCTTTTAAATCGCATGGTAATTTTACCGAACAGATTATGTTGCTTATTGCATCATATTCGACATAATAATATTGCATTGAGTGGTGGTAAGGATAATATTATTAAAATAACTTGTGAGGTTGCTTTCGTGACAGCCTTTCTTTCACCGAGCTGGTTAATACTGCATATCAATAATATATATATATATGCGGCTTCCTTCGTATCAGCGACAAGCTATGTAACAGGTCTGATGCATGCCTCGTTGCACCTCGATGAACAGACCAGGCCTTGTGGCAAGACGAACGAGGCAGCCGCCTTATACCCGCGCTCACAGGGACCCTGCGCTGCTAGCCTTAGTTTTTTTTTGCTCTGATGAGATTTGCAACTTCATCGCTTGGCAGAAATTATACTGTAGTCGTATAGCCGCGTGAATGTGATTGAGACATTTTGGCAAATAGGCCTACTCCGAGAGAGCGGGTCTGCAGATGAAGTGGGTCGTGACTACAGTAACAGTTGTGTAGAATTTCAGTTTTCTAGAATGTAGGGCCTACTCAATGTCATTGTTGACCTACATGTCAAATGAGTTATGGCGCGATAACTAGGTTCTATTAGGCTCTCCAGGTTGTCTCTTCGATAATTTGAAGAAAAAAATAATGTTCCATTTTGGTTGCGGTAATCTAGAGCACCCGATGACCAAGTCTAATCAATAGCCTAATAGCGCCATCACCATGATTATTAGCACGTGGTAGCAAATCGATTGGAGCTTCGGGTGAAGGCATACGTCAAGGAACGTAGAACGTTAGTCCTTTAGAAGCAATAAAAAATCAAGTCTAATTAAAAGCAGAGAAGCGGAATGTGCTGACTTACTGACGTATATTTTCTGCAGCAAATTAAACTGGATTGGACACATAATATTAAGAGGAGACTCCTTCCTGATAGAAATCATAGAAGAGAAATTATAAGAAAAAATAAAGAGAGACAGACTGAGACAGATGGTGCTGGAGTGGATGATGGCTGACAGATATTATAGCCTAACAAACAGAAGAGGAAAGCACAGCGAATAGAAGAATGGCGTTATTGGAAATTGGGACCTGCCGGTGGGCAGAGAATTATTTAATTAAATAAGTGGGAATTAAACCTGTTTTAAGCGTTTGATTCAATTCAAAACAAGTGGAATACAAACATGTAGCACCACGGCTTCTACCTTACCAACGATGCATTCTGTTTTCCGTTGCTTAGCCTACTTTTTCAAATTAAAGACTTGATAAAAAATAGATTGCCTCTCAAATAATTATAAGAGTCTGGCTCGCTGAGCGTAAATTAACTGAGTTCTCAATTCCATATTTTAATGAATTTGTTAAGAAAAATGTATGTTAATGGTTTAAGACGCTTCAGATCGACAGCAGATAAATGGTCATTTAAAACTTGATAAATCAAATGTTACTGGTCGACTACTGAGTGACGAAGGTGTTTGTATGCAGATGTCACTTGATTTATATTTTTATGTATACAATTTAACTGACCTAGTTAGCTACACCGGTAAGCGAGAGCGGCTTACGTCTGTTGGTTCTAGCCCCGGGCTGGGAGTTGACACTCAGAGATTTAGATATCTCGGACTAGCACGCATAGGACGCGGTGGCGCAAGCTGCTGCGGAGCGACCATGGGCAAGTTGCTTACCAATCATTTGTCTGTGGGGAAGGCAACGGGAAACCACCTCACTCATCTCATCCTCAGGGGCGTTAAGCCATTGAACCTGCCTTCGGGCAGAGAACCATCATCATCTACAATTTAGTCTTTTCCTCCGTGCTGCCTTCTGCTGATGATAATTATAGACAATGCTGATGAGGATGATGTTTTTTAGGATTTATATGTTTCTTCTTCTTCTTCTTCTATGATGACGGAATATACGGATAAATCAAACGAAGAAATGGCATCTGCGTTTATCGTTAGCACATGTCATTTGTATCCAACATCGTTTTCAACTACATGTATGCCGGCGGATCACTTGCATAACTTGCTCGGCTCTGCGAGACCTGAGCCAAATCGCTATTCGATTTTATGTGGCAGCGCTGCGGAATTCTATATCCGACCGTTGAATCCAGACATTGGTGACATAGACGTTTTGATTTCACAAAATGATGAACTTGCATTCAGTGGTGACTTTCCAGTGTTACCAAATGACCTGAGTGGTTTGGCCGATAAAATTGAATACTTCAAGATAGAAGCATACGAAAGTTATCCATGTTTTGTTCGGTTACGAGGTTTTGGGGATATGCACTATAATTGGAAATGTAAAAAGTACGAATTTCATCATAAAACTGAAAGAAATGGCTTCGCGAATTTCAATATGGAAGTTTTTGCAGCTGAATTTTCCAAGCCCACGAGTATCAGTGGTCCAGCAATTAAGCTCAATTCTGCTCATTACGCAAGTGACATAGTTCAATGCGTGTGGTGCCCACAGTGGCCTAAAGAAGCCCGTGGTTGGCTTGAACGACCTAGGAATAGTGGATGGCCAACCAGTGAGACAATCTCTGAAGTTGTACAAAATGGTTGTCATTTGGTCTACGTTCAGCATTTTTCTTGCAGAAACGATAAACTGCAGTGGAGATTTTCATTCTCGTTGTCGGAAGTAATATTACTTCGGAGTTGGACTCATATTCAACAGATTGTTTATCATTTGCTGAGATTCTTTGCAAAGAGAATATTGATACAAAAGGATGGCCCAAAGGAAGACGAGGTTCTTTGTATGTATCATCTAAAGATCCTAATGTTATGGACTTGTAAAGAGATGTCTCCTGAATGGTGGAATTCCCCTTCTGTTATAGCAATCTGCTGTAAGTTGTTACTAAAGCTTTCAGATTGGCTGCATATGAGATGCTGCCCGAACTATTTTATTCCTCAAGCAAACTTATTTCGCGAGCAATGGAACTCTACGATACTTGACAAGACTGAACAACTTGTAAGTGAATTCCACAACTCTGGAATCCTTTGTCATTGGTTCATAAAAAATTATATACAGCCAATCACTGTGCAACTCAATACAGTGAGCACAACGGACGTAAAGCTACATTTTTCTCATTGCATAATGTCTCTCTTTGAATTTTGGAAAAGGAATGAATCAAGATCATTGGAGTCATTATTTGTTTGCACATTTGCGAATTCTTATACCAACAGTCGTCACATGATAAAAATTGAGACAAGTTCAGGACTGCGCTTGAGCTTAAAAATTGGAAATTATACAAGATGTATTGATCCAAGATTAAACAGTAAACACTTGCTGGTAGATCTTCCAACTAAACAGAAAGATTCATGTTTCACGTACTATGACAAACTTTTGTTAATTTTAAATATTGAATATGGTTTACAATTCGATGAGATTTCATTGGGTAGTAGTCTATTTGTTGATTTTGTCAAAGCAATATCGATTCAGCCTAACATTATAAGATGTCAGCATCACAACTTTCCGAAACCGTATAAGCTCACAGCACAAAGTGGTCTGTTTCAATTCCTACGAGCTCAAGATCTCCTGCAGAATCTAACTGGATCAAACAGCCGTGCTGAATTTAAACTTCTGTCTCTCGTATCAAAGGAATACCTAAGAAAAGCTTTAGAATACGAAGTAGGTTCTACAACGAGCGGCATTGCTTCTGCAGCTTTGGCCTATCTGGCTGCTCTTCACTTTGCAACATCAGAATACCAACTTTCAATACGCTGTTGTTTCGCAATAATTCATGTTGATCAAAATTCTAACGAGGACAAAGAAACGCTGAATGCAGGATGTTTGCTGTTTATTGACGATATCACAAGAATCGTTGGATTGTGTGCACTCATCAAGAAGGTAACTGACAATGATCTATGTTACATTGACAAACGACTTTATCTTGATCTGCGTCTTTCGCCAGAAGTGTTTGCCAATTATTTACTTGCATTATCTGCCGAACAAATATCTAAACGTTTAGACTTGCATAATAAATTGCCAGATTCAGTATATCCTATGGACGAGTATCTTAAGATTTTGAGAAAGTCGATGTATAAGTCGTGTCATCATTTCAATACTGCGTGGCAAAACGTATATTGTAGACCAGATTCATTTGCAAAAAGCGAGTCTACTATTATCGTGAACCCTGTGAAACTTAAAGACAGAGTAATTGATGTTCTTATGGAATATTCTTTGGAATATATGACATCATTTTACAGTACAATTCAAAAAGACTTTGGCATCCAGTGTAACACAGCTGAGTGTTATCGTGTTTTGTATCTCTACAAGTGTCGTCAATACGATGAAGTGAAACATTTGTGTGATCTCATTCTACTTCAGTCTGATCTGCAAAGCGATTTGAGAGAATCTTCATTGGTTAATATTTTGCTAATACCGCCTCTTGACTCTTATTTTGATACAGACGTACAGGATTCGCTTGGATTTCACACACTTTTCTATTATCTCTCGCCTCCAAATAACACGTTGATAGAAGCTACATTAAACGTGGAGTCATTGTTTGAGCAATGGTTTGCGTGGCGTATGACCTCTTCTGAAAAAACACTTCAAAATTGTCTTCAATGTCATTACCCCTGTAAAAGTCAGTATTTTCTTGGGAGACATTTT
Organism: Lumbricus rubellus; assembly: GCA_945859605.1. Lineage (NCBI taxonomy): Eukaryota > Metazoa > Annelida > Clitellata > Crassiclitellata > Lumbricidae > Lumbricus > Lumbricus rubellus. The sequence continues at coordinate 4,996,765 of OX243821.1, forward strand.
CTTGCAAGATATTTAAAAGTCAGATGTTGCATCGACTCCAATCATCCGTGTAAAGATGCCGTAACTGAATTTTTAAATCAGAAAGCTAATCTTCCCTTTGAACACATCATTCGCAGATTTCTTTTGCGAAAACTTCGTACTACTGACAGATAGTTTATAAGTTGCATTATATCAATGAACAAACTCTATATCAGCACGACATTTAAATTTCGTGATTTAAAGCAATTCCTCATGCACTCAGGGTAAGTGGGGGACAAGTTGACAGAGTTAAACGTTTTTTAGGAATCTGATCATCCTCAATGATGTCAACAAAGTTTGGTTTGACGGCTTTATATATTTCCTCACACAAAACACGTGGATAGTGAACGATTTTCATACTGAAATTTCATAGAACGTTGCATTGAGTGGCACTGTTTATAAATTAGTACCTGGATATTCATGAACAATGCCCGAGTTGGCGATTAGTTCTGCTCGAGCTGCGCGGAATTGAGAAATTGTTAAATAATTTTATTTTGGATTTGTATGGCTTTTGATGATATTAAAATTTGTGTTTTGGTATAAGTATAACGATGTCACAGTTGCATGTGGGGCATGCATACATACATACACACACAGACATACATGCATAGTATACATACACACATACATACATACACACAATACACATATATATATATATATATATATATATATATATATATATCGTTGATTTAATGCATTACAGAGGTCAATCAATCAATCAATCACATAAATTTATATAGCGCCTCTTCAAGATCTCTACTCAGAGGCGCTCCCAACCCAGGCGTGGTCAAAAAGAAAGGTCTTGAGAAGACGGTAGAAAGAGCCAGCAGAGTCACGAGGAAGAGAACGGAGAGCCGTAGGGAGGCCATTCCAGATAGCTGGACCCACCACAGAATATGCTCTTCGCTGCATAGTAGCGGTACGACAAAAAGGGACAAGATAGTCACCGCGGGCAGCTGACCGCAGCGAACGGCGGCCCATAGAAACGGAGACAGTAGTAAAAAGTGCACATAGATATGATGGAGCTTGAGACAGGATGCAGCGCCAAGCAATAGACGAAACTCTATAGGCAATGCGTTGCTGCAGTGGGAGCCAGTGGAGGTCGTCCCTCATGAAGGCAGAAACGTGATCGAACCGGGAGATGCCACCAACCAAGCGTGCTGCAGATCGAAGGACCCTAACCAAGGAGTTCAGGCGGACCTGTGGGAGGCCGACATAAAGAGAAGAGCAGTAATCTAAGCGGCTACAAACAAAGGCATGGACAAGAGTAGAAGAAGCAGTGAAAGAGAGAGAGCGAGCAACAACACGCAGCTGTCGAATTTGGTAATAGCAGGCACGTGACAGGGAAGATATGTGCTTACAGAAAGAAAGTTCTTGGTCTAAGATGACTCCAAGGTCACGGACCGAGGTAGAGAAGGTTACAAGGGGGAACTCATGTGCGAGGGCAGCCAAGTCAATCTTGGCCAGCTGCTGGCGAGTTCCCAGCCATATGAATTGCGTTTTCAGAGAATTAAGTCGCAGTCGATTTGAGGAAAGCCAAGAAGTAAGGGTGTCAGAAGCGCAGAGGTGTCTATGATATGATTGTGGGGCGCGGTGGTCTAGTGGTGGCGTCGTTGCCTTGGAGCCGGAAGATCCGAGGCTCGAATCCACCTCCCCGCGTAAGGACCTTGGGCAAGTCCTTCACTTACAATTGCTCAGCGCTTCGGCGTGAAACTCCGATGCAGTGTCCGCTCTGCATCGGGAGCGCCTCTGAGTAGGGAGAGCTTGAAGGGGCGCTATAACAAGTGCACATACATACATACATACATAAATGCTTCGAATGTTTTTGAAAAGCAATTGTGTGAAATTTGGTACATTCCATCATTATATAAATTCATAATATAAACTTTAAAAAGGTGTCTAATGCAATCTGCACTCCGATCGTGTTCAATAACAAATTACAGTTTGAACTACTTCTATCGGGACTGAGAAAATGGATCATTTTTTATTTTGATGACAGCTAAAATGCTACAATTAGATATGAACATTAAAAAACAGCCTTCCTTCACCCCTCCCAACTCGGCGCATCGCGCTTCAGCGATCGTCCTTCAGCCGCTCGTCCGTCCCTCCCAAAGTTCGGACCAGGTTTCCGCCCCTGGATGCGTTAGAAATGATTCTATAACTCTACAGTCTACAGTACTCAGCTACATTATTTGACAACAAAGATTTTCTTATCGATCGGTACAGTTATTGTGAAATGCTTGTGAGTATAGAAAATTTTAGGCGACAGAACTCACGCTACAATGATAGAATGTGACTTTTACGCATTCATTATGCATATAACAGTAGCGGGATATCAGTAATAACCCTCGGGCTACCAAGAGGGGTGGCATCCACCCCCTAGGTTTTATCAATTTCAAACTTGTTTCGTATGGAATAAAAAATTTGACCTTTAGGTTAGCTGGCACACATTTTGAGGTAAAAGGTGAGATGATACCTCACACCGTTCAAAAGTTATACCCATTATAATACCCGAGGTACCAGGAGGGTGGATACCACCCCCCTCCACTAGATTTGCGCCTATATATTTTAGTCACTTAATATTAAGAGAAATAAATTATACCATTCTATAGAGGGAATGCGGGGCTATATTATGATGGTCACTGAGTTGTCTCTTGACAACCGGAAGTGCTCAAAATAAATTTATATATATATATATATATATAAAGGTGTTTTATTTTCGTAAAATTTACATGTTTTTTTCCTATTATAGCCATGGGTGCCCGCACATAGGGACAAGGGGGGCACTTGCCCCCTGGAAAAATGAAACTAATTTTTCTAACTACTACTTCTGGGTTTTTAACAAATTTCTCTGGATTAAAGCACTAACGATATGAACGATACACACAGTGAAAGTCAAAAACCTATGTTTAGAAATTTCTGTAGAAATAAACATGATCTTAATTTTCTGCCTTGCATTATCAACACATTGCTCAAAGCTGGAACAATGACCATTGGCTGTTAACCCTCCGGCAGGCGCCCTTGCAAATAGTGTTTTTCTATCGATTATGGCCTACTTGATTGGAATCTCTCTCTGTCATGCAACCTTTCACAACTGCACAAAAAAAATGTAAGTTAGAAGTTTAGAAATTAGCCTATTATTACAATATAGATGTAGCTAGAGGAACACTTGCACCTTGAAAACTGACACCTATTTTTTTTATTTATTTGTTCATTCAATGGACTTAAAATATCACAGCGCTGCTTCATGAACCCACTTTTAACATGTACTTTTTGATTTTTAACAAATTTCTTCGCACCGAAGAAACTATTTATATTAAAGCTGATAATATATAAAATGAAACTGAACAATTTGCATTAAGAAACCTTATTGAAAAACACTCGTCATCACCCTAATTGCCCGCGCCAGCAAATCGAGGGTCGCTTCAAGTTGTCCTCTTGAAAAGCAATAAAAAAATCGAGTCCAATACATGCATCATTAAAAGCAGAGAAGAGGATCGTCCTAATGTTGATTTTCTACAGCTAATTAAACTGTATTGGACACATAAATGTAATATAATAGAGAGGAGACTCCCTATTATAGAAGAAGGACTGGAAGGGAAAGGAAAGAGAGGAAGATCGAGACATATGATGCGGGGGACGGATGACTGACGGATACAACGAACAGAAGAATTTACAGTTTATTTACTTATGAAAGAGTGTAGGCTTTGTGAATGGTCTTAAGACGCTTCAGATTGACAGAAGATAGATGGTCATGTGAAACTTGATAAATCGACCACCGAGTGATGAAGGTGATTATATGCAGCCTGCAGGTGCCACTTGTTTAATTTTTCATGATATAAAATTTAATTTACATTGTACCTTCGTGCAGCCTTCTGCTGATGATATAGACAATGCTGATGAGAATGATGAGTTTTTACTACGAAGATGTTTCTGCTTCTTCTTCTAGGATGACGGAATATACGGATAAATCAAACGAAGAAATGGCATCTGCTTTCATTGTTAGCACATGTCATTTGCATCCAACATCGTTTTCAACTACATGTATGTCAGCGGATCACTTGCATAACTTAGTCGGATCCCACAGACCTGAGTCAAAAACGTATTCGATTATGTGCGGCAGCGCTGCAGAATTCTATATTCGACCGTTGAATCCAGACATTGGTGACGTAGACTTTTTGATCCCAAGAATTGATGAACTTGCATTCAGTGGCGACTTTCCAGTGTTACCAAGTGAACTGAGTGGTCTGGCCGATACGATTGATTGCTGCAAGATTGAAGCATACGAAAGTTGTCCAGGTTTTGTTCGACTACGAGGTTTCGGTGATATGCACTATAATTGGAAATGCAAAAAGTACGAATTTCACCATAAAACTGTAGAAAATGGTTTCGCGGATTTCGATATGGAAGCCTTTGCAGCTGAATCTTCCAATTATTACAATTACGGTAAAGGTGACACAAGCATCAGTGGTCCAGCAATTAAGCACACATTTGCTCGTGGCTTCGCAAGTGACATAGTCAGATGCACGTGGTGCCCACAATGGCCTAAAGAAGCCCGTGGTTGGCATGAACGACCTAGGAATAGTGGATGGCCAACCAGTGAGACAATCTCGGAAGTTGTACAAAATGGTTGTCATTTGGTCTACGTTCAGCATTTTTCTTGCAAAGACGATAAACTACAGTGGAGATTTTCATTCTCGTTGGCGGAAGTAATATTACTTCGGAGTTGGACTCAAATTCAGCAGATTGTTTATCATTTGTTTAGATTCTTTGCAAAGAGAGTATTGATTCAAAAAGATTGTCCAAAGGAAGACGAGGTTCTCTGTATGTATCATCTAAAGACCATAATGTTATGGACTTGTGAAGAGGTGTCTCCTGAATGGTGGAATTCCTCTTCTGTTATAACAATCTGCTGTAAGTTGTTACTAAAGCTTTCAGATTGGCTGCATAAGAGATGCTGTCCGAATTATTTTATCCCTGAAGCAAACTTATTTCATGAACAATGGAACTCCACGATATTTGACAAGACTGAACGACTTGTAAGTGAATTTCACAACTCTGTAATTCTTTGTAATTGGTTCATAACTAATTATATACAGCCAATCATTGTACAACACAAGATAGTTAGTAAAACGGACGTAAAGCTACATTTTGCACATTGCATAATGCCTCTCTTTGAATATTGGAAAAGGAATGAATTGAGATCATTGGAGTCATTATTTGCTTGCACATTAGCAATTTCTTTTGATGAAAGTCGTCACGCGATAAAAAACGGGATTAGTGCAGGACTGCGCTTGGGCTTAAAAATTGTAAATTATAAAAGATGTATTGATCCAAGATTAAACAGTGAACACTTACTGGACGATCTTCCAACTATACAGAAAGATTCGTGTTTCATGTGCTATGACAATCTTTCGCTAATTTTACATATTGAATATGGTTTACAATTCGGTGAAATTTCATTGGATCGTAGTCTCTTTGTTGATTTTGTAAAAGCAATATCGATTCAGCCTAACATTATAAGATGTCAGCATCACAACTTTCCGAAACCGTATAAACTTACAGCACAAAGTGGTCTGTTTCAATTACTGCAAGCTCAAGATATCCTGCAAAATTTAACTGGATCAAACAGCCGTGCTGAATTTAAACTTCTGTCTCTCGTATCAAAGGAATACCTAAGAAAAGCTTTAGAATACGAAGTAGGTTCTACATCGAGTGGTATTGCATCTGCAGCTTTGGCCTATCTGGCTGCTCTTCACTTTGCAACATCAGAATACCAACTTGCAATACGCCGTTGTTTAGCAATTCATTTTTATCAGAATTCAAACGAAAACAAAGAAACGTTGAATGCAGGATGTTTGCTGTTTATTGACGATATCGTGAGTATCGTTGGATTGTGTGTACTCATCAAGAAGATAACTGACAATGATCTATGTTACATTGAAAGACGACTTTATCTTGATCTGCGTCTTTCGCCAGAATTGTTTGCGCATTATTTGATTGCACTATCAGCCGAACAAATATCTAAACGTTTAGACTTCAATCATAAATTGCCAGATTCAGTTTTTCCTATGGATGAATATCTGAAGGCTTTGAGAAAGCTGAAGTGTATTGCAGTGATAAAGTCGTGTCATCATTTTAATACTGCTTGGCAAAACGTATATTGTAGACCAGATTCATTTGCAGAAAGCGAGTCTACAATTATTGTGAAAGCTATGAAACTTAAAGACAGAGTAATTGATGTTCTTATGGAATATTCTTTGGAATACATGACATCATGTTACAGTACAATTCATAAAGATTTTGGCATCCTGTGTAACACCGCTGAGTGTTATCGTGCTTTGTATCTCTACAAGTGTCGTCAATACGATGAAGTGAAACATTTGTGTGATCTCATTCTACTGGAGTCTGATCTGGAAGATAATTTGAAAGAAATTTCGATGGTTAATATTTTGCTAATACCGCCTCTTGACTCTTATTTTGATACAGACGTACAGGCTTCGCTTGGATTTCACACACTTTTCTATTGTCTCGCTCTTCGAAATAACACGTTGAAACCAGCTACATTAAACTTTGTGTCAACGTTTGAGCAATGGTTTGCGTGGCGTAGGCCTCTGACCTCTTTTGCAAGGTCACTTCAAAATTGTCTTTATTTTCATTACTTCTGTAAGAGGCAATACTTTCTTGGAAGACATTTTCTTGCAAGATATTTAAAAGTCAGATGTTGCATCGACTCCAATCTTCCGTGCAAAGATGCCGTCACTGAATTTTTTAATCAGAAAGTTAATCTTCCGTTTGAACACATCATTCGCAGATTTATATTGCGAAAACTTTGTATTGCTGGCAGATAGTTTACAAGTTGCATCATATCCGTGAACAAATTCTGTTTTAGCACGACATTAAATTTTAGCCTACATTCCGTGATTTAAAGCAAGTCCCTGCGCCTCATGTACTTACTAATTCACTGTAAATATACATAGCCAAGCATGAAGCGGAACATAATGATTTGAAACCAACATCTATCTAATGACAATAAATATTTGTTTCATAGACATTCATATACATCTCTTTCTAACTGACAATTATAGCGTCCGTCCTGGAACCTTTTTAACTATAAAGTTTGATAAGCAATTTACAGCAACCGAGACGTCGTAGCCTATATGTAGGCTAAGTGAGCATGGCCAGGCAGGAGCAGCAATGCAGTGATAAGAGTTTCGTCCAGTTAATAATTATTATCCAAATGGAACTTAGACAAGGCGCAGGAATCTCATTTGCCAGATCAGATAAAGATTACAAAGCTACGTGATGATTGATTTCAACAAAGCGCAGATTCGACTGATGCATTCATTCATTCATTCATTCAAGAATTTATTTATTAATGCATGTTCGCTGGAAGGCTGCGGTTGGTCAAGTGACACACAAAAATCGTTCGACCATGCCATAGTTTATTTTACTTATCATTAATTTAAGTTTGTGTTTGCTGAAGAGACAGATAATCACAAGATTAGGATAACGAGCAATCGGTAGTCGATGACAGAAAGTGGTGGTGTTATATGTTATTAGGCATATCAGGCACAATGCTTGTGTTTTGGGATCTTTTCTGCAACGACTGAGATTATAATCTGCCGATATATGTAGCCTCGCGAGCCTCCATCAAGCCCGCCGAGGTGACCTTGCACGGAGTTGAAGATTTAACGCTTAATCAAAGTAATCTTATTTCTACATTAATAACCCCAACTAAAAATTAAACATATTCTAACGTTCCTTCATCTTACTTTCTCAGAAACAAACCCAAGTTCCTTGCTGTGCATGATAATCTAACACAAGGAACTTTTCTGCCTAATAAAACATTAACCCTTAAAACCATTTATATAAAAGCTACGAGAAACCACGCATCTTTTCTAACCCTTATAAATCCTTATCAACCTTAAGCCAGGGGCGCCGTTAGGCGTACGCACTTACGCAAGTGCGTACAGCGCGAAAAGGCTAACAAAAAATTTACGAATTGTAAATTAAAGAATTAAAGCGTGAATATTATAAGCGATGAAAACCTTTTGAATCTATTGAAATTCTATAATTCTATAGAATATACTTACCTACTTACTTACTTACATACACTCTAATAGAGAGCCATCTTCGCAGTCAGCGTCTTCGGGTATATCTTCGTGTTCCGGGAAAGCATTGATTAAAAATGAAGCGAGCAAGTAAAAAAACTGGAAAAGTGACACTTATTTTTTTCTAACTACGGTACCACTTTTGAGTTTTTAACAAATGTTTTCGCATTAAAACACTAATGATACCAATGATACACACAGTGAAAGTCATAAATAATATTTATGTTTAGAAATCTCTATAGAAATAAATATATATAGTGCCTATTTTTTAACATCTACTTTTGGATTTGTAAAAAATTTCGCACTTGGGAAACTATTCATATTAAAAATAATACACAAAATGAACTGAAAAATTTGCATCAAGAAACCTCTTTGAAGAAATACCCGTGTTTTTAATTTCCAGCGCTGTATTTTTCTTGCTTTTGTCACTGAAAAATTCAACCGTGACCATCGTAACATTTTTGTCCCTCCTGCGAAATTTTCTGCGGGCGCCCATGATTGTTTCTTTAGGCCTATTATAGTGTATACATGCTCAATAGTGTTCTTCAGTGCTCGAGAGTCACCTCCCAGCATCATAAAAGCGTGATATTGTTGTGTCTTTAAAAACTACTTGAAATACTATTTGAAAAACTGTTCCACAGTGTTAATATTGGCTCACTAAACAGTGGCCAATTGTCTGATTTCTTGTGCAAAATTTGAGTATGTTGACCTAATTGAGGGAGAGTGCTCCAAGACGCCCATGAAAACGAAGATTGTGCTTTTCTTTTGTGTGGATTCCAAGAGAAATAGGCTACATCAAACACAAAGAATGATCAAAAAAATTAAATTGGGAAGAACATTATTTTATTGAAGTTTTAAATCATGTTTATAATGCAATGAGATAACAGGAAATTTTGACAAGGATGTCATGACGTCAAAATGATAGCCTAAGGTTCTACCATCGCAGTGTGACAATAAAAGAAATCGAAAATGGGGAGGAGCACATCCCGTTCCCAAACCCCTTCCCTGCTCGGCGATCATACTTTGGCCGCGAGTTCGTCCTTTAAAACCAGGACCAAGTCTCCGCCTATGTGAACAGTGGTGATTTCAATAAGTCTACTATAAAAAAGGGTCAAAAAATTTTTCGCACGCTTACGCGCGCATATTTTCACATTCTTGTAGGCACCCCTACTCTTCGGGTCAACTCGGCGCCTATGGTGATACATCATAATCGCCAGTAGCATATACGGTATATATACACATACATATATATAAATAAGCTCGTATCGATCGCTGTTCGCTTCATATTATTTTGTGCAAGTTGTGCGTACAGAAAAAAAATCCTGGCGGCGCCGCTGCCTTAAGCTGTAGACTAGACTGGTTAAGCTAGAAAATGCTGAAGAATTTGCGTACATTTCGTAGTCGGCTCTCAATCGTTTATTTAAAAAAACAGGTCTGTTTTCGCGGAATTGTTCTTATCTCGCGATTTTGTTTAATTGTTGTTATCAGACTGAATGACCGCAAATGTTTTCAGATTATTCGACAAAGTATAATAGACCAAGTTTAGTCCAAGCATTTAGTCTATAAAATATCAGGTTTCTTGTAATCCTGTAACATTTGATTGTGTTTTAATTGTGAGACAAATAACCGATTCCCAGATCTCACTGAATGTGAGCAAGCAAGATATCGGTCTGATTTGTGGACTGAGAGAGAGCTATGACTTGGCTGAGTTTTATGCCCGTAACAAAATGCATCAGCCTCGTGAATGGTTCGTTGCTGGCGTATGCTGTAGTAAGAAGAAGAGTTCAGGGCTTAACGACACTGTTTCATATCAAAGATGATTAGTGTCGGAGGCAGAGAACAACCTCACGCTCCACGTTTATATTGCGACCGAGCCACCCGCATTTATGCTGTAGCACTTGTTTCACTGCTATAAATACCGTTGCTATAGTTTTCGACTACGTCATTTCTAGTGTCGAAGTCCTTTGTGACGTCACAATGGTGCACCTGCAGAGTTTGAGATTGTAGCAAATATGAAAATGAGGCTGAGAATATGACTAGGGCTACTATCATACCATCATCATGACCATCGTCGTCGTCGTCGTCATCATAATATCATCATTGCAAAACACATTAGTTTATTCAAAAAAACCTCGTTGTCAACTTGTCATACATGTACCGCTGCAAGTTAGGCTACACAACGAAGATTATGCTCATCTAAAAAAGGTTGATTACGTTGTCGTCAGAATAATAGTTGTTTCATCGATTTTCAGGCTACGGCGTGGGTAGCCAGTGGCTAGGCAGCTACCTAATTGTTCTTATGTCTATTGATGCGATCTGTTTTAGCCAGGACGTCATAATCGCAATTCACACTGATTACATACATGTACGATACATCTTCTATGGTTAAGTCAGGTAGTGAATTTGACATCTGAAACCAGAGCCGATTGTTTCTGGGCAATATAGAAATGCTTGTGGATGCCCGATAATAATGATGCGACAGACACACGCTTCAGTTGTTAATTTACTAATTTTGTGTCTACAAATATCATTCACGATTTCATTTGAGATAAGTTTATTCAGTGTTGCTTTTTTCTTTCTTTCACTGGTAATATTTATTAAATTAGTCATATAACACTTTGCGACATGAGAGTGATTTAGGAATACTCACATTGGATACTGACATGACTGCATACGTTAAATCCAAATCTTGAGCTCGAATAAAGGAAACAACACCTGCGATCGATAATAAATTAATAATCGGATGAGAACAGATACTACATTTAGATCTTAACCAAAAGTCTAAGATGCGATACTACCGTGAAATGGAGACGATCTATGGAGCAGTGAGGCTGCACTGAGTTTTGCTTTTATGAATAAAATTGTTAAACGTTGCAAAGGTGTTTTAATTGGACTGTTTATCTTCGGATATGAACAGAATTCTACCGTGTAAAACAGTTTCGCTGGTGGATTTATTTCTAATCTGTGTGGTTTCCAGGCGGGCGGACAAGACGAGCGTAACGTTAACGTAGTTCCCATCGTAGATGCAAGTATTAGTTGAACTTAGACGCCTCTTCTAAAGTTCGTCTTTCACCGATTCAGTCGGTTCTCAACTCAGCTGATAGATTGATTGCCCGCCTTCCCAAGTACTCTCACATCTCTACCTTCATGTTTCATGAACTTCACTGGCTTCCTCTCGCACACAATTTAAGATCATCACTCTGATCTTTTGCTCCCCATAAGTCTGCTCTTTTTGTCTGTATTGCCGATGCATTTCGCGGACATACTTAACCCAGGTAGATTTGTCAGTATGTGATTTGGTGCGTCTGTAGCGTCTTTCCAGTCATCAAGCTTTGCGTCGGAAAGATCGGCATTCAGCATCAAACGAAGGTGTTAGGACAAGTCGCTGGATTCTTGGAGACCGGCGAGTCTTGGTTGAGTGATGCAATGGAAGGAAGGTGTTTACAACGTATCTCATGGTTGACTAGTAAATGGAGATTTGAGAAGATGTCAGTGGTTGATGCATATGATAGGGTATAGACGGATCAGCGATGGAAGTAACGTTGAGCAAGGCTTCACAAAAAGCAGCGCGACTAGGTTTCTGCAAATTTCTAACTTGACTATCCAAGTGCATTTGAGTCTGATGTAGGAACGACACGGTGACGATGACTAAACCGTGGTTCGATTTGGTTGGTGGATGGATGCTAATGTCCGTTAAAATGTTGTCCTTACACACCTGGGAATCGTTTGCGCCTTTTATTAAAAATTAAACCGACGCCACACGGTAAACCAATGTCTTCATTTCCAGTGCTCCATTGTCCTGCTTCTGAGTTCAAATCTGTATTGCTAGCATAAAACACTGTTTGCCATCTTCATTGCAGAAGTTAGTTTAGACAACTCTATGTGTTGTATTTCCGAAGGAATAAATAAATTGAATTTTCATATGAATCGTGATGTCGCCTATATGTGGCCCTTACCATTCGTGCAAAAGACACCCATGCACATCTCCAAAAATCCAACACCTGACACGGACAAATATCAATATTCATATTTGTATTGAGAACGTCAAGCCAGCATCCAGGGGGATGGGTTGGTTCTGCTACGTGTTGCCTCAGACTAAACTGCTCAGTGATGGCTATTATAAATTCAGCCGTCGCAGGCAATTACTGATCTTCTTGGTGAACATTTAAGGTCATCACTTATGACCAGCTGAGTGTTATGTAGAGCGAACTGTTGTTCGAGCAGTGTGGTGAATTCACTGAAGAAAGAAGGTTAGTGAAGCTGGCTCAGAGCCCGGGCGGTAGATGGCAAGAACCGTAATGGGGCTAAGCAACGATGCAACAGAGACAACAGCCAATACCTCGAAAGTTGTTGGATGGACTGGTTTTGCAATCACTCGGACAGTCAAAGCAGATCGACGTTAAACTGAATATACAAGCTTAACAGAAGGCATTAACTTCGGAAATGTTGGACTTCCTTATATAGGGCCGCTTGATAGCAGGTAAAAGGTGTCTAAATTATTTAAAGTATTTGCGTCAGAGACAACAGCCAGTACCTCGAAGGTTGTTGTGTGGACTGGTATTGCAATCCTTCAAACGTGTAGAGCAACTCGGTGGTAGATGACAATATCACCGCCATGAGAATCATCGTTTCGAGCAGTTGCTTGTCTCTGGACAGTCGACGAATGTGTGTTGTCCGGTGTTGAGGAATGGTGAAGATAATCGATGTCGTCTTTTCAACTTGTAATTGGCGATGCTATTATGCTAATGTTAGAGCAGTGGCGGATTTATTAATGTCATGTTGTGTTATTGAAAGGCTACCCCTTTTCCAAATCGGGAAAAGTGTTAACGAAAGAGCCCGTGAAAGCCACAGCGTTAAAGCGCTAAATAGTAATTGAAAGTCTTTGAAAGAGAAAGGACGTCTCTCTCAGATCGTCCAACACCTTTGACAAATGACGACCCAAGTCAGTTAAGAAGACAATTCCTCTAGAATTGATGGGTCCTAGCGTCTCCAAGGCCAGCGGAATGAAGTCGTGTGTAGCTGTAATTGGCACATATTTTTGTTCCTTTCTACTATCTGCTATTTCTGCTGCAGCTCCTGCAGTGACAGCGGTCGCCTGTAGATAGGAGGGCGCAAGGGTGTCGACCACGGTGGCTTCCCATGCGAGACATCGGCCCGCTTTCCATGGGATAAGGGTGGTGCCGTCCGGTCTCTTCCCGTCCGAGCGTAGCATGCCCCGGGGTTCGCTTGTATTAGTTATTTAATTATTAATTAGTTATTTAATTGATGCTTGTGCAATAAAGTCTGAAGTTCTAACGATGCTGACAGAATGGCGGAGAGATTAGCGTAAAATAAACACAAAGTTTATTTATTTATATTGATGGTAATCTACGTTTAAAAGGTATCTAATTCAATTTTATTTATTTATTTACTGAGAATTTGATATAGCGCTCCTTCAAGGTTACTACTCAGGAGCGCTTCCAACCCCGGTCGAATAAGACAGGCTTGAGAAGAGAAAGAAATGAAGTAGTAAAAAGGCCAAAAGGTATTTGACGAAGGATAACAGGGAGCTCATTTCCAGGTTGCAGGGCCAGCCACGGAGAAAGCACGGCGCTGCCTGATTGCAGTCCGTGAGCGTGGAACAATGTGTTCCGCTTGTATTATAATAGCTGAGCGGAGAGAGTAGCGCGCGTTGAACATGCGTGGTCGAGTAGCAGAGCTCTTAAAAGTACAAGGGAGCGAAACACTCAAAGCAGCCCCAGACCAAGACGGAAAAAACAATAATAATATACACACAGCCTTTGTGAAATTTTGTCATAAATATCTGCTGGTGTATTTCAATACCATGTGAACTTCGTTAATGATTACGCTATGGAAGCGCCAGTCCTAGGCCTGGAGGAAGGGCGAGGGTGACGCCAATGATATAATTATTTTGTTCTCACGTATCGTTAAACTGCAACTGTAACTAGACACCTTTTAACGGAGTATAAATTCTTTATAAATGTGAATGCACACAGCTGAATTTAATGGTCTGAGTCTCTTCGAGGATCTCTTGGTTCGTTCGACATAAATCAATCAATCAATCAATCAATCAATCAATCAATCAATCAATCAATCAATCAATCAATCAATCAATCAATCAATCAATCAATCAATCAATCAATCAATCAATCAATCAACCAATCAACCAACCAATCAATCAAGCAATCAAGCAATCAATCAATCAACTAGACCAGAGGTGCACAACCCGCGGCCCGCGGGCCGCATGCGGCCTCCGGACTCGTTATGTGCGGCCCTCGGTCCAATTTTAAACGACAAAGGAAAGTGGCCCACGATCAGAAAATTATCTTAAGAATTCACTGTATACTATTTACAACATGTCAACACAAAGAATCACAGCTTCAATCTTGTCTGTTTCGAAGATCTTTTGTATTTATAACCAGCGACTTCATAGCCCAAGATTGCTCCCTCATAAATATTCTTCGGCTCTGGGTGTTACCTATGTGCCAAAGAGTAGCCCCCTCCTGTTTAAATGATAATTAACAGATCTTACAGATAGATAGAATTAACCGGTCTGCGACCCCCACAACCGGCTGACCTACGTGAAGTCTCCCTCTGTGCAGCTTAGGCCTAACTGGCTCGTGGGCCAATATCAAACAGGTCGGCCTAAGGCCCCGAGGCGTTCCTCATACATTAGAGTGGGCACTAACAGATCCTAATGAGTATTGGAATTTCCCTTTCCTAGTTTATCCTAGCATTCTTTCTTTGTTGTCAGAAACTGCTCGGTGCAACAGTTTTGAATGTAATAAATTGACTAACAAACTTGGATCAAATTTGACTGATGGGAATCTAGACAGGGCTTTTTTTAAGGAATTTTTAGAACTGCACAACTTCCCCAGCCTCCAAGGCCGTAGTCAGAATTAGTTTGAGGGGGGGTGGTTTCTTCGGCGGAGAATTTCTGACACCTGTGTTTATTCGTCAAAATTTTTGAAGACACCTTTTTTAGGTGCAAAATTTTTTGATAATAGTATTATCAACGATTTCTGAGTGTGCAAAAACATCGTTTGATTTTAATATTCTCAACGATTTTCGGGTGTCTAAGGAGATCATTTTGATTTTAGTATTATCATTGATTTTCGGATGTGTAAGGACATCATTTTGATTTTCATATTAAGAACGATTTCGGGTGTCTAAAGAGATGATATTGATTCCAGTATCATCAACGATTTTCGGGTGTGTAAGGACAGTATTTTGATTGCAGTATTATCAGGAATTTTTGGGTGTCAAAAGACATCATTTTGATTTCAGTATTATCAACGATTTTCGGGTGTTTCAGGTCATCATTTTGATTTTCATATTAAGAACGATTTCGGGTGTCTAAGGAGATCATATTGATTCCAGTATCTTCAACGATTTTTGGGTGTGTAAGGACAGTATTTTGATTCCAGTATTATCAGCAATTTTTGGGTGTCTATAATCATCATTTTGATTTTAGTATTGTCAACGATTTTTGGGTGTGTAAGGACATCGTTTGATTTTAATATTATCAACGATTTTCGGGTGTCTAAGAAGATTATTATGATTCCAGTATCTTCAACAATTTTCGGGTGTCTAAGGACATTAAATTGATTTTAGTATTATCAACGATTTTCGGGTGTGTAAGGACATTATTTTGATTCCAGTATTATCAGCAATTTTTGTGTGTCGAAAGACATCATTTTGATTTCAGTATTATCAACGATTTTCTGGTGTCTAAGGTCATCATTTTGATTTTAATATTTACAACGATTTTCGGGTGTCTACGGAGATCATTATGATTTTAGTATTTTTACACGTTTTCGGGGGTGTAAGAACATCATTTTGATTTCAGTATTATCAGCGATTTTCGGGTGTCTAAGGACATCAATTTGATTTTAGTATTATCACCGATTTTCGGGTGTGTAAGGATATCAATTTGATTCCAGTATTATCAGCGATTTTCGGGTGTCTAAAGACATCATTTTGAATCCAGTATTATCAACGACCTGCTGTCTTGAAGTTGACTTGACTATTAGAAAGATCCGCTGGACCTTGGAATTCCAGCAGGTTAAGAACTTTTATAACATCATAGACAAAAATTGTTAGGCCTATTATAATAGACGTCATTGTTAATCTATTTAATTATTATTTAGCGAAACTCTGCACATTCCCCTTTCGGCGTTTCGCGTTTTGGCTCTCGTCTTTCTGCCGCTCGTTGTTATACCCCAAAACACGATGGGCGATTTATGATTTAGCCCTCCCAAGAGCTGAGACTAAACTCCGACCATGGGGGGGGTGTGTTCAAACACCCAAAACACCTCCTTAGCTGTAGCGTCAATTTGCGAACGAAGCTAAGATGGGCCCATCAAACTCTTCCACTCAGTTATTCTACTGTAAGTGTAGTTGCAAAATAAGGTATTTATTTGGCTAGGCTGGTTTCAAAGTTTTTAGCTGCAAACTTCAATCACACAACTTGCAATAGGCCTACTATAGGCTTCTATTAATGTATTTTTGAAATAGTGAGTTATTTCAACATCGGAATTCAATGAACTTTCAAAATATTTTTTAACTGCACAAAAATGCTTTTACAACTGCACAAATTCACTTTAGAACTGCACATTTTGTGTAGAACTGCACGTTAAAAAAGCCCTGCTTATAATGATTGACCGCTAAAAAGGGTTGTGACTTTAAAAAGTGATGTATAATGCTAAACAAATTTTTTCGAGGGCAACGGCCTCTGTTGTCACAGACCCTCGTCAAATCTCGATCCATACATCTTGTACTCCGCAACTTTTATGTTATACTGAATCAATTCCCACCAACTTAATCGAATCGTTATCATTATTTTAAAAAGATTAGTGCCATCGGTTGCCATTACAATGAGTTTAACGCACTGTTAAGGGCCCGTTTACCCAAAATCGGACAGTAACGACGTGCCACGTAGCAAACAGTCGACTTTATTTTAAAAGCTGCATGCACATCTGTCTGCCTGGCTGTATGTCTGCCTGTCTGTATGCCTGCATTTGCAAGCAGCAATTACTTAAGTAATCGCTCTGCATTTATACACTTGGCTATCGACGTCCTCTCCAAAAAGAGGCGCTATATAATCGTCAAGTTACGATACATTACGGTAGATGGCGATTTTCGAGTAGTGAGTTTACAGAGCAGAAAGCAACCACTTCAAAGCGATTAAGCGATCGCAACTTTTGGCATTAAGCACTCTCAGCAGTCGCTTGTACACATAATTATATGTAAATATGCGTATTAAATATTCAACGGAGGAAATTTCCATATGGAGAAAACGAAATGGACAAATTGACAAAATTGACCGAAATATGATATAATCAGAAACCAACTTTCCAGGTTCTTGCCCGTCCCAAGTGTGGAAAAAGATGCGGGCTATATACTGTATACGCTGATAACCCACGTCAGAGAGTGTGTCAGTCAGACCTCACTGCAGAATACACGTAAAACTCTTTATAAGTCTACTTTAATACACCTTTTTAAAGGTAATTCCTTTATGTATATATACTTATAAAGTTCATAATTTATTTGTAATTCTCTCTTTGCTCCAACGCGATCTATATCTATTAAATAACATCGAATCCAATGTAATTAAGAAATAATTGAATATTTTCTTAATTACTACTCCTGGAAACTCACAAAAGGCATACAAACACTTCATTATAAAACATTTAAGTAATAATTGATAATTAGAGGAACAAATAAAGTCACAAGTTAAATAAAACTGCTACTGCTTCGCATAAATATGTTCTTATGTGCACCTGTTAGAGAGCCCCTTCAAGCCCCCTACCCAGAGGCACTCCCGACTGCATCGCGGACACTGAATCTGATTTTTCACGCCGGTGCGCTGAGCTATTGCGAGTGAAGGACTTTCCCAAGGTCCCTACAAGGCCAAGGCGGCTTGAGGTGATTTCGATCCTTGACAACCATGTCAGGTAGATATTTGATAGATGATAGAGGTATCTTGAAACGCTAACCCTGAAGCTCAAGACTGTTGTGAAAATTAATAAAATTCAAGATGATTTTAATCTTGTATAAACGAAGTGGAAGAATTGATGGCGTAACCGTAACGCGTCAAATGTTCGATTATCATGCATGTATGAATGCAGCCGCCCTACGCCACTGGAAACTCAAGATCTTTCTGTTTAAACTATCAGAATGACTACCATTAACTTTTTGAACGCGTGTAGAGTGCCCTTTCCGTCGGCCTCGGTTGAGTTACGGCGCTATATAAATCGTCTCATTATTACAATTAACAGTGATAAATGTATGAAAAGTACACATACCTCTTTTAAGGATGATAATCTTTCTATTAGGATCAGAGGTTCGGTAAATTTTATACTCATGTCTTATGTGATGACGTCAAGTCGTGCAGCCTCTCTTGTCCATGCGTTTAAATGCAGACACAAATATTATTGCGCTGACTACAGTAACTCCGACGCCATCTTTGCCGGTCTCCCGCGGGTTTGGATTGAGAGATTGGAGAGAGTCCATGGGGCTGCTGCGCGTCTTATTTGGGGGGGGGGGGGGGGTCACCAAGTCCGACCGTGTATCCCAGTAGATGAGTGAGGTCTTGCAATGGCTTCCTTTCCTGCAGCGCATCTCAGTTAGGAATGCATCTTTGGTGTGGCGATGCTTATCAGGCTGGGTGCCCTCTTATCTGTGTGAGCTTTGCCTCCTCCTTTTCACTTGCATAGGCCGCCGCGCACTGCGCTCTGCTGTCCATGGTGACTTAATGGTTCCTTTCACTCGCTCTGCAACAATGCAGAGGCGTTCGTTCTCTGTGGTTGGTGTCGCTGGGTTCAAAGTCATGGAATTGTGATTGTGATTACCGCTTAGCGACTTTTGAAGCTAAGATTACTCGCATCATTTTCGTATAAAATTTGTCGTCGAATCATATATATGAACAAATTGAACACCCTTTTGAATGTTCAACTATTCTATATAAGATGAAGTTTGCATCAAACTTGTTGATAAGTTGCTATGAGTCAATGTTTTATGGATGTTAAAATTATAATATCTTAAACGGCGCTGATTTAAGTCTTAATGGCATGCATTAGGTCTGAATAATAAAACGACGATACAACTAGAGTTTTGTCGATTAATTAGCAATCCTTCGTAATGACAACGAGTAGAAAAAGACGATCATCTTAGTCAACTGTTTAAAATATACGACATGGGTTATGATGAAGATCATCATCTTTATAATGACAGCGTTTCGTTTAACAACAACCAACAAAGCGTCTTCTATTGGTGACAGATCTGCTGAGCTGATGAACAAAGGTGGAGCGCTTTGTTTATCATTGTCTTCATCACATTAAATATGTCAGTTTCGTGATAATTATTTTATCACGAAATTGCCACAAATTTAGCTCATTATATTTTATGGAATTCTTGATGTCATTTAAATAGGCGCAATAGAAATTTCTGGATTATATATTCGACTCAGTTAATTAAAATACGATGGTTCGACCTTGTTTCGATTAAAAGGCGCTCAACGTTAGTATACCGTATTTGTATGTGACGTCTAACGAATTATGTATGTCATTAGACACCTTTGAAACATATTTCAAAGTGTATTAAATTTTAAAATGCAGCTATTTCTGAACTCATACGGCTTTCAACTCTAGCACACGTAGTTCTGAAGACAGACAGAAACAATAACATGGCATTCAGAAATGTTAATATAAAACTCGCTTAATCGAAACACGATAGTCTTAAACTTGGAGAAAAGAATAGGTGGACGCAAAACAGAGTGTCTTTAATCAAATCAAACCAGCATGACTTAAAGACTGGCGTATCTATGAGAACGTGAAGGGTTAAATTAAACACCGTTAAGACGGATCTTTTGGACATTCTAAAAGACACATTCTTGTTCGAGAGAGTAATAATTATGGACAATAATAAGTAATAATTAATTCACATCATCACTTCTTGTATTATGGACAAACAAAACGATTACCATAACCATATTGAACCCAACTAACGTCAATGAAACCGAAAAAAAGAACTACAGAACAAAGACTAAGAGTAAGGGATCAATAGGACTATGATAACCCTAAGGAAATTGGGTTCTGCTATTGAGCTGCCTGAAGCAACGAAATAGATTTTTTGACATTGTTGGTGAAAACAAAAGTGTACAATAAAGCCTAATTTTCAACTTGTTAGCTAAACTTAAATGATTTAACGAGCACTAAACAATCTGTGCGACAGCGTGAGACCGAAGTCTAATATTATAAAGAGCGTGATGGACGATGCATGCGTACGTGCAAGAGACATTCACAGATTCCACACATGCATAGACGAAATTCAGACATGGCCAATAGTAGAACGTCTGGACTCCGAATATTAGTTCATGAGTTCGAAGATCATCATTCTCTTACTCTTCACCGTCGGATGGATCCAGGCTTTAAACGACAGATTCTGACTGCCGTTGAACAAAATCTGTTTGATATATTAATATATCTTTTAGGCTCATCGGTAACAGCTCTAGATCTGAACACACGAAAATTGCTCCGCTATATGGATCCAGAATTGATGAGGGCCTACGATAACACAGGTCGTTGCCCTCGAAAAAACTTTTTGGGCATATTACAGCACTTTTATTTTACAAGGCGTGTGGATTTAAAATACGAGTATGCCGCAATTGTGACAAGCAATATTACTGATGGAAGTCATTTTTTGTAATATAGGCGATTATCTGAAGCGAAATTGATTTAGAGCAATCTATAGTATTTAAATCAATGCGCCTTTATCAGACCTGTCAAGACGTCAGCGTTTCAATCGTTATCAACGTACATTTACATGTATTTATTCAAGGATAAGAAATAGATACAGCCTCTTCAAGTACAGTTTTTCATCGGCATTTGTATATAAAGGTAAAATGTTACCCATTTGTAAAGGTGTCTAAACTGAGGTCAAAAATGTCCTGCCATTTTTCATAGAAGGCCTGGAGCGCCTCTGAGTAGGTAACTTGAAGGGACGCTATATACATTTTGATTGATTCTGCCTTACGGAAATGGCAAAGAATACACACGAGAAAGAGTGAGAGAAAGATGATCTTCCTAGATGAAAAGGGAGTCAGATATAGGGTGAAGAAGGAATTTGTCGAGGGATGACTGATTCAATGTGGATAGGGCAAATGAAAAATGTCGTATGCAAACGACACAATCATAATTTTATAATCAGCATGCTCTCTTACACGGATCTCTTCCACTCTGTTATGTTATCTGTCTCAGTCCTTGTGATCCTCGTGAACTAACATTCTGAGTCCAAACGTTCTACTATTGGCCATGTGTCTGTATTCCATCTATGCATGTGGGGATGTCTCTTGCACGTACGTATGCATCGTACATATCGCTGTTTATAATAATAGACTTCGGTATCACGCTGTCGCACAGATTGTATAGTGCTCGTTAAACAAATTAAGTTTAGTTAACCAGTTGAGAATAAATGCTTTATTGCACGCTTTTGTTTTCACCAACTCTGCAAAAAATTTATTTTGCTGCTCCTGGTGACCCAATAGCAAAACCCAGGTTCCTTATGGTTGTTGTATTGATCCCTTGTTCTTAGTCTTTGTTCTAATCTAGAGTACTTATTTTTCGATATCATTGCCGTTAGTTGGGTTCAATATGGTAGCCGTTATGGTAATCGTTTTGTTTGCCTATTATTATAACAGTACTGTCACAAGAGCCGGTAGGAATACTTTCTTGTGAAAGAATGTGCGTTTCATAATGTCCGAAAGATCCGTCTTAAAGGTGTCTAATTTATCCCTTCGCATTCTCATAGATACGTCAGTCTTTATTATTATTATTATTGACCTTTTATATAGCGCACCTTCAAGGTAATCTACTCAGAAGCGCTCCCAGTCCAACAACGGCTAAATAAGGCAATTTTTAGGTGAGAAAGAAACATAATAGTAGTGTGATCTCTCATCTCTGGGCACAAGGTTGAGTGCAACAGGGAGCCAATTCCAGGTTCTAGGGCCAGCCACTGAGAAAGAGCGCCGCTGCATTATAGCAGTTCGAGAACGAAGAGTCAAGAGTTCAGCTTGATCAGCTGATCGGAGGTCAGATCGCCGCTGGACACCAGAGGTGGGGCAGAAAATTTCTTATAGGTAAATCGGAGCAAGACCCTCCATGCAGTTTTCTGTTGTGATGTTTGACTCGGGTCTGTTGAAAAATAAGTTAGCCCCTCCCGCTCCTGTCTTGGCCGATCAGGAGCGTTCCAACACTTAGGCTTTTAGTGTTAAGTTACCGAACCTGTTGTAGCCGACCTGCGTGTCGTGCGAAGCTTGCCGTATTTCGCATAACTTGTACCTGTAATCGTTCTGCGGTGTGTCAGATTGAATTTGAATAAACGAATACTATTCAATGAGCCAGCCTACGCTATAATTGAAAGCACTGAACGATTATGTTTGGTGTTGCCCCCTAGCGAATAACTGAAGTAATTCTGAATAGACCACACACAAAAAATGGATTATCCAAAATAATTTTGACCATCCGTTTAAGTTATGGTCGTAAGACAATTTATGTAGCGCATGTAGGAAAGGTTTATGTGAAAACCAGACACAGCTTCAGTTGACTTAAATAATCCCAGTAAGCCCGATATTTACCAAGAAATAGATTATAATTATATCTTGCAATACAAAGTTACCTAGAACCTTAGTCCTTCCCGTGCAGCTCTGCACATCCAGTGGCGGCGCCAGGAATTCAGGTTTGGGGGGGCTGAAGCCCCAAGGCCGAAATTTTTTTTACGAAGCGCCGAAGGCGCGAAGCTTCGTGTGCCGACGGCACGAAGCCCATACCGACTAGGGGGTTTGGGGGAGCGTCGTAAGCTCCCCCAGCGGGGTCTGGGGCGGAGCCCCAGCCACCAACGCAATTTTAGCTCTGTTGACCTCAACTGGACCTTTTTTTGGCTCTTTTTTGCCAGCTATTTATGAACGATAAAATCATGAAATCCGAAGACACCTTTTTTAGTCGTAAAATTTTGTTTAAAAAACCTTTACGGGCGTCAAAGTCATTATTTTGATTCCAAAGTTATCAACGATTTTCGGGTGTCTAACGATATCCTTTTGAATCCAGTGTTACCATTGATTTTCGGGTGTCTAAGAACATCATTTTTATTATACTGTTATCAACGATTTTCGGGTGTCTAAAAACATCGTTTTGAATCCAGTGGTATCAACGACTTTCGGGTGTCTAAAAATTTCATTTTGATTCCAGTATCACCAACGAGTTTTGGGTGTCTAAGAACATCATTTTGATTATACTGTTATCAACGATTTTCGGGTGTCTAAAAACATCGTTTTGATTTCAGGGTTATCAACGATTTTCTGGTGTTTTAGGGTATCATTTTGATTTCAGTGCTACCAACGATTTTAGGATGTCTAAAGACTTAACTTTGATTCCAGTGTTATCAACGATTTTCGGGTGTTTACGGATATCATTTTGATTCCAGGGTTGCAAACGATTGTCGGGTGTCTAAGGACTTTATTTTGATTTTAGTGTTTCTAACGATTTTCGAGTTTCTAAGAACATCCTTTTAAATCCAGTGTTATCAACGATTTTCGGGTGTCTAAAGACACCATTTTGATTCCAGTGTTACCAACGATTTTCTGGTGTTTTAGGATATCATTTTGATTCTAGTGCTATCAACGATTTTTGGGTGTCTAAGAACTTTATTTTGATTCTAGTGTTATCAACGATTTTCAGGTGTTTAAGGATATCTTTTTGATTCCAGTTTTGCAAACGATTTTCGGGTGTCTAAGAACTTTTGTTGATTTTAGTGTTTTAACGATTTCCGAGTGTCTAAGAACATCATTTTGTTTCTAGTGTTATCAACGATTTTCGGGTGTCTAAGGATATTATTTTGGTTTAGTGTTACCAACGATTTTCTGGTGTTTTAGCTCATAATTTTTATTCTAGTGTTATCTACGACCTGTTGTTTTGAAGTTGACTTGACTATTATTATAATGGAGATCCTCGGAACATTGATTTATTTTGATTCCAGTTTTGCAAACGATTTTCGGGTGTCTAAAAACTTTTTTTGATTTTAGTGTTTTCAACGATTTTCGAGTGTCTAAAAACATCATTTTGTTTCTAGTGTTATTAACGATTTTCGGGTGTCTAAGGATATTATTTTGGTTTAGTGTTACCAACGATTTTCTGGTGTTTTAGCTCATAATTTTTATTCTAGTGTTATCTACGACCTGTTGTTTTGAAGTTGACTTGACTATTATTATAATGGAGATCCTCGGAACATTGATTTATTTTGATTCCAGTTTTGCAAACGATTTTCGGGTGTCTAAAAACTTTTTTTGATTTTAGTGTTTTCAACGATTTTCGAGTGTCTAAAAACATCATTTTGTTTCTAGTGTTATTAACGATTTTCGGGTGTCTAAGGATATTATTTTGGTTTAGTGTTACCAACGATTTTCTGGTGTTTTAGCTCATAATTTTTATTCTAGTGTTATCAACGACCTGTTGTTTTGAAGTTGACTTGACTATTATTATAATGGAGATCCTCGGAACATTGATTTAGCTCCCCCCCCCCGAGCTGAGACCAAACTCCGCCCATGAGTCTTCAAATAAGGCGAATCACAACTACTGTAGGCTGTAGGCCAGAGCTGAAAGTGAGCCGGGTCTGACAGGGTCTGCGACCCGGCATTGATTTTCGTGACCTGCTGCATGGTGCCGGGTATCAGCCGGGAAACAAGTCTTAACAATTTGTGGGCAAACAACTAAAAACAACAGGTCGTCAAACAAAATAAATAGGTAAAAATGGTATGATTTTAAATTTTGACGGGCAAATGACTAAAAAAGGTCGTCAGGTACCAAAAATGGGAGAAATTTTTACAATTCTGGGCGAATGACCAAAACAAGATTTCTGAAAATTTTCGGCTCAAAGTCATACCATGCAACTTTCCAAACCACTTTCAGCCCCGGGCTATATAGGCCTACCGGTAGAATTCAGGTTTTCTAGAATATCAAAGCCTATGGTATACAGTAGGCCTATACTTACCATATTGGCAGGAAATCAACTTCGTAAATGTTATGCTTCAGAACCCTTTTCAGAGAATCTCTTGCTGCCTTGGGCCCCGCACACCCTAGGACCGGGTTTGACCACAAACTTGGGGACCGTTACCAAGCCCCCAAAATCACACCATGAGTGCTAATTGAAAACCCCATTTCGTATGTGATTATATAGGACTACAGGTGTAGCCCCTCAACCGGCCGGCGGGCTACATAATTTATTATGGTATACATAGCCTCATGACGGGTCGGGGGGATATTTGACAAAATATTATATGCGGTGGATTCTATTAGGATAAGCCCTCTACGCTATGATTAGTGATTACACAGTTGATTTCAGTGCCGTTGGTCACTGTCTAGCTTTCTTATTCGAAGTTAGCAGTTATAGAGATTTTCCTCGTTTTGTTTTGGGGGGGCTGAGCCGCCGATAGGGGGGGGCTTAGCCCCCCCTAGCCCCCCCCTGGCGCCGCCACTGTGCACATCGGGCAACGCAGCTTCACCATTCCACTCTATCCATCGCCACCTCGACAGCGTTGTTCCACGTCATCTCCACTCTCCAGACCCTGCAAATCCTCCCGTACAGTCTACATACAGTTCTTCCTTGGTCAAAGTTACATAGACACCACTAAATTTAATATCATATTGTCTACTTTAAGTTTAGCATCCCAAACTCTGCGCTTTATACATATATATATATATATATATATATATATATATATATATATATATATATATATATATTATATATACATATATATATACCGCGTCTTGATTTGCCTCCGGTTACAGGCTTGTTGGCCACATCTCATAATGCATAACACTCAGTCCTTAAGTAATTTACACACGATTTTCCAAGCATGAAACTATCAAGCTCAAAATTAAAATTTACCAATTTCTCTTGCCTGCCCAACCCGGGCAGCGTAAATTGCCAGCCCGGTCATTGCCCATAATTGACCGGGCGTGGCTACGCCGCTGGATAATCAGCCATCCTCCCTTATACAGGTTAATCCACGATATAATAAATTCGAATATTAGTTATCGGGATTTCTTTTATGGCGTCAGGGCTTCATTTTTGTAACAGACAACTCCGCCGTAGCTTGTATTTTGTAAGTGCCAATCTCAAGCCTAAAATTTAATAATATAGGGAAGACGCCATTATAATCTTTGTTATCGCACGGTAGCCTATCCGGAAACTGAAACAGCCAACCAAGTCTCTTAGTGAATTGCTGATAATGCCAAAATGATTTATGTCAACGGCAATGACCTGAGTTGTCATCACTCACTCGTCTTTGAAATTTTTTGTTTTCTCGTTTAAATCAGGTCACCTGAAAAGTAAGTCTATTAATTTTCATCCGTTAATCTTGCAATTCATCCACCCGTCCATCCTGTCAACGGCTCTAAACTTTGAAAAAGCCGGAAACCAAGGGACTTGCTTACACACCTTAGAAACAAATGTGAGCGACGTTATAAATAAGACACTTATCTAACAAAAATTCATCTAACAACGATACACTTTTGCAAACGGATATGATGTTTGAGATCATGATTATGAACGTCATCCAGATGATGGTGATTACGATGATGACGACGAAATTACAACGATGACAACGCAGACGATGATGAAAATGATAAGTTTTTTCTTCATTGTATGACATTACCAAATGTTTGCGTCTTCATGATATTCACAAAAACTCTGAATAATAAATTATTATAATTGCTACGATTTTTGTGCCTTCTTGGACACCTTTAAATCTTTAGTTTATGCGATATAAATTTTGTCATCTGAGCGGCTCATTAGGCTCATCTGTGTTTGTGTTTATCTCTCACCAAACTTTAAAATAATAAGTTTCGTTCGTATAAGAAAGATTTCGGTAAGCCAGTCTGTTTGGCACAACATACCGTTGAAGAAATCATTCTTATTTAATTAATGATTAATTAATTAATCAATGTAATATGCACAAATTAAATTGTACATTACACACCTCTTTCAATGATGGCATACCTCATATAAGTAAGACCAGGGTGTTGCAATGCAGTACATTGAATCCAACAAAAACATTTGGATATAATTATTATAAAATTATTTTCAGTAACTTCGGATACTAAGGAAGATCAATCTTCCGTTCTGATGTAGTCGAACATCAAAGAACAGTGACACAAAGCGATTGAAACAATAGTTTCCTTCATGGAGCATAATTATTATTTTCTCAACGACAATAAGACGGATCTGAAATTGGTCGACCAATGACCCTCCTGTTTTATCCAGTCTCGGGACTGGCACCGTCAAAGTGCCAACAGTGGCGGAGTTTATGCCTGATACTGCAAAAGTGCAGTACATAATATGTTATTTTAATGATTTTGCTAAGTGAGCGAAGACACCATTTTAACTCCCAGTCCCCTAATCTGATTGGAAGCCAACCATAATTGTAAAGTGGACCCGTGACATTTAACCAACCAGAGGTCGTGTCGTCACACGTTTATGTGCCATTCTTACACACCTTTAAAGAGGTGCTAGATACACAATATAAATTAAATACTGGACAATTTTAAAATGAGTGAAACACTACGTCTATACTCTTATTGTGAAGACAGACGCTATTGAAAGGTGTCAATGACTGAGAAATAAACTCGAGGACATTCATTACGGGAATTTATATAGCGCCTAAAAATTACTCGGAGGCGCTCCCAACTACAGCACGGCCGAAGATTATAGTTTTCATATGCGTACATAAAGAGTCATAGTACACATGTGGGAGACAAGCGCATTGACAAAGCTAACACATTCCATGGCGACTTGCCAACCACCGAGAAGGCGCAATTCCGCTTTTATGACGGACGATAAGAATGATGAGCGCATTTTGTGATGATCATGGACTATGTTGGATGTCAAATGTATTTTGCTTCGTGGTCTTTAAAATATTGAAAAACGTGGGCGATAAATGTGACGATTCACCTTGTAAAAAATAGTTCCATATAACTTGAATAATTATATGTCTGCAATTATAATCGTCAATCGAATGAACACTGATTAAGTTGCAATTGAAACTCAATTCAGGATTCAATTTTTCAGGACGAAGATAGATTGAGAGGTTTGATCGAAGATTTGTTCAATGTTGTCTAGTGATTTTTCATGACATTGTGAAAACACTACATGAAGTTCAGCAAGTTTAAAATATATGAATTCATAAATAATAATTTTAGGGTGTCCAAATATAGCCTTTTCAACAAAAGAGAAACTTAATCTCTGTCCTATCACAGCATAGTGTTTAAGGTGTCTATAAGAACCTTATATTCAAGTCAATCTTCGTTTAAGCAATAAAGTTTATACTTTGTATTGAAAATTCTTGTCAAACGGCAGTAAATTTATATAGGGGGAGGGGAGGGGGATGGAAGGGTAGTGAGAGGGGAGGGAAAAGTGAAGGAGGGGAGGGAGAGGGAAATGGAGGGGAAGGGGAGGGGAGGGAAAAAGAGGAGAGGGAGACGGAAGGTGGAATGGAGGTAGGGATGGGTGGTTGGATGCTCTTTTCAGCCACAGCCACGCGTGGCCGGGTACACTAGTATTTTATAACGATGATGATGACGACGCGCTCCTCCTTTGTCGATGATCTCAGGTCTGGCTCCACACGAAGATGCTTTGTTGTTTATCGACACTTTGTCATTACAAAGATGATTGGCATTATCATGATCGTTTGTTTAAACGTGGCTCTGACTCTCACATGTGTTGCTGCGAGTTAAGGACGACTTTATAGACGACTATCTTCTTGCATTCAACGACACTAAGATATTTCAACGCATAGAAAATTAAACCACTGATTTACACACCTGAATAACGCTTGAATATGACGTTAAAATAAAATGAGGACGCACCAAACAATCTAAATTTGTAACAAAATAATGATCTTACACACCTGAAGAACGGTTGTAAGTAATGTTAGAAAAACAATCAATTCACAAAGACCCTGACTGCTTTTGTTGCTCTGAAGGGAAAAAAATTATCCTCCGTTAAGATGAGAGAAGAAAGCTTGAGAAGGATTTTTTAGAAAGAGAGCGGAGTGTCAGAAGAAGACAATTCCATGTTGAGGGTCCGACCACGGAGAAAGCACGGTTCTGCATAGTGGAAATACGAGCAAGAGGTACCTAAGCTAGAGCAGACTTTGTTCAGTCGAATGAAGGTGGCAGACATGGCGAGAACTAGTAAGAATAGACATTATGCTCGGAGGGGGCCACATGACTTACAATGAAGACAGGAGCCTAGCAGGCAGCGCCAGTCGATGTCAAAGATGAACCTATACATAATACATGCATGATTCGCTGCTTGATGAGAGCCAGAGAAGAACGTCGCGCATATTACAGCTGGGTGATTGAATTCATCGTATTATTGTGTGAAGTTGTATGTTACATTTTATTATTGCCATGCAATTGGTGCTAGCCGTCGGTTGTAAATTAACAATGGGTTATTAATAACTGCAGTGTGTGAGAAATCTAGCAGTAATAATAATAATCGAAAAGCATCAATGAAATTAATGACAAAAATCACTTCATTCAGTATTTTACTTCACTTTTGAACGTGTTTTGAAGGTGTCTAGTGACATCCGTCGATTGTCAGAATTCACGTAAAATTACGCTAGCGTTATACTTCTTTTACGGTGCAATAGGGTTGACCAATTTTACGTTAGTTAATTAACTGAGTCGAATTTAATTAAAGAACTTAATGGCCGTCAACAGTTAAATTGCAATTACTCGCATGCTCAAACTCCGCCACTGTTTTCATTTTGACAGTGCCAGTGCCAAGCTTGGATAACAGAGGAGGGCGTCGCTAATGATTTTTGTTGTCATCACAAAAGTGTCGTTGAGCTGAAACAATGAACTAAGACGTCTAGTTATCTGACCAATGAGAACCAATGTCATTAAAATCTTACTGTAGTACACATCAGCCAATGTAGTTGCATGCTCTAGTGTCACGCTCCATCATTGGTTGCGCCCCATCATTGGTTGCGCCCCATCATTGGTTGCGCCCCATCATTGGTTGCGCCCCATCATTGGTTGCGCTCCATCATTGGTTGCGCTCCATCATTGGTTGCGCTCCATCATTGGTTGCGCTCCATTTTCATCTTCTCGATCTCTACTTTCCAGTCTCTGACGTTTCAGCTCGTCGCCATCTTCCATCTGCTATGAAGGGACAGCTCCTAGTTGCATAGACTTGCTTAGCTGCCAGGCAACGCTGAGCTTTCTCGGTTGTAGAGCCTTCCATCTGGAATGAACTCCATTCAAAGCTGCATTTATTACATCTCACCAAACAAAGTTTGCTTCATAAATTTCTTACGTAGTTTTTTGCCGTGCCTGAGACGGGAGCGCTCCTTAGTAGGCTTATTGTTGCGTTATATTGGTGTAACCGTAGAATGAATAGACGACTGAATGATTGAATGAATGAACGAATGAATGACTTATTGAATGATTGTCAAAAACACCTTTAAAACGGTTTTAAAAGTTTTAATATAATAATTGCAACAAATAGAAAAAAACGCATAATAAATGTGTTTCATAGCAGATACTCTGCTTCGTTTCGGGTACTTAACGCGCCACTTACGCTACATCATCTTTTTTCGTGGATTGAGTATCATAATACTGTCACATGGCGGTGTTGTATGTCATGTCATGTCAGTCACCGACGTCGCTGCGCGACGGTTGGTCACATGCATGGACTAGTCTAGCTCTCCACTGCCTCCTGTTGCGTGCAGCGGCGAGAAGATTGGATCCGGAAAGACGGGACCAAGCAAGAATGTTGTCAATCCAGCTAATACGCGGTCTACCCTTGCATCGATAACCTTCCACGTGACCCAGCATTATGGCTTTTTCCAGTGTTGTATGTATTTATGTATATTTTGTGTACATGAACATTTATATAGCGCCTCACAATTATTAAGAACAATTCCGACTCAATTGACGTCGAAAATGTTTCATGAGATCAATTCTTGCTATTAGAAATTGGATTGATGAAAATAATTTCTAATCAAATAGAAGTTGGATTGAAAAACATTATTTTATTGCAGAAATTCGAGCTGGTTTAATGACAAAGTAATTGCTGTTTAAATAGAAGATGGATTGATAAAAATAGCATTTTTTTAAATGGAAGTTGGACTGATTATAGAAATTCTTGCCTAATTATGAAAGCCTGAAGGATGAGATTGATTCTTGCCAAAGTAGAAGCCGGATTGACGAAAAACAAATATGCTATGTCACTCCAAAATTTAATATGATTTATTCTGCTAAAATGATTGATTACCAGATTGTTGAGAAAATAATAATGCTACGTCTGTATAAACATTCGGCTAAAACGACACATTACCCGAAAATGTTAGAGTATAAAAAGGCACAACTCAGTGGTTTTCTTACAAGGTAAAAAGAAGCTTTACTTCCAGCATTTTAGGTAAACCATTGCCGCTGACATAATTATTTCATTCGACACCTTTAAAATAAACTCATTAAATAATTTATATTGAGAGATACCTCCAATTTTAATGAAGTTGTTCTCATTCTCATAATTGCATGACTGGAACTGTTGTCATTAAAACACATGGAATAATTCCATATAATTGTCATAATTATTAATTACATGACTGATCGTACGATGGCAGTGCTAGTCCAACGGCTGTTAAAAGTAGGAAGGCGACGTTGATGATCTTTGTACCAAACACTAAGCTGACAACACTACGCAATAAGTACATAAATGCATGCATTATAGTCAGCCACATTATTACAACAATATGAGGCAGCTATTATGACATGTGGTGGTGCCAATACAAAGCTTGCGGAACGGATAATTGATTACGCTAACCAGTGGCGGCGCCAGGAATTCAGGTTTGGGGGGGCTGAAGCCCCAAGGCCGAAATTTTTTTTACGAAGCGCCGAAGGCGCGAAGCTTCGTGTGCCGACGGCACGAAGCCCATACCGACTAGGGGGTTTGGGGGAGCGTCGTAAGCTCCCCCAGCGGGGTCTGGGGCGGAGCCCCAGCCACCAACGCAATTTTAGCTCTGTTGACCTCAACTGGAGCCTTTTTTGGCTCTTTTTTGCCAGCTATTTATGAACGATAAAATCATGAAATCCGAAGACACCTTTTTTAGTCGTAAAATTTTGTTTAAAAAACCTTTACGGGCGTCAAAGTCATTATTTTGATTCCAAAGTTATCAACGATTTTCGGGTGTCTAACGATATCCTTTTGAATCCAGTGTTACCAATGATTTTCGGGTGTCTAAGAACATCATTTTTATTATACTGTTATCAACGATTTTCGGGTGTCTAAAAACATCGTTTTGAATCCAGTGGTATCAACGACTTTCGGGTGTCTAAAAATTTCATTTTGATTCCAGTATCACCAACGAGTTTTGGGTGTCTAAGAACATCATTTTGATTATACTGTTATCAACGATTTTCGGGTGTCTAAAAACATCGTTTTGATTTCAGGGTTATCAACGATTTTCTGGTGTTTTAGGGTATCATTTTGATTTCAGTGCTACCAACGATTTTAGGATGTCTAAAGACTTAACTTTGATTCCAGTGTTATCAACGATTTTCGGGTGTTTACGGATATCATTTTGATTCCAGGGTTGCAAACGATTGTCGGGTGTCTAAGGACTTTATTTTGATTTTAGTGTTTCTAACGATTTTCGAGTTTCTAAGAACATCCTTTTAAATCCAGTGTTATCAACGATTTTCGGGTGTCTAAAGACACCATTTTGATTCCAGTGTTACCAACGATTTTCTGGTGTTTTAGGATATCATTTTGATTCTAGTGCTATCAACGATTTTTGGGTGTCTAAGAACTTTATTTTGATTCTAGTGTTATCAACGATTTTCAGGTGTTTAAGGATATCTTTTTGATTCCAGTTTTGCAAACGATTTTCGGGTGTCTAAGAACTTTTGTTGATTTTAGTGTTTTAACGATTTCCGAGTGTCTAAGAACATCATTTTGTTTCTAGTGTTATCAACGATTTTCCGGTGTCTAAGGATATTATTTTGGTTTAGTGTTACCAACGATTTTCTGGTGTTTTAGCTCATAATTTTTATTCTAGTGTTATCTACGACCTGTTGTTTTGAAGTTGACTTGACTATTATTATAATGGAGATCCTCGGAACATTGATTTATTTTGATTCCAGTTTTGCAAACGATTTTCGGGTGTCTAAAAACTTTTTTTGATTTTAGTGTTTTCAACGATTTTCGAGTGTCTAAAAACATCATTTTGTTTCTAGTGTTATTAACGATTTTCGGGTGTCTAAGGATATTATTTTGGTTTAGTGTTACCAACGATTTTCTGGTGTTTTAGCTCATAATTTTTATTCTAGTGTTATCTACGACCTGTTGTTTTGAAGTTGACTTGACTATTATTATAATGGAGATCCTCGGAACATTGATTTATTTTGATTCCAGTTTTGCAAACGATTTTCGGGTGTCTAAAAACTTTTTTTGATTTTAGTGTTTTCAACGATTTTCGAGTGTCTAAAAACATCATTTTGTTTCTAGTGTTATTAACGATTTTCGGGTGTCTAAGGATATTATTTTGGTTTAGTGTTACCAACGATTTTCTGGTGTTTTAGCTCATAATTTTTATTCTAGTGTTATCAACGACCTGTTGTTTTGAAGTTGACTTGACTATTATTATAATGGAGATCCTCGGAACATTGATTTAGCTCCCCCCCCCCGAGCTGAGACCAAACTCCGCCCATGAGTCTTCAAATAAGGCGAATCACAACTACTGTAGGCTGTAGGCCAGAGCTGAAAGTGAGCCGGGTCTGACAGGGTCTGCGACCCGGCATTGATTTTCGTGACCTGCTGCATGGTGCCGGGTATCAGCCGGGAAACAAGTCTTAACAATTTGTGGGCAAACAACTAAAAACAACAGGTCGTCAAACAAAATAAATAGGTAAAAATGGTATGATTTTAAATTTTGACGGGCAAATGACTAAAAAAGGTCGTCAGGTACCAAAAATGGGAGAAATTTTTACAATTCTGGGCGAATGACCAAAACAAGATTTCTGAAAATTTTCGGCTCAAAGTCATACCATGCAACTTTCCAAACCACTTTCAGCCCCGGGCTATATAGGCCTACCGGTAGAATTCAGGTTTTCTAGAATATCAAAGCCTATGGTATACAGTAGGCCTATAC
This sequence comes from Lumbricus rubellus, assembly GCA_945859605.1. Taxonomy (NCBI): domain Eukaryota; kingdom Metazoa; phylum Annelida; class Clitellata; order Crassiclitellata; family Lumbricidae; genus Lumbricus; species Lumbricus rubellus. The sequence goes on from OX243821.1 coordinate 5,031,115, forward strand.
TTACCATATTGGCAGGAAATCAACTTCGTAAATGTTATGCTTCAGAACCCTTTTCAGAGAATCTCTTGCTGCCTTGGGCCCCGCACACCCTAGGACCGGGTTTGACCACAAACTTGGGGACCGTTACCAAGCCCCCAAAATCACACCATGAGTGCTAATTGAAAACCCCATTTCGTATGTGATTATATAGGACTACAGGTGTAGCCCCTCAACCGGCCGGCGGGCTACATAATTTATTATGGTATACATAGCCTCATGACGGGTCGGGGGGATATTTGACAAAATATTATATGCGGTGGATTCTATTAGGATAAGCCCTCTACGCTATGATTAGTGATTACACAGTTGATTTCAGTGCCGTTGGTCACTGTCTAGCTTTCTTATTCGAAGTTAGCAGTTATAGAGATTTTCCTCGTTTTGTTTTGGGGGGGCTGAGCCGCCGATAGGGGGGGGCTTAGCCCCCCCTAGCCCCCCCCTGGCGCCGCCACTGTGCACATCGGGCAACGCAGCTTCACCATTCCACTCTATCCATCGCCACCTCGACAGCGTTGTTCCACGTCATCTCCACTCTCCAGACCCTGCAAATCCTCCCGTACAGTCTACATACAGTTCTTCCTTGGTCAAAGTTACATAGACACCACTAAATTTAATATCATATTGTCTACTTTAAGTTTAGCATCCCAAACTCTGCGCTTTATACATATATATATATATATATATATATATATATATATATATATATATATATATATATATATATTATATATACATATATATACCGCGTCTTGATTTGCCTCCGGTTACAGGCTTGTTGGCCACATCTCATAATGCATAACACTCAGTCCTTAAGTAATTTACACACGATTTTCCAAGCATGAAACTATCAAGCTCAAAATTAAAATTTACCAATTTCTCTTGCCTGCCCAACCCGGGCAGCGTAAATTGCCAGCCCGGTCATTGCCCATAATTGACCGGGCGTGGCTACGCCGCTGGATAATCAGCCATCCTCCCTTATACAGGTTAATCCACGATATAATAAATTCGAATATTAGTTATCGGGATTTCTTTTATGGCGTCAGGGCTTCATTTTTGTAACAGACAACTCCGCCGTAGCTTGTATTTTGTAAGTGCCAATCTCAAGCCTAAAATTTAATAATATAGGGAAGACGCCATTATAATCTTTGTTATCGCACGGTAGCCTATCCGGAAACTGAAACAGCCAACCAAGTCTCTTAGTGAATTGCTGATAATGCCAAAATGATTTATGTCAACGGCAATGACCTGAGTTGTCATCACTCACTCGTCTTTGAAATTTTTTGTTTTCTCGTTTAAATCAGGTCACCTGAAAAGTAAGTCTATTAATTTTCATCCGTTAATCTTGCAATTCATCCACCCGTCCATCCTGTCAACGGCTCTAAACTTTGAAAAAGCCGGAAACCAAGGGACTTGCTTACACACCTTAGAAACAAATGTGAGCGACGTTATAAATAAGACACTTATCTAACAAAAATTCATCTAACAACGATACACTTTTGCAAACGGATATGATGTTTGAGATCATGATTATGAACGTCATCCAGATGATGGTGATTACGATGATGACGACGAAATTACAACGATGACAACGCAGACGATGATGAAAATGATAAGTTTTTTCTTCATTGTATGACATTACCAAATGTTTGCGTCTTCATGATATTCACAAAAACTCTGAATAATAAATTATTATAATTGCTACGATTTTTGTGCCTTCTTGGACACCTTTAAATCTTTAGTTTATGCGATATAAATTTTGTCATCTGAGCGGCTCATTAGGCTCATCTGTGTTTGTGTTTATCTCTCACCAAACTTTAAAATAATAAGTTTCGTTCGTATAAGAAAGATTTCGGTAAGCCAGTCTGTTTGGCACAACATACCGTTGAAGAAATCATTCTTATTTAATTAATGATTAATTAATTAATCAATGTAATATGCACAAATTAAATTGTACATTACACACCTCTTTCAATGATGGCATACCTCATATAAGTAAGACCAGGGTGTTGCAATGCAGTACATTGAATCCAACAAAAACATTTGGATATAATTATTATAAAATTATTTTCAGTAACTTCGGATACTAAGGAAGATCAATCTTCCGTTCTGATGTAGTCGAACATCAAAGAACAGTGACACAAAGCGATTGAAACAATAGTTTCCTTCATGGAGCATAATTATTATTTTCTCAACGACAATAAGACGGATCTGAAATTGGTCGACCAATGACCCTCCTGTTTTATCCAGTCTCGGGACTGGCACCGTCAAAGTGCCAACAGTGGCGGAGTTTATGCCTGATACTGCAAAAGTGCAGTACATAATATGTTATTTTAATGATTTTGCTAAGTGAGCGAAGACACCATTTTAACTCCCAGTCCCCTAATCTGATTGGAAGCCAACCATAATTGTAAAGTGGACCCGTGACATTTAACCAACCAGAGGTCGTGTCGTCACACGTTTATGTGCCATTCTTACACACCTTTAAAGAGGTGCTAGATACACAATATAAATTAAATACTGGACAATTTTAAAATGAGTGAAACACTACGTCTATACTCTTATTGTGAAGACAGACGCTATTGAAAGGTGTCAATGACTGAGAAATAAACTCGAGGACATTCATTACGGGAATTTATATAGCGCCTAAAAATTACTCGGAGGCGCTCCCAACTACAGCACGGCCGAAGATTATAGTTTTCATATGCGTACATAAAGAGTCATAGTACACATGTGGGAGACAAGCGCATTGACAAAGCTAACACATTCCATGGCGACTTGCCAACCACCGAGAAGGCGCAATTCCGCTTTTATGACGGACGATAAGAATGATGAGCGCATTTTGTGATGATCATGGACTATGTTGGATGTCAAATGTATTTTGCTTCGTGGTCTTTAAAATATTGAAAAACGTGGGCGATAAATGTGACGATTCACCTTGTAAAAAATAGTTCCATATAACTTGAATAATTATATGTCTGCAATTATAATCGTCAATCGAATGAACACTGATTAAGTTGCAATTGAAACTCAATTCAGGATTCAATTTTTCAGGACGAAGATAGATTGAGAGGTTTGATCGAAGATTTGTTCAATGTTGTCTAGTGATTTTTCATGACATTGTGAAAACACTACATGAAGTTCAGCAAGTTTAAAATATATGAATTCATAAATAATAATTTTAGGGTGTCCAAATATAGCCTTTTCAACAAAAGAGAAACTTAATCTCTGTCCTATCACAGCATAGTGTTTAAGGTGTCTATAAGAACCTTATATTCAAGTCAATCTTCGTTTAAGCAATAAAGTTTATACTTTGTATTGAAAATTCTTGTCAAACGGCAGTAAATTTATATAGGGGGAGGGGAGGGGGATGGAAGGGTAGTGAGAGGGGAGGGAAAAGTGAAGGAGGGGAGGGAGAGGGAAATGGAGGGGAAGGGGAGGGGAGGGAAAAAGAGGAGAGGGAGACGGAAGGTGGAATGGAGGTAGGGATGGGTGGTTGGATGCTCTTTTCAGCCACAGCCACGCGTGGCCGGGTACACTAGTATTTTATAACGATGATGATGACGACGCGCTCCTCCTTTGTCGATGATCTCAGGTCTGGCTCCACACGAAGATGCTTTGTTGTTTATCGACACTTTGTCATTACAAAGATGATTGGCATTATCATGATCGTTTGTTTAAACGTGGCTCTGACTCTCACATGTGTTGCTGCGAGTTAAGGACGACTTTATAGACGACTATCTTCTTGCATTCAACGACACTAAGATATTTCAACGCATAGAAAATTAAACCACTGATTTACACACCTGAATAACGCTTGAATATGACGTTAAAATAAAATGAGGACGCACCAAACAATCTAAATTTGTAACAAAATAATGATCTTACACACCTGAAGAACGGTTGTAAGTAATGTTAGAAAAACAATCAATTCACAAAGACCCTGACTGCTTTTGTTGCTCTGAAGGGAAAAAAATTATCCTCCGTTAAGATGAGAGAAGAAAGCTTGAGAAGGATTTTTTAGAAAGAGAGCGGAGTGTCAGAAGAAGACAATTCCATGTTGAGGGTCCGACCACGGAGAAAGCACGGTTCTGCATAGTGGAAATACGAGCAAGAGGTACCTAAGCTAGAGCAGACTTTGTTCAGTCGAATGAAGGTGGCAGACATGGCGAGAACTAGTAAGAATAGACATTATGCTCGGAGGGGGCCACATGACTTACAATGAAGACAGGAGCCTAGCAGGCAGCGCCAGTCGATGTCAAAGATGAACCTATACATAATACATGCATGATTCGCTGCTTGATGAGAGCCAGAGAAGAACGTCGCGCATATTACAGCTGGGTGATTGAATTCATCGTATTATTGTGTGAAGTTGTATGTTACATTTTATTATTGCCATGCAATTGGTGCTAGCCGTCGGTTGTAAATTAACAATGGGTTATTAATAACTGCAGTGTGTGAGAAATCTAGCAGTAATAATAATAATCGAAAAGCATCAATGAAATTAATGACAAAAATCACTTCATTCAGTATTTTACTTCACTTTTGAACGTGTTTTGAAGGTGTCTAGTGACATCCGTCGATTGTCAGAATTCACGTAAAATTACGCTAGCGTTATACTTCTTTTACGGTGCAATAGGGTTGACCAATTTTACGTTAGTTAATTAACTGAGTCGAATTTAATTAAAGAACTTAATGGCCGTCAACAGTTAAATTGCAATTACTCGCATGCTCAAACTCCGCCACTGTTTTCATTTTGACAGTGCCAGTGCCAAGCTTGGATAACAGAGGAGGGCGTCGCTAATGATTTTTGTTGTCATCACAAAAGTGTCGTTGAGCTGAAACAATGAACTAAGACGTCTAGTTATCTGACCAATGAGAACCAATGTCATTAAAATCTTACTGTAGTACACATCAGCCAATGTAGTTGCATGCTCTAGTGTCACGCTCCATCATTGGTTGCGCCCCATCATTGGTTGCGCCCCATCATTGGTTGCGCCCCATCATTGGTTGCGCCCCATCATTGGTTGCGCTCCATCATTGGTTGCGCTCCATCATTGGTTGCGCTCCATCATTGGTTGCGCTCCATTTTCATCTTCTCGATCTCTACTTTCCAGTCTCTGACGTTTCAGCTCGTCGCCATCTTCCATCTGCTATGAAGGGACAGCTCCTAGTTGCATAGACTTGCTTAGCTGCCAGGCAACGCTGAGCTTTCTCGGTTGTAGAGCCTTCCATCTGGAATGAACTCCATTCAAAGCTGCATTTATTACATCTCACCAAACAAAGTTTGCTTCATAAATTTCTTACGTAGTTTTTTGCCGTGCCTGAGACGGGAGCGCTCCTTAGTAGGCTTATTGTTGCGTTATATTGGTGTAACCGTAGAATGAATAGACGACTGAATGATTGAATGAATGAACGAATGAATGACTTATTGAATGATTGTCAAAAACACCTTTAAAACGGTTTTAAAAGTTTTAATATAATAATTGCAACAAATAGAAAAAACGCATAATAAATGTGTTTCATAGCAGATACTCTGCTTCGTTTCGGGTACTTAACGCGCCACTTACGCTACATCATCTTTTTTCGTGGATTGAGTATCATAATACTGTCACATGGCGGTGTTGTATGTCATGTCATGTCAGTCACCGACGTCGCTGCGCGACGGTTGGTCACATGCATGGACTAGTCTAGCTCTCCACTGCCTCCTGTTGCGTGCAGCGGCGAGAAGATTGGATCCGGAAAGACGGGACCAAGCAAGAATGTTGTCAATCCAGCTAATACGCGGTCTACCCTTGCATCGATAACCTTCCACGTGACCCAGCATTATGGCTTTTTCCAGTGTTGTATGTATTTATGTATATTTTGTGTACATGAACATTTATATAGCGCCTCACAATTATTAAGAACAATTCCGACTCAATTGACGTCGAAAATGTTTCATGAGATCAATTCTTGCTATTAGAAATTGGATTGATGAAAATAATTTCTAATCAAATAGAAGTTGGATTGAAAAACATTATTTTATTGCAGAAATTCGAGCTGGTTTAATGACAAAGTAATTGCTGTTTAAATAGAAGATGGATTGATAAAAATAGCATTTTTTTAAATGGAAGTTGGACTGATTATAGAAATTCTTGCCTAATTATGAAAGCCTGAAGGATGAGATTGATTCTTGCCAAAGTAGAAGCCGGATTGACGAAAAACAAATATGCTATGTCACTCCAAAATTTAATATGATTTATTCTGCTAAAATGATTGATTACCAGATTGTTGAGAAAATAATAATGCTACGTCTGTATAAACATTCGGCTAAAACGACACATTACCCGAAAATGTTAGAGTATAAAAAGGCACAACTCAGTGGTTTTCTTACAAGGTAAAAAGAAGCTTTACTTCCAGCATTTTAGGTAAACCATTGCCGCTGACATAATTATTTCATTCGACACCTTTAAAATAAACTCATTAAATAATTTATATTGAGAGATACCTCCAATTTTAATGAAGTTGTTCTCATTCTCATAATTGCATGACTGGAACTGTTGTCATTAAAACACATGGAATAATTCCATATAATTGTCATAATTATTAATTACATGACTGATCGTACGATGGCAGTGCTAGTCCAACGGCTGTTAAAAGTAGGAAGGCGACGTTGATGATCTTTGTACCAAACACTAAGCTGACAACACTACGCAATAAGTACATAAATGCATGCATTATAGTCAGCCACATTATTACAACAATATGAGGCAGCTATTATGACATGTGGTGGTGCCAATACAAAGCTTGCGGAACGGATAATTGATTACGCTAACCAGTGGCGGCGCCAGGAATTCAGGTTTGGGGGGGCTGAAGCCCCAAGGCCGAAATTTTTTTTACGAAGCGCCGAAGGCGCGAAGCTTCGTGTGCCGACGGCACGAAGCCCATACCGACTAGGGGGTTTGGGGGAGCGTCGTAAGCTCCCCCAGCGGGGTCTGGGGCGGAGCCCCAGCCACCAACGCAATTTTAGCTCTGTTGACCTCAACTGGAGCCTTTTTTGGCTCTTTTTTGCCAGCTATTTATGAACGATAAAATCATGAAATCCGAAGACACCTTTTTTAGTCGTAAAATTTTGTTTAAAAAACCTTTACGGGCGTCAAAGTCATTATTTTGATTCCAAAGTTATCAACGATTTTCGGGTGTCTAACGATATCCTTTTGAATCCAGTGTTACCAATGATTTTCGGGTGTCTAAGAACATCATTTTTATTATACTGTTATCAACGATTTTCGGGTGTCTAAAAACATCGTTTTGAATCCAGTGGTATCAACGACTTTCGGGTGTCTAAAAATTTCATTTTGATTCCAGTATCACCAACGAGTTTTGGGTGTCTAAGAACATCATTTTGATTATACTGTTATCAACGATTTTCGGGTGTCTAAAAACATCGTTTTGATTTCAGGGTTATCAACGATTTTCTGGTGTTTTAGGGTATCATTTTGATTTCAGTGCTACCAACGATTTTAGGATGTCTAAAGACTTAACTTTGATTCCAGTGTTATCAACGATTTTCGGGTGTTTACGGATATCATTTTGATTCCAGGGTTGCAAACGATTGTCGGGTGTCTAAGGACTTTATTTTGATTTTAGTGTTTCTAACGATTTTCGAGTTTCTAAGAACATCCTTTTAAATCCAGTGTTATCAACGATTTTCGGGTGTCTAAAGACACCATTTTGATTCCAGTGTTACCAACGATTTTCTGGTGTTTTAGGATATCATTTTGATTCTAGTGCTATCAACGATTTTTGGGTGTCTAAGAACTTTATTTTGATTCTAGTGTTATCAACGATTTTCAGGTGTTTAAGGATATCTTTTTGATTCCAGTTTTGCAAACGATTTTCGGGTGTCTAAGAACTTTTGTTGATTTTAGTGTTTTAACGATTTCCGAGTGTCTAAGAACATCATTTTGTTTCTAGTGTTATCAACGATTTTCGGGTGTCTAAGGATATTATTTTGGTTTAGTGTTACCAACGATTTTCTGGTGTTTTAGCTCATAATTTTTATTCTAGTGTTATCTACGACCTGTTGTTTTGAAGTTGACTTGACTATTATTATAATGGAGATCCTCGGAACATTGATTTATTTTGATTCCAGTTTTGCAAACGATTTTCGGGTGTCTAAAAACTTTTTTTTGATTTTAGTGTTTTCAACGATTTTCGAGTGTCTAAAAACATCATTTTGTTTCTAGTGTTATTAACGATTTTCGGGTGTCTAAGGATATTATTTTGGTTTAGTGTTACCAACGATTTTCTGGTGTTTTAGCTCATAATTTTTATTCTAGTGTTATCAACGACCTGTTGTTTTGAAGTTGACTTGACTATTATTATAATGGAGATCCTCGGAACATTGATTTAGCTCCCCCCCCCCCGAGCTGAGACCAAACTCCGCCCATGAGTCTTCAAATAAGGCGAATCACAACTACTGTAGGCTGTAGGCCAGAGCTGAAAGTGAGCCGGGTCTGACAGGGTCTGCGACCCGGCATTGATTTTCGTGACCTGCTGCATGGTGCCGGGTATCAGCCGGGAAACAAGTCTTAACAATTTGTGGGCAAACAACTAAAAACAACAGGTCGTCAAACAAAATAAATAGGTAAAAATGGTATGATTTTAAATTTTGACGGGCAAATGACTAAAAAAGGTCGTCAGGTACCAAAAATGGGAGAAATTTTTACAATTCTGGGCGAATGACCAAAACAAGATTTCTGAAAATTTTCGGCTCAAAGTCATACCATGCAACTTTCCAAACCACTTTCAGCCCCGGGCTATATAGGCCTACCGGTAGAATTCAGGTTTTCTAGAATATCAAAGCCTATGGTATACAGTAGGCCTATACTTACCATATTGGCAGGAAATCAACTTCGTAAATGTTATGCTTCAGAACCCTTTTCAGAGAATCTCTTGCTGCCTTGGGCCCCGCACACCCTAGGACCGGGTTTGACCACAAACTTGGGGACCGTTACCAAGCCCCCAAAATCACACCATGAGTGCTAATTGAAAACCCCATTTCGTATGTGATTATATAGGACTACAGGTGTAGCCCCTCAACCGGCCGGCGGGCTACATAATTTATTATGGTATACATAGCCTCATGACGGGTCGGGGGGATATTTGACAAAATATTATATGCGGTGGATTCTATTAGGATAAGCCCTCTACGCTATGATTAGTGATTACACAGTTGATTTCAGTGCCGTTGGTCACTGTCTAGCTTTCTTATTCGAAGTTAGCAGTTATAGAGATTTTCCTCGTTTTGTTTTGGGGGGGCTGAGCCGCCGATAGGGGGGGGCTTAGCCCCCCCCTGGCGCCGCCACTGACGCTAACAATAATTAAAATGAGACAATGAGGTTCAAACTGATAATAAAATACATGTAAATACGTTTTCAGTTAAGTGTTGTTAATTGTTGCTCGTTCAAAGCTCCAAACGACATAAATGCAGAATGATCGGACGATCACAAACTATTACAAGACTGAAATATAAATGAACGAGCATGCTTACTTTTTATGCATGTCATTATAATTACACGCATTGCATGTATGTGCGTTCACAATGTATGTACTTTAAGGTCTTGGCCTTTCTCTCGTCTTCAAACTGGATTGTTCTCTGTCTGTCTGTCTGTCTGTCTGTCTGTCTGTCTGTCTGTCTGTCTGTCTGTCTGTCGGTCTGTCTGTCTGTCTGTCTGTCTGTCTGTCTGTCTGTCTGTCTGTCTGTCTGTCTGTCTGTCTGTCTGTCTGTCTGTCTGTCTGTCTGTCTGTCTGTCTGACACTTGGTCAAATTCAATTCACTACAGTCCGAATAAATGGATGTGGAAAGCGTGAGAGAGAGAGTGTGAACGTGTTTGATCATTTATGACAGTGGTTCTTAACCAGTGTTCGACCGAACCCTTGGGGTTCGGTGAGCCAGTGCCAGGGGTTCGGCAGAGGTCCTCTGAAATATATACATATTCAGTGAAAAATCATCAGCTATTTTTTCAACTTTTATTTAATAACTTTTGTTTGAAACCTTATTAAATTTAAAGCTGCTCATCCTGTTAACCTTAGTTTTGGCTTACTGCACCAGTGCACCTCCCGATAATTAACACCGGCAGGCATCTTTTTGTGAAGTAATATAAGGTATTATACTGATTAGATAGGCCTATCTAATTTTTCGTAGTTTTTCTGCAGAAATAGCATCGTATGACGTACGCTAAAAGCAAATATTGCCATTTTCTTATAATATTTATACCGCAAAGTATGTCGAGCAAAAAGAAAAATTATGGTTCAAACTTGAGGGGTTCGGTGAATGGTCATGGATTTCTCTTGGGGTTCGGCTCCCTTGAAAAGATTAAGAACCACTGATTTATGATGATGAAAATGCTTGAAACAAAGTGATGTCTTTGCACACAGTAATATCCGGTCATTTGATATTAAAAATTTACTTCAGTATATTTTTTATAGCACTATTATTAACCGTTTTAAGGGTGTCTAATAAAGAGTTCATCTTTCTGGAGGATCAGGATTGATGAGGTCTTTTTTTATGCACCAAGCTCATACTTATGGAAGAAAGCTTTCTGTCACTGTGATTGATTGATTGATTGATTGCCTATGATATTGTGTTGCCAGTTCTAAGTCCGGACATTAATAATTGCCAGTGTCATCAATATTGTTAAGCTAAACCCACTGTTGCAAAGCCGACCTACGTGTCGTGCTGTAGTGGGCCGTATTTCGTACAACCTGTACCTGTAATCATTGTGCGGTTTGTTAGATTGAATGTCAATAAAGAAGATATTAATAATTTATTATTATTATAAATCGGATCCATCCATCCATCCATGATCACTTAACTAAACTAATTTTTATGAAAATGTTTTATTCTTATTAAAAAGACACACGCTAAAGAAAGGTGTTCAATATTGGGAAATGAACTGAAGACGACAATTATACTGAAAATAATGGCATC
>OX243821.1:5042325-5087325 GCA_945859605.1 Lumbricus rubellus
TTCCCTTGCAGCATTTGTATGCACGCGCAAAAATATGTATGCACAGTATTTTTTGTGAATTTGCCCAACGTATATAAGTATACAGTTGTCATGTACTTAAAGGACTATGTGCGTAGATTTAAGTTGACACATTTATAAGCTGCTACTTAACGCCTGGTTTCAATAATTTGAATTGATAGCATTCGAATACCAATATCTGAAGGTGTCTATAAGGCTACTCACAATTTCTTTAATAACCAATCGCACAAAAAGCAAAATGCAATTCGTCCGTCATTCTCTGCGACGCACGCTTCGTAACAAAATGATACATCGCAAGTTGAATAACATTTTCTTCTAGCAGAAGGCACGCCCATTAAATTCTAAAAACAATACAGAAAGAAAACTCCGTAGAACTATTCACAATTGCAAACTTAAAGTGTCTTTTTACAAAATGTTAGCTTTAATAGTCATGCTAAATAACCGAAATACTTCAATTAATCGGAGCTGGAGCTAACTCCAAAAAAACAGTTGTCAAGTGATTATAATCTGAATGTGTCATTTACAGTTTTCTGTAATCGCTTTTTAGTCCCTTGTGAATGGTTTTCTGCCTGCGGGTGTAATAATTTATTGGTCTAGACTCTAGAGAGAAATCGAAAACGTAAATTTTAATATTAATCTACAGGTATAGCGATATTTGAAGTTCTTATAAAGGTGTGTAGCGACCGCCATCATTTGCAAAACTTTACATAAAATACGTCAGTGTTGCGTTTCATGTAACGTTGTGTGAAGGTCTTAACTTATTTCTCCATTACATATTCTTAAATCTAATCTAAATATAATCTAGACATAATCTAAATCTAATTGGAAGTCAACGATATATATATATATATATATATATATATATATATATATATATATATATATATATATATATATATATATATATATATATATATATTATGATATACATTAGAAGTTACTAGCTACCACAATTGGCTACAGGCACGGCGAAAATTGTTCCGCTGTAAAACGGAAATGTAGGTAGAATAGTATTCTGGGTAAGCAACTCTAAACATCTCTAAACGTCCGAGGGGCAGCCAATGCAATGTAGTGTTAGCAACTTCTATTTCTTTGCCTCGGCAATCGGCAATTCGGCATATGTGGCCGACTGACCAATTTACTTATACTCGCCGGAAGACTTTCGAACTAACAGATGATGGTCGGTGTACTCATCATGGCTGGAAATTGGAATGGCTATAGAGGGCAAATGTTAGAATCTCTAACAGATTTAGAGACACGAGGCCTGAACCTATAAATTATAACTTAAACGATTTCGAACCGGTAAAGAAGGATTTGAGATTAATCATTAAGTTATCTGACTGTGACGAAATACGATTTTTTTTTGTAGATACGAATTTGCAGACGATCGGTGACACACCAAAATGTAGATTAAACCAGACTATTGACTGGAATTAAATTTCTGAATGACTATAGACAAGATGATTGAAGCATAGTTATGAAACATCGACATTTTATCACTGTGCGCAAACCTGCAACAAGAAGTTTTCTGCAGATTCAAACGTGCACAGCATCACTTTTCAGACTCATCAGCTTCATCAGCTTCATCGGCAGCAGCAGCAGCAACAACAGCAGGATCATCATCTTTAGAGAACAGTCGTTTGCAACTTGCAAGACACGCAACCAGGTGTCTTTCTTCTGGGTTCGTTTCTAGCCCGTTCGAGATTCAAAGTACAATGAGCTCAAATCGCTTTGCATTGTTCTTGATTCCATGCGGCGAGGACGTTCAATAAGTATTTTCCATCCTCACGGAGTGCACAAAATCATTTCTCTCAAGGTCTTAGGTCATGAGTCATAACATGTTCTTGGCCACCTTCGAATAAAACTCGTAGACTGACATTGATAAGGATTGACAGTGTGTTTCTGTAAACTTAGGACTACATTGATTTACATTAATAGGGGGTCTCTTTTGAAAATCCTCAATTAGAATTGAGGTTTTTTGTTTCTTTTGATAATAATGGATTCAGGCCACCGCGTCCGCGTAAGGACCTTGGGCAAGTCCTTCACGTACAATTGCTCAGCGCTTCGGCGTGAAACTCCGATGCAGTGTCCGCTCTGCATTCGGATTATTTTAGACCTACGCTATTGAATGCACAGAACGATTATGTTGAGTGCTGCCACCCAGCGAATAACTGAAGTAATTCTGAATAGACCACACAGAAAAACTGAATTATCCAAACTAATTTGACCATCCGTTTAAGTTATTGCTTGCAAAATAATTAACATAGCGCATTTCAGGACATTATTTTATTTGAAAAATAAGACACTATCTTATTTGAACTCAAATGATCCCAATAAATGGCATATTTATCAAGAAATATATTATATATCATGCAATATAAAGTTCCTTTAGACACCCTTAAATTGAATATAGCATGTTCTATTTTTAGTTTAGCATCACAAAACATTGCGAACACGTATAATTACATTATACGCTACCGTCCGAATTCATTTTTGTCACTAACATTCGACTATGTTAGTAAAAACATTGACGATGAAGATAATATTATTTTATGTATGTAGAAAGATAAGAATTGAGACATCGCATTTTAGTTTATTATTCGAGCGATTGATCAGATTGAAAATCAAGTGACTTCTCAAAGCTATCACCAGATAAGTCCCGAGCACGACTTATGCTGGGCTGTGATAGGAAGTCACGACGGTTTGAAGAGCGGAGAGGATGTGCATTGATGACAAATAATATTAATGACAGCGTTCAGTAGTTTCAATACCGGTAGTGGATATCTTTGCAATAAAAATGACCAATTGTAACGGTACAATTATTCAAATTGTTTGGCTAGTTGGTTGTATAAAATATTTACACACTTTGTTTATTAAATTTTGTAAAGCTCGCCCTATAAGAAAAAGGGTTCATCTAACTTTGCTTGTAAACCTGGTCTAGTACCTTGCTCATAAGTGCTGTAATATGCCGAGCAAATTTCTGTCCAGGGTTTCGGCCTCTGTTGTCATAGACTCGGGTCAAATCGGATCCATCCACATTGGTAGTCGACAGCTGCGATCAAACAATTCTGCGATAGGAACTGTGAATTTTTTTCATGTAGCACTGTACTTATGCAGCACAATCATGATGGTCTGGAATAAGTTGCCTAGCAGTCTCTGTAGTGAACTTCTTAGTCCTTCGTTGACCCTTCACAGCAAGCATTTGAAAACCATTCAATTTTATTATTGTGGATAAACCTATCACTGAAAATGTCCGACTCTGAGGTGCTGGGTCTGTGTGGTGTCATGGTCTGGGGATGAGGTGGACGAGTGGTGGGGATTGGGGGAACCGAAATTTGCCGGGAAATGCCTGGAATCTCTGAGGGTGGGGGCATGGGTGTGGACTGGATGGAGGGGTTGCATGACGAGTGTGGTTTGGGGCGGTATGGGAGGAGTATCTATGGGCGCGGTGGGGATGGTATGGAGAAGAGTAGGGTGTGCCCGGAGGTGGGCCGGGAAGGAACAAAACGCTTCAATTTATCAGGAAAATACAGATTCCTCAGAGGGGTGGGCGGATTGAACATACCTGGGGTGGAGTGAATCATGGTGGGGCGAAGAGAATGGTTGTTTCTTGGTGCAAAATTGGCGAAGAAGTAAGAACGAAAAAAGAAATGTCAGGGCAACGCCGGGTATCACAACTAGAGTAGTATTATAAGTTTAAACACCTTGTATTATGTCAAAATTCATCGATGTCACCAACCTTCTCTCTCCTGTCTCGGGACTGGCACTGCCAAAGCTCAAGCAGTTATAATATATATAGTCTTATCATTTTAATTATTATGAATTCCATAATGTTATAACGACATTAAAGTGTGTATTGCCAGGAAGAAGGTAAGTGAAAATGAGGTCTTTATGTTTATAATATTAGGCTTTCAGGGATATTCGGGTGTCTGAATGAAACTCCGCCCAGGACAATCTGCTTTTCCATTCTCTAATAAAGGAAAACCGTTGAAGCAATTTATTGGTCAGAGAGAAAAGAATCTTCAATGTGAGATCACATTCAAAACCGTTGACTTAGTCATGGGCTGAGAACTAGGCCTGTGTGGGACAGATAACCTTGAACACCTTTTAAACAGTGTTTAGCAAGATTTTAATTATGAATCCGCGTTCAGAAATTAATTTCATGCAGATTACTGAAGTTTATTTTCAAACATGCTTGAAGATATGAACAATTGAAATGATTACATGAACAGGTAGGCCTATATGTGTCAGCGGGAGCCACAAGAGAACTATTGGCCCACACCAAAATTCGGAAACTTCGATATTTTGGTCAGTGGCGGCGCCAGGATTTCAGGTTTGGGGGGGCTGAAGCCCTAAGCCCAATTATAAGATTTTCATGAAGCGCCGAAGGCGCGAAGCTGCGAGTGCCGAAGGCACGAAGCCCATACCGACTAGGGGGTCTGGGGGGAGCGTCGTAAGCTCCCCCAGCGGGGTCTGGGGCGGAGCCCCAGCCGCCAACGCATTTTTAGCTCTGTTGACCTCAATTTGAGCCTTTTTTAGGCTCTTTTTGCCAGCTATTTATGAACGAAAAAATCATGAAAAACTTAATTAAGAAGTCGCTTTGCAGAGTCGCAGACTAGCTACCAGTATAAGAATGTGAAAATTTTATTGTAAAAGAAATGGGCTTAGTCTTTACTTTAAACACAGTTCAGTTAAAAGTTTAGGCCTATATAGCCTAACAAGTGTATAAGTATACTATCATATGAATAGACCTACTATATAGGAAAACCCTAGGGGCATGTCATATGTAGGGGATTTCACGGGTACAACCAGTGGCGGCGCCAGGATTTCAGGTTTGGGGGCTGAAACCCAAGTAGAATATTTTTCTTGAGGGCGGTAATTTTGCATGCGCTGGAGACGCGAAGCTGCGAGTGCCGAATGCACGAAGCTCATACCGACTAGGGGGTCTGGGGGAGCGTCGGAAGCTCCCCAGCGGGGTCTGGGGCGGAGCCCCAGCCGCCAACGCATTTTTACCTCTGTTGACCTCAATTTGAGCCTTTTTTAGGCTCTTTTTGCCAGCTATTTATGAACGAAAAAATCATGAAAAACTTAATTAAGAAGTCGCTTTGCAGAGTCGCAGACTAGCTACCAGTATAAGAATGTGAAAATTTTATTGTAAAAGAAATGGGCTTAGTCTTTACTTTAATTGCTGTTGACATCGACAGGAGCACGTTTCAGGCTCTAAAGTTATGACATTTTTTTGAATTTCCACAATGCAATAAGAGCATTTTGGGCTGTCATTTTTACCAAATAGCTCATCATTTCAATGCTGAAAGTTGTGGATTATGACTTTAAAAGTGTCCCATTGTAGGCCATTGTTTAAATTGTTTGCATATCAGCACTTTAATGGTAACATTTTAAGCTGTCATCTCAACAAATTTCTCATAATTATTTCATTGCTGAAAGAAATGGTTTATGATTTCAATAATGTTACTCCATGCTGTATAAATTATCGAATTCCACACTGCAAGGGTATGCCATTTTTGCTGTCGTCCTAGCAAAAATGTTTATAATGGATAAACAGTAGATAACACTTTAGAAATTTACAATGAAATTTTTGAGATATTTTTGAAATATTGGGGAAGCAGCATCTCCGTCCACAATCACAAACTTCAAATACCATTTATTAAGGCAACAACCGTTGCACATTGATCAAGACAAAACAAAACAGAATAATAGCATTAACATTGATGATTAACATAACAGAAAGAATAAACAGCGTATCATAAGAATAAACAGTACATTATAAAGCAAAGGATCGCATACGGTTGAGCACTTAAAGGGGAACCCCAAAGGGACAAGTCCCGCTATCAGAGGAACCCCAGTATCAATCGTTGGTGGAATGGCAGGTCAGACATTGTAAACAGATTCAATACATATAGCTTAACTAATTATCTCAGTGCAAACATATGGGTACTGCTAGTCAGTTAAGAAATAAAAAGAAAAACAAGCTTGAGATTTCCAAACTGAAGTGATCATATTAGCAAACAAAGGTCAGAACAGCTGTGGCAAAAGGGAAACACTGTATGATACTCTGCAGGTCAGATCATGCACCAGAATACTTTAAAAGAAAGATCTCAGGTTAATACAGTTCAATGATCATTCTTCAGTTAGATATAACTTAAGAGCTCTCTTAAACCTGCTCAAAGTTGGAAGGGAGGTTATATCTAGTGGTAAGGAGTTCCATGTGATTGGGCCCTGGCATTTAATGGAAAATAGCTTCGGATTGATTCTAGCAAAATCAGGTCGGTAATCAGCTGCTTGTCTAGTGTAATGTTGATGCACAGAGGACGCCAATTTAAAATAATTATTAAAACAAGGTGGTAACAAATTATTGTGGTACCGATACATAAAGAGGCCAATTTGGAGCCTATTGATGCCCAATATAGTTAATATATGGTTAATTTTGAAGGTGTCCTTGGTACTAAGTCTCCAATGTATATGGTAGACTGTTCTTATGGCCAATTTCTGAAGTACAACCAAGCATTGGAGAGTTTGAGAATAGTTAACACCCCAAGAGATATTACAGTATGAAAAATACGGATAGACAAGCGTATAATAGAGGTTAGTGAGGATATTCGAAGGCAAGTTATGGCGTATTCTTCGTAGTATACCTATGTTCTTAGCTACTTTTTTGGCAATCTGTGAAATATGTTCTTTCCAATTCAAATGAGAATCAATAATAGTGCCTAAAAACTTGGTTGAGGTCACCTGGTTAATGGATATACCATCAATGGCAATATGTAAATTATCCGGTGGGGGTGTTTTACGCATAGCATAGAAAACAATATAGTTAGTTTTAGTCAGATTAAGGGACAGCTTGTTAGTTCTAAACCAGAGTGATATTAGTTGGAGTTCACTGTTAGCCCTGCAAAATAGATCCGTGATAGATTTATCGTTAAGGAAGGCATTAGTGTCATCAGCAAATAACACTAGTTTGAATAAAGAAGATATATTAGACAAATCATTTACATAAAGCAAGAACAAAAGGGGACCAAGAATAGAACCCTGGGGAACACCACAGGTTATATTACTAGAATAGGAGGAAGAATCGTTAAAATATACAAACTGAGTTCTATTCTTTAGATAATCAGAAAACCATTCACATATTATGAGTAATAGCAGGTAACCTATCCACGGACCACCACTTTATGGCCCTTATGGATATTCAAAGTAACATATCGGAGGCTATGAATAATAATTCTTATTCCATCGTGCACTGTTGGTGAGACGAGAAGATGGCTTGAAAGATATAACAGAGGAATGGTCAACAGCCCTCATTCACCTATTCATTCATTCATTCATCCATTCATTCATTCATTCATTCATTCGTTTATTCACATCAGGTCCCGCCGACTGAGTTATTCTCAGTTCCTGAACCACATGTATGATTTCCTCGTGGCTAACTGGGAGAATACCGAAGGAACAAGATGGAGGGGTAGGCATAAAACTATTAAATTCAACGGTACTCTTTGGAATATTAGTAGCCAAAATAGAACCAATATTCGTGAAATATTTATTAAAAGCATCAGCTTGAAGCTCGAGGTCGAGGAGCCTGGACAGTGCCAGGCCTAAGCCAATAGAAAGGAGGAGGGTCAAGGCCGTAGCCAGGATTGTATTTCGGGGGTGTTTTCCCCCGCCTTTTTCGTTTGGACGAAATTTTCTGACGACTATTTTAAAGTCGTCACCTGCTTTGCTTACCTTTTTGGCTCGTAATACGTTCACGGCGGTCCAAAAAACACTATTTCCGCGATTTTACATTACAAAATGTAGTTCTTACATCATGTGCTAGTAAAATGCATTATTTCATTTTTGCATTATTTCATTTCGGGGGGTGTTCAAACATCCAAAACACCCCCTAGCTACGGCCTTGAGGAGGGTGACACTATAATCATCGTTATTATGTCGCGGTGTCGTTAAACAGCAACGTGTGACATACCCTGTGAAGATTTTCCCAAGTTTTATTAAAAGCGAATAATCTAATTTCGAACATCAACGAAAACCTACGTCTACTCAAAATAATCGACACTACAGAACTACGCATTAGTCTATCTCAGTCCGTTGAGAATCGAAAACTTCGTCTTCACTCTGTCCGTCGAGCCTCGAACTGCACTCCTCTCAGCCCGGAGTCACCTCCTTATATTTCACAACAGCTTCACTAGTTTCAACCGGTTCCTTCCCGCGTTTCCACCACTCCCACGCTTTCCGGCAGACCACCCTCATCGATCAATCATCGGTCAAGTCATAGTAGCTAGGCCTATAGGGCCTATCGGTGTCGTGCAAAAGTGCGTCTGTCCTTAAGTGCACAAAGTCAAACGGCCTATGCAGGTCACAGCCAATAATTATAGTCGCTATTTGTCACATACCCAGCACATGGTTATTGCGCGCTTTTTGACATAAATACCTAAAAACGATTTTTGATACAATGCATCATGTGTAATGCTAAGAATAAATTTTGTCGTTTAACTCCCTTGATCCATCTAATCGATTTTATAAGCAAAATTAAAGCAATAATAATATTGATAGATAGGAACAATGATAAATAAGTACATGATTATTTACCTATTTTAAAAGCCGACATTTTTAAACACCTTTTTCAAATGATAATGGACATTTTATATGAAACTGCTCTACAACACTATGTGTTTAAAGAATAAAGAGCAAAGGACCCAGGACAGAGCCTTGGAAATTTCTAATCTTACACGCTCGTCATATTTTCAAGGCCGTAGCTAGGGGGGTGTTTTGGGTGTTTGAACACGTCTGAGGGCTATTCAGCGTTCTGTTTCGTCTTCTGCTTTTACCACTCTGGTTCATGCTTTTGTTTGCTCCCAAATTGACTACTGTAATTCTTTTTTAATTGGTCTGCCTAAGGTTCGTCTCTCACCTTTACAGTCGGTCTTAAACGATGCAGCCAGATTAATCGCACGCCTTCCACGCTACTTGCATATTTCTACTTTCATGTTTGAACAGCTCCATTGGCTAGTCAGGTACCGTACGTGCGTGCCATTACATCCGCCTGTCATGTTTGTATGTGCACTTGTTATGGCGCCCCTTCAAGCTCTTCCCACTCAGAGGCGCTCCCGATGCAGAGCGGACACTGCATCGCAGTTTCACGCCGAAGCGCTGAGCAATTGTGAGTGAAGGACTTGCCCAAGGTCCCTACGCAGTGGCTTGTGGGTGGATTCGAACCTCGAACCTTCCGGCTCCAAGGCAGTGACGCCACCACTATACCACCACTATACCACCACGCCCCACGAGCGCCTCTGAGGAGTTCTCTTGAAGTGGCGCTATATAAATGTTCAATTACAATTACAACATCAACCTCTGTTCATCTACTCTCTCCTCATTCCTCAACGAACGAATCCTCGAGAAGTTCATACAACGATGCAAGATTTCCGATGTTGCATTTCAACAGGTAACAAAACCAGTATGGTTAAATAATGTATAATACGACATTACTGTCTGGTCAACGCAGTCGTCTTGAACACCTTTAAAACGTGGTTACACAATGCCATATAAATTTGGATCGTGAACGGAAATTCATGTTGGTCTCCACTACATCGTCGACGAATACCAATTCCAATACTAATTGTAATAAAAAAATGTTATAATAATAATTCTATCTATGTCGAAACTGAGACTGACATTTCCCGGTAGAGGAATATTGATGTAAAATCATACTGCCTAATTTGCATAGAATTTTATTTCTGCACAATCTGTGAGTCATTGTCAGAATGAACAAAATCATGTTTTGAAAATACGAATCCTAATGAGAACGTAAAGATGAAGTTCTTTATGTTGCGAAAATTTAATGTTATAATGTCCAACGAACGTGGTGTTCATAGGATAACAAAAAGAGTTTGGAATATCAAAAATGCAAAAAATACCAAGGTAGCCATCAGTTGTTAACAGAACGTTGGATAAATCGAACATTGAACACCTTTTAAATATTTTTAAACATTTCTATATAAAATTGTTTTCCTTTGATCGCGAATCAACTTCCTAAAATGCTTCAGCTTATCGTCGCCCTCCTAGCTGTTCTTCATTACCGGTATACAATGTAGTAGTTTCCATTTCACAATGATCATTGACGTATGTCGTTTGTGTCACCCTCCTCAGTTCTTGAGACTATCATCGCCAGAGTTCGATCAGAGACGTCTTATTATCGTTATTATTCATAAATATACACAAGTTCAACGACATCTATAATTAGCAACAGAAGCTTTTTTGGCTCGAACTGCTACCACGAATAATCGAGCTCTTCTGCTGTGGTTGGTCTGGTGGTTTGGGATGGCCTTCCAATTGAGCTACGCCTACACCATGAGACTCTACCAAGATCGTTCCTTACAAAACTTAAAACTGTTTTTTAGGCGCGCTGGAGTCGGAAGCGCCTCTGAAAAGTTTTTTTACTTGACGGAGAGCTACATAAATGTCCGAATGAATGAATGAATGAATTGTGAGTAAAGAACTTGCCTGGGGTTCCGACAAAAATGGTTATTCTGGATTAATTAATGTGTGGGCTACAGTAATATTTCCAATTATGGTATCCATGAAATGCACGCGGCGGATGTGTCCCAACCTTATTATAACATAAGTTGGCAACATTTAAAAGGTGTTCAAGCTTAGCTCTGTGAACAGTATCTTGACGCGATAATACAAAATCATTCATAATGATCAAATTTTGATTAGAATACGATAGAAAAATAAGTAAGAGTTAGGCGGATGCATGATACTGATTCCCAGGCGTATATCATCTTGATGAGAAAATGAGTCACAATGATAATTTATTAATCTAACAGAGACCATTTACCAATTGCAAAGCGAAAACCATGTAACACGCAAAAAACACAGACAACGTTGCATGTAAATTTCTCTCTGAGATGTTTCGATTAAACGCATTTTTTTAAAAATATGTCTATGTTAGCTATTTTGTGGTTACAAAATAATTAAAGAGGCTGAAGTGAACAGGCCAGGTATAGCCGCACATGATTCAGTTTCAAAGGTGTCTAATGAAACAATATTGGCCCTATGACGCATTGCCAAACCAAAGCAAAGACCCGGTACATCCGCGGTGGTCTAGACTCTAGAGAGTCAATGCAGGTTAACAATAAACTGTGTTGAGAATGTTTATTTCGCAACTACATCTACACCAATAAAACTATTAATATGACTTAGTTTAGTTGCGACAACAACCGATGACAACACAATAGAATTGAAGACCAATTGAGTTGATTGCGTTGAATGCAAAAACTTTATATTATCAGTGAATAACCGTTTTAAAGGTGTCTAAAATCAGCGGCGTTGTTTATTAGCTATATCACCCGAAAATTGTGAAAACATCAAACCGGGAACTAATCAATCGCCAATTACACAAAAACACAGGTTAATTGCATCCAACGTATAGGGACTTAACGAAACTAAAACCCACACGATAACTCGTCTGGTCCTAAATGCTATTCCTGCTCTTACAGTTTATTTCTGCCACTATTATCATCCTACCATAATACTTGGGATCCTTCTGGCAGTCACAATCATGTACACAAGGTTGTGCCGGTGTTGTGTAATAGTGCAATATGCTAAGTATTGCGAATTTCTTATGGATCATCAACTTTGCCATAACAATCGCTTGATATGGAAGATAATCGGTGTGCTCTTTTATGTTCCCCACCTTGTGACTGGCACTGCCAACGTACGAACAGTTACTGTACAAGAAGTGGATGTATTATTAGTTACTTGTTAAATTATTGATATTATAATGTGCTGTAAATACGAAATTTCTAAGGATACCGGCAGAGAAAGAGCCATGGACGGATCCGACTTGACCATTGTATTATAATTACAGCACTTAATAAGCAATAAGAACTTAGACCTACTTGCATTGGAGGCAAACTTTATCTATTTACATTATTATTTGTTTTATTTTTAAAAGGTATCTAAAACGCAAGAGTTTAAATACAAACGCGCTAGCGTCAAGTTTATAAAATTTTCAAGCAGACCAACACGTTTGCCATTTCTAATCTATCTTAACTGAGGAGTTATTTGACGAATCAATTTAATGGCGACGTCATTTCTATGCTATATTCTAATGGTATTGCTTTCTTTTTACCGATGCCAATGCATTGAGAAGAATACTTGCATCAACCTCTTCCTCATTTCTCCATCAGCATTCAGCAATGATCTAGCACAGCGGTTCTCAACCTTTTCAGATTCACGGACCCCTTTTTAATTTTGGGCCACTGTCACGGACCCCCAATAAAATTTTGCGCCTTTGGCGCATTATCGCGACTGTGCGACTCTATAGTCCTATATAGGCTAATTATCTAGAGACTGAAACAAACCGACCCATCTAAAACAAATGAAATTGTCATTAATCAGCGTATTATTAGTTTCATGTCGCCATTGAAAAGAGGAAATATCGAAAAATTGAACAATAATTTATCTGTTTGACTGTTTCTACGTTTTTAACTAAGAAATATAGGGCCTATAATTTTCAGGACTTGCTCGCGGACCCCCAAGCACGTCGCCGCGGACCCCCAGGGGTCCGCGGACCCCCGATTGAGAACCGCTGATCTAGCACACATGCAGATTCGCTTTGCAATTAAATAAATCATTTATTCATTTCAAGATTTATACAGAACCCTTTGAGAAGTTCATGTAATGGGGGGGAACAACGATTTTTTTAATGAATTTTAACCCTAAGAGAAATCACAATTTTCATACTTATTGCCCCAGTGGCAGGTTTTTCAAGGTGTTTACAGACATCCATCATTTGCAAACCGATATTCTGGAAACTCTATTCCGCCGTTGTACAATATAGGCCTAATGATTACGGTGTTGTCAGTCCAAAGCATGGAGAAAGAAGAGGTCGACTTTGATAATTAAATGTGAATTCCGTGTTGTATGGTTACTATGTGTGGAACCTCCACAATGGATATAATGCTATGAGCTTTCTTTTTTTCTAAAATTGGTGGAATTATGCTATGTCGACGAGTTGCAATATCAAATTCTCCCTCTTGTCAAGGGTTAACGTTCCTTAACTTTTCCACAAAACTTGGATTTTTCAATCGCATCTTAGGATATTAGCTTTTTTCTAAGGACCCTGGCATTTTTATTTGGCTTTTTTTCTAAGGCGGAGACTTGCTGGGGACGAACGGGTGGCGCCGAAGAAATGTTTCACTTTTGCCGACTGCCGACATGATCTTTGTTTAGCCCTCTGGCCGAAATCTCCAGGGAACACCCATTTCATCAGCCAAAAAATGTTTATGACATTTTTTAGTCATTTATTCGCCAGTGTGCGCAGTGTATCTTCATGGAGTGCCCATGTCCTGACACTCAACAATTGGAGAGAGGGGAACAAATGCACGGGCCGTCCCGCCCCCCACCCCCAACCCAATCATTGAGGGGACCCCGGGACCTTCCTCCCTGCCTCTCCTTTTAAGTTTCCGCCCATGCCGCATTGTGTGTGTTGTCAAAGATCTTCGGCGTCGTCGCCCTCCTCCTTTCTTCAGTCTTTGAGGATGTAGGACATTTTCCCCCTGGACATATTCCCCCCCGGACATATTCCCCCCGGACATTTACCCCCCCCCCTGGACGTTTTCCCCCCGACCTAGGACATCCCCCCCATAAGGGTCCCAATGTTAATGAATGACTGCACTAACCCTATCACTAACCCTAACTGACCCTCACCATGCCTAACCTGACCCTAACCGACCCTCACGATGCGTAACCTGAACCTAATCAACCCTCACGATGCCTAACCTGAACCTAACCAACCCTCACGTTGCCTAACCTATAATGTGTACAGAGTGGGGAAATTGTCCGGGGGGGGTAAATGTCCTAGTCAAAAACGGGGGGGGGGAAACGTCCGGGGGGTAATTGTCCCGGGGGGAATAAGTCCGGGGGGTAAATTCCGTTCCCCAGTCTTTGGACTGGCATTACTAAAATGCGAACAGGGGCGGAATTGTCATGCAATATTATGCATTCAATGTGTTATTATAATAGTGGCATTAGTTCCATTTTATTAATCATCGAAGGAGACGAGATAAATCTATAGCGAGTTTTCAGTTTTTATAAACTTGTGAGAACAGGTTTAAAGGGTGTCTACACCGTCATTTTCAAATGCTTAACAACATAAAGAATTATACGTTATTAAAATAATATTTGCAAGATAAAGTGATGTATTATAGGTTTAGTGATATGCGTTCTGAGGTATACGTGGATGATCAAGGTTGAGTCATCTAATGAGTCATCTAGAGCAGTGGTTCTCAAAGTGGTGGTCCACGGAACGGTGCCGGTCAGCGGAGTCCTGATCGCCGGTTCGTGAAGAAGTCTGAGAGTGAAAAATAAACTAGTATTAATATATATAAATTATTTAAAATTGTAAAATTGTTCGAATTGTTATTAAAAATTTATTCAAAGTTCTGTCTCAAACTTTATAATATATTTTCAGTGCCTTATTTTAACTTTCCAAATGGCTGTATAAACAATTTTTACTGATAAAAATTCCCTAATTATAAGTGACCTTATAATGGTAAAAGAGGTGTTCTAATTATTATAATTATAACTATAATTAGTTTTGTTTATAATATAATTCGCTTTTGTTTGTGCTTGCCATTGAAGTTAGCGGTCCGCGAGCTTCCCAAATAAATTATTGCCGGTCCGTGGCCTGCGAGCTTCCCAAATAAATTATTGCCGGTCCGTGGCCTGCGAGCTTCCCAAATAAATTATTGCCGGTCCGTGGCCTGCAGAAGTTTGGGAACCACTAGAGCTGATGAGGTTAGTAAAAGTATATCATTATATGACACGGTTTGAAAGGTTGAGTGCAAATGGATTCAACGTAACTATAACAACAGCATTTGACAACAGAGGTCGTTGCCGTCGACAAAGATTGGTTTGATTTGGAATAATACATACGTTTTGAAAGCAGATGACGAGTAGAATGAATGCTTAACGTAGAATTAGAACACCTCTTTTACTGTTGTCATTGGTAATATAATACATGAATTTTCGACTTAAATCGGATTCTTGTTCTACGCCGTTCTACGGTGAAATTCGGATGTGAAGAAATTATAATACTCATCAGCATATTGCATATCGTTACGTATCCCATTGTTGTACTAATTTGCGCATAGCCACGTGACCGATCTTTCACTGCAGCTGCTCGTCTCAGGTGCAAGCGGTCTGTTCTTCTCCAGATCGAAGAAAAATCGAGAAAGCAACGAGATCCATAATTATCTACTTATCTACATATCGACCGCCGACACCAAGAAAGCAAGAAGGAACTAATTTAACCAAAAAGAAATAAATCAAGACGTGAATTAGATTGACATAAAACAGCCAATGTTCCGGAAGGTACGGAAGGAACTAAGAGAGAGAGAAGATAGCCGAGCTGGGAGTCACCCCAAGGTTTTTGCCAAACCAAACTTGTCATTTCAACATTTTAAGTACATCATACATGTGGCGGTTTTCATTTGCTCACATTTTGAGGTAAAATGTGTGATGATACCATATATTCGGTTAAAATGTTATACCCCATTTACCCGATCTATCAAGGGTGTGGATACCACTCGCTCTTGGATTATTGTCAACAATATCTTATCCGCCACTTATTATGAAAAGAAACAAATTATACCAATATCTAGATGGAATGTGGGGCTACATTTCATGCTAAAGAATAATTATTTGTCTTTCGATGACCAGATTTGCTCAGAATAGCTTCCATTCAATGTGGAAAGATGGGGGTAGACGAAAGAACGAGGATTGGATTGTGCGATGTTAGTTAACGTTGTTACGATCAATAATTGCATGTTAGTTTTTCGATATTTAAAACGTTGTTTGTATCAATGTAAAAATCTCACATCGTTTCAATTGTTTAAAAAGAGCAATTTTGGACTTTTTATGTGAGAAACTTCTCTGAAACATTGTTCAACTAACACCAATTCAATTTATCGCAATAGGCCTACTTTAACACCCAATACACATTCGTGTTTTATGTCCGGTTAGATAAACCTAACAGCAATCTATATCTCACTCTTTCCCAAATTTACGTTTATGATTTCGATTTGATTTGTCCTGAGATTGGTTTCCAGTCATGAACTGCGGCGAATCATCCTTATGTCAAATGCTGCCTGCCTTTCTTCTTCAAAAAACTTGTGGACGTTCTTCACATTCTCCTTGCTGTTCGCTGCTACAGGATGGCATTTTGTAACCGTCACAGAATAAGATCTATCCGCATTCGTGTTCTCAAACGAGATGTACTTTACACGTCTTACTCAAAAAAACGTTTTCACGTAAGACCATTCTGTGTATTTTTTGTGACCACGTAAAGCGAAAAAACCGTAAATGGACAAGTTGTTTCCTTACTTGCCATAAGAGACTCCTCCTATGTTTTTGTTGCGTTACGTTTTTGATTCGTCAAAAAACGGTGAGAGGCCTCCCAAAAAAGTGATATAATTTTTATGTGTTTGAAGTATTTTGATGAAATCTGGCCATCATGCGGGCCACGGGTTGGGAGCAACAATAATTATGATATAATGAGATTACGAGAGAATTATTTGCCGGAGAGCATAGGATATCCCACGCCATTTACTACCATCACGGCATTAAAGGGTTAATGAAGCTTCATAGAAAATATTGTATCAGAGACGTTGGATTTGGCCAAAAACATGCCGGTAAGTTATATCACTGCTGCGTCTAAAGTAATATTTATCTAGCAATAATACTTTGTTTAAAAGGTGTGCAAAGCGACCCGCTCTAAAAAATGGCTATCGGTTCGACAATAATTGTAAAGGAAAAAATCGATGGAATACAAAAACAAGAATGAATCAGAGTAATTCTAAGATTCGTCACCTGACCTCTTGTCTCTTTTCCACGCCTAAACCCCGCCTGTTCATCCGCTAACTTCGATTCTGTACGTCTTCTTATTCTTTCCAATATAATCTTTAACATGATTTTACTCGCGTGCGAGACTAGTGCAATGGTCCTGTTGTTCTTACATTGTTTCAAATCCCCGCTTTTTGGTATTGGTATAAATGTTGACTGTATCCAATCCATCGGCCATTCTCCCGTCTCCCACACTTCCAATGACTTTTGTCATTGGATACCTTTAAAACATTATCAACAAACATTAAAGTGCAACACGCTGAATTTTTGCCATTCGATACTTCTCGACACCCTTGTCCTCATTATTCACGCCCAGCGGCAGAAAGAAACAATAACATCATGAAAATGAAAGACCACATTCATAGGCATAGGCCTAATGCAAAATAAAAGCATGTTAATCACACAATCGCATAGCCTAGGCTAACCATTTTTATGCAAGTGCCAGTCTCAAGTCTTGGAAAAGAGGAGGTCGACGCAAGTCCTCTTTCATAGCTTGGAACTACATATTATGAACTGTGACAGCATGATCAATTTGCTTTCTTTGGTTTTAATCTCGAGCTTTATATTGAATGAATTTATCAATCGCCACTTACAGCTATGTGTTTAATGTTGGCTCTGAATCCCAGACCATCCTTAATTAAATTGTAAGCAGCAGATTAAGTAGTAGACAGTCACAGTTTGACGATAATGTGTATTTTCTCGTTGTGTGAGATTTCTGGTCTGTCTGTTTTTATTAGTTATCAGAATTCTATTTTCTCATCCCTTGTCGCTGTAATATGAATTTTTGTGATGATCTATTGGTTGATTGATTGAGCGCTGTGGTGTATCTAAAACCAATGTACCAACTTCTTCACTCATTCAGCGTCTAGTCAGAAGGTTTGTCCAGATTTCGTCCAAATTATTGTGTTTTTAATCCTTGCTGTTTGTCAACTTAAAGATCAAGGTTACTGATTTTCTCCAACTACCAAAAAAGATCTTGTTGATCTTATGTGCTAGTTAAGTATATATAATAAAAGAATCCATTTTTTAAAAGGTGTTTAAATTTAAGTCATCTCAATAAAATCCATTTTGAAAGGTGTTCAATTCTGTGGAGTTTGAAGATAAATTGTTGTAATTTTCGATTCTCGCTCCGAACATAACTAATTTCAGATTTCTATATTATGTGAAAGACGGTGGATGATAACCTCGAAACTTAAGACTCGTCTCATTATTATCAATGACAATTAGATCAATTTTCCGACCGTCTTCTATCCACAATTCATATTTTGCTGCTTGCCTCATTTGAATCCTTCGATGCACTGGCTTCCACTCGTTGTCAACTAATGCTCTTCGTTCTTCCCTTGTTCAACTGGACATGGAGATGACTACATTCAGCCTTACCATCTCACGACTAATCTTCAACTCTTCTCTCCATCTACAGACCCGGCTCCGTTCCACTCCCCCAGGAAAGTTCTTTGATGAGTTCTCTTCCGTCATGGAAAGACTCATCACACGAAATACTCATCATTCTCGGTGATTTTAACATACAAATAGAAAACTCTTCTGATACCTTGATCTACTCTCGCAATAATTTGTCTTTCGTCAATACATTATGTCAGTGAGACAACAGATTCGCTTGGTTGAACTGTCTTATCTGGTCATCAACTCCGATGAATCTGCTATTCATTACATTATTTTCACCCGCCAGCCACATCGGATCACTCGCTCATCGTGGAATTTACTCTTCCTGTCCTCTACTCCCACATCATTCGTATGATGCGGGGATGGAAATCGCTCAACTATCAAAACACTGATAAAGATTATTTAACCTTTATCGTAAAAAGTTCAAAGTCAATGTCTCATGGGCATTCATTTGGACGTAAAATTTTACTTTCTTTTTAACGCATTAATTAAACACCTTCAAATCATGGTTTCATGAACTATAAATTACTTTTCTCGCAAATGTTGAATGATTTTTGTCTGGTGTTGATATCAGTCTCTCGAAGGAAATTTCTTGCAATGAAGAACATCCTTTGATGCATCCACGGTAGAGCCTTAAATTACGCGGACCGCCGTACGCCGCCGGTAACCATTTATTTATATTCTTTACTGAGAATTTGATATAGCGCTCCTTCAAGGTTGCTACTTAGGAGCGCTCCCAGTTCAACCCCGGTCGAATAAGACAGTCTTGAGATGAGAAAGAAATGAACAGTTTGTTTACACCCCGGTTGGGAAGGAGCGGCGTGGCTCGCTGCAGATAACTCGACCGAGAGTCACTGGCGGTGCTTGAAATGCCCGCTAAAAAAGCCCGGCTAAAGCTTAAATAATTCTTTACTGAAGATTTTCGAAAATATTTGATTGAATAACATACTGAACGCATGGGAGTTGTTTCTCTCCAGAGTCATTTAGATACCTCTTTTAAGATTTATAAAAACATATAAGTTTAACTTACGATAAAAGAATGCACTTCTGTCATTATCTGAAGTCAATCTCAGCAACTCTGTATGAAAATAATGCTCAAATTTTCGATGTTTTGAATAGAGAACAATACGACCGAAGAACACTGTGTTAACTTAATCTCTTTATCTGCTGTCCAGTTTATAATCGTCAATTTTTTATACGATTTAGTTGACCACGTTCTTCACTCGCAATCGATCAGCGCTTCGGCGTGAAACTCCGATATAGTGTCTGTGCTGTAATCGGAAGCACCTCTGAGTAGAGAGCGTGAAGGGGCGCTATAACAAGTACGCAAGCAAACAAACAAATAAACAACAACTAAAAGAAACCCAATTTTGCTCCAAAATTACCAGAAACCCAGACATAGACCAAAAACCCAGATCAAGTGGAAAAACCCAGCTGTGGCATCGCTGCGAACGGTAGATCAACTTCTCAAGTATAAGGCGGTTGTGCATCGCACG
Source organism: Lumbricus rubellus (assembly GCA_945859605.1). NCBI lineage: Eukaryota > Metazoa > Annelida > Clitellata > Crassiclitellata > Lumbricidae > Lumbricus > Lumbricus rubellus. The sequence continues at coordinate 5,062,161 of OX243821.1, forward strand.
TTCCCTCTTCAAAACTCTATACCAGCAATGCTATACAGCTACAATGTATGGCCATCGTCCAAACAGCTTTTGTTCATTGTGTATTAATGTTTTATCTATTAATTTTTGACTGAAACGCTGTAGGTCAACACGTTATTTATTATAGTCGCGTTTGTAAGCATTTACGAGGTTTGGAAAATACACATTCAATTGCTCATTTATTGGCGGTAGTAGTAGCAGCAGGAGCAGCAGCAGCCACTACCACCACTACTACCACTCTACTACAACCACTACTACTACCACCCAGTGTGAATGGACGTTCAAAACTAAAATAATTATTTAGGTTAGAAATTGTTTTTAAGCACCTTTAACACGTGTGAGCCGTAAGCTATATACAAATAGTTTCACCAGCCAGTAGAATGTAAAAATGTCGTCAATTAAAAACATAATATAGCATATGTCTTCTCCATTTTAATGGTGTGTAAATATCCAACAAAAATTATAGCACTCTGCAATAGAGTAATGTATATAATCTTGTCTAATTTAAATTGACCGTTAGAGATATTACAAATATATCAAGTATTGGACAGTAACTTGCTATAGCGCCCATCAATATCCCTACTCAGAAGCGCTCCATAGGCGGAAACCTGGTCCGGAACTTTTGGGGGGACGGACGAGCGGCCGAAGGTCGATCGCTGAGGCGCAAAACGCCGAGCTGGGAAGGGTGAGGGAGGGCTGTTTTTAATGTCCACATCTAATTGTAGCTTTTTAGCTGTCATCCAAAATCCAAAAATGGTCCAAAAATAAAAAATTGTGTTTTTTTAATGACCAACAATTTATGGTGCACTTTGTTTTATATGGTATTACATTCAAATATTATGTTAAAGCATTCTCGTTAGAAACGATTTCCTCGTTAGTTGCCTGCCCTAGGCAGGGGCGGAAACCTGGTCTGAACTTTGGGGGGGACGGACGAGCGGCTGAAGGACGATCGCTGAAGCGCGAAGTGCCGAGTTGGGAGGGGTGAAGGAAGCCTGTTTTTTAATGCTCACATCTAATTGCAGCATTTTCTCAGTCCCGATAGAAGTAGTTCAAACTGTAATTTGTTATTGAACACGATCGGAGTGCAGATTGTATTAGACACCTCTTTTAAAGCTTATTTCAGGACTTTATATACTGATGGAATGTGCCAAATTTCACACAATTGCTTTGCAAAAAACAATCGAAGCATTTGACATAGACACCTCTGTAATGTAATTTTTCATGGGTTTAAAGGTGCGCATTTGCTCCCTGATCACGAGACCTGGCTTGTAACTTGTGATCTGCGAAGTATTATCAACGATTTTTGGGTGTCTAAACTCATCATTTTGATTCTCGTACTATCAACGAATTTCGGGTGTCTAAGAACATCATTTTTTTATTCAGCTATTATCCACAATTTTCGGGTGTCTAAGGGCATCATTTTTTATACCAGTAATATCTACGATTTTCAGGTGTCTAAGGGATCAATTTTGGTTTTAGTATTATCAACGATTTTCGTGTGTATAAGGACATTATTTTATCTCCAAAATTATTAAGGAATTTTTTAGTGTCTTAAGACATCATATAGACTCCAGTATTATCAAAGATTTTCGGGTGTGTAAAATTTTAAAACATCATAATGATGTTAGTATTATCAACGACTTCGAGTGTGTAAGGACATCATTTTGATTCCAGTATAATCAACGTTTTTTGGGTGTATAAGGACATCATTTTGAATCCAGTATTATCAACGACCTGCTGTCTTGAAGTTGACTTGACTATTATAGAGATCCGCGGGATATTGAAATCAACAGGTTAATGACTTTTATGACGTCTTAGACAAAAATTGGTAGGCCTATTATAATCGACATTGTTAGTCTATTTAATAATTAATAATTAGTTTCGCTAAGCAATAATTATTATTGTTTAGCGAAACTTTGCAAATTCCCCTCTCGGCGCTTCGCGTTTTGGCTCTCGACCTTCTGCCGCTTGGTGGTATATACCCAAACCAACGAGAGGCGATTTATGATTTAGCCCCCCCCCCTAAGAACTGAGACCAAACTCCGCCCATGCCCACCACATTCGCGCGAGTGCTTTATTCTTCACCAGCGTGATGGGGTTTTGTGTGACGTTGGGTGTTGGCGAGGTTTTTGTAATATTAGGTAACAAGTTTAAAAAGGTGTCTTATCTATACAGTATAATGTTCGCAAACTATCCAACGCGGGACTTAATAACTTTTGGTTAGAGCCTGGATTGCTCTGGAATTCATATCATTATAAATATTTACTTCATCTGCTAAACTTTTTTTCTGTAGTTCTCTACTGAAGATTGTGTACATGTTCTAACGCTTGAACATTGGGGGGGGGACAAATGCATGGGGCGTCCCCCCCAACGTTTTCATTGAGGGGACCGTCCCCCCCTGTCCCTTCCTAGGTTTCCGCCAGTGGCCCTAGGGATGATTCCGTCATGTAGATTTGGCCTTATTTACCTATTCGTTACACACGAAAACAGAAAACAATAACATGGTAAGCGATAACATAACTTCGCCTTATCGCCGCCCTAGAGTTATAATGCTCTATCATAGCTTTTGGCGAAACCGAGAAAAACGACTTTAAAGTTTGGTCACTGTTTTAGGCCCTAAATTCTTAATTTCATTGTTTTGCAGTATAATTCTATCATTTTTAGATTCCTGCCAGTGACTTGTTTTTAAAAAATATATATATTGTTGAACAAAAGTAAAAAATATAGAAAAATTTAAGAAAATGCAAAAATATATGTTACAGCAAAACGTTTCGATCAGACATAGTAAATTTGACCACGTAAAGTAATACACGAAGTATTTATTCTAATCGCGTCCTCAGTATTATATTGCTCTATCATACACTGCGAGTATGCTTTTGCTCTAACTCAGCGTAATGGTTTCGCGTATGATGATGATAGAGCATTTATACCCTGAAATTTTTTATTCAGTTAAACTTTGCTCTATCATAGTCAAGAGCAGCCTTGTGATTGGCTGCCGACGAGTAATGATAGAGCATTATAACCCTAAGAAAGTCTAGATTGGAAACAGTTTCGCAAGATAGAGCTTTTATATACTGACTTATAACTAAGAAACGACCGCTTCATTTAGCTAGCTTCTTTGTCTAATGATAGAGCAAATGCTACCCTGATGAAATTGATACCAAACTCGATTTTTTCAAAAATTCATGATAGAGCAATATAACTCTCAGGCGGCGTTATTACATTATCACACAACGCTGACATGATAAGTATACATAACTAAAATAACTGCGCTGCTAACCAGCGGTACGGCGTTGAGGGTAATGTCATCGTTTTAATGGCAAAGTGTCGCTAGACAACAACTTACCAAAATATCTTCCGGACCGGTGGTGCCAGACAAATGAGGAACGCGTAGTTTATTATCATCATCTCTGACTGAATTCCCCACTTACACTTTCTCAAATACGGTCCGTGACCTTGGTGTCCTGTTGGACCAGGAGCTCACATTTGCTCCTCACATTCACCGACTTGCTCAAGACAGTTAGGCCTACTACTATCAGCTGCGTTAGCTTCGCACAATTGCTCGTTCACAAACATCTAGTGCTGTCACCACTCTAGTCCATTCAGCTTATTCACGAGCGCTGCGTTGAGTCAGAAATGAGAGTGAGAGTAGTCTGTGGTGGTCCGGGTCGAATTACTAAATAGGATCAGAGAGGTGGAACAGCTACTAAGGCGGGTGTCGTTTGTAATAATTATTACATTATTGCGATGATAATGATGATTAAAACAAAGAGGACGACGACGAAGAGGAAGAGTTGCGATTAGACACCTTTTATTCTACGTATCTGTTATTTTATATTTTTCGCTTTCGTAACGTCACCGAATAAAATAAAACCCACGGCCTCAAAAATATTAGCATACAAATCATCGATAAGAATAATTCGAAGAAAATAGATAATGTATAATTGTTCTTTTAAATAAAGCTGAAAGAATTTCTTTAAATTTAACTTCATGCGCTCAATTGAAAGTGGGAAGAAATTTACAATCAACACTAATATTCGAAATAAATTACTCTAATTTTATAACCAATATTTTCCGCTTTTTGTATGGTTTCATGAGATTTAGAACTTTTTCGTGGATGGTTTTGTAAGTTTCAATGCACCATTAAAACAGCCGTCTTAAACTGAATCGAATGACATATCACAAGTTGAAATATCTCAAAGGATAAAAAAGTTATTAGTGTTTTACAGTTTTCAGGCATAGCGACATGTCGCGAATGTGGGGTATAGTAAAATGTTAATATTTTCTAGAAATATGGGACTATTCTAAAAGTTAATACATCATTTTAATCAGTTTTAAGAGCTCTTTCCAACGGTATATTGTGTGGTGGCATATTGTGTTGCATGAAAAATATTTCATAAGAAAACCATAAATTTTCTTTAAAAAAGACAATTTTTCGAAACTTTGGCCCTCTGGTGGCAAACGAAGACATTAATATTTTTCAAAACTTTTGTGAGATTTCTTGACCCCATACCATTAGACAACTTTTTATTGCTGTTACGTTTAAAAATTTTGATTTTCGTGTTTTTCACTCCACCCTAATGTAGGCGCCTTTTGGAAATATTTGATAGTTTGATGCTCAGCACCTCGAATGCCAATGACATTAACGATGACATGCAATTAGCTTTAAACGTTGCATGCATTGACGAGACTAATGCATTCTTAACATCGTTTTAAAATTAAAGAAAACAACGTCAAGCAGTGAGTTTAAATGACGTCATGGTTGCGATACCATGTATTCCCCGCCAATGGTCGCGTTAAGACAAAAATTTTGATACACGAACTACTTCAATCTTTGGTGTAGTTACCATTTCTCCACCGATCGTATTCTGGCGGCGCTATTCACCCGACATATTTATTATTTAGCCAGCATGGGCGGAGTTTGGTTTCAGTTCTTGGGGGGGGAAGGGGGGCTAAAAAAACTTGGACTATTGATGGTAACGTCACAACGGCAGAGTCATCCATAGGCAAAAACTCCGCTCGAGAAGCACAAGACTTAGTCACCACCGTCGAAATCCTACGCGTTGGCTACACGGATAGTCCAGCCGACCGTTTCTCGTTCATATGATGGTAGTTTAACAGCATTTTCAGTGTCTACAGGGCCGAGATGCATAAAGTCTGAAGAGCAACGACGGAAACAACGCTGGAAACGTGGCACTTCTACGGCACGGTCTAAATATGTTGCTTCTGAAAAACCTAAATTCACCGGGAAACGCCGAGCAGTGTGAGCTAGTGTCTTTTATGAACCGTTTGAAAAAGTAACGAAGGAATGCATCAAAAACAATTTTTAGACTATTTATAGCGCATTTTGTAAAGAATTTCAAGGTGTCGAATGGCATTCGTATTTTGCTAACACTGTGTACCCATGAAGCAAGGCTTTTTTATCGTGTAGTTGTGCACACAATGTGCCGTTCTAAATGGATTTGTGCAGTTGTAGATGCACTTTTTGCACAGCTAAAACTAGCGAAAAGGTTATTGTCCTCCGATAGGAAGTAATATACCATGGAGGACGGGAAACCAAAGAAGGAGTTGGGCAGTTCTAACAATTTCTTAAATTAAAATCAGCCCTGTCATGAAATATACAAGGACCGATATTGTTAATTTCGTATTTATTATCGTCTGTTAACAATTTTAAAGGTGTGTAATGACATTGGTCATTTCCACAGAGTTGAGCTACAAATGCGTTAGCTAAAAATCTCTCTCACGTTGCAAGGTGTGAAGTGTCTCCAACTTGAGATCCAGTTTATTGTAAAAATTTCTATGGCGCCAATGTGATAAAGACGCTACATAAATATATAGAGAATAGGAATTACACTTCATGGGTTCTATATAAAATGATTTCTCGGTAACCACATCCAGGCATATTCCTCATGATCAGGGAGCAAAAGCACAACTTTAAACTTCCATGAAAAAATTAATGCTTAGATCTTCGCCTCAAGGTGACAATAATTATACGGCAGTAACGTAATATATACTAAACACTGATTACTCCTTCTATCTTTTTGTTTGTCTCGATGCCCTAGGTTGCAGTCTGCCAACCTGTTTTGTGCACATTAAACGAATTTTACTACGGTACAGCTACAGACTGCCAGACTTTGTTTTCACAGTTTTGATGTAGAGAGGGGGCTGGTGGCCAGCAACTCACAGTCCATGCATTTTGCTCTCTTCTTAGTAGAGGCCCAATAAGGCGTTTGACTCATTTGACCAGTATAGCCTTGACCTTCGCCCAATTTGACCAGTATAGCCTTGACCTTCGCCCAATTTGACCAATACAGCCTTGACCTTCGCCCATTTGACCAATACCAGCCTAAAAAACTGAGTGCCCGCGCAGTTTGACCAATATAGCCTTACTTTTTCATATTCGGTGTCTGGCGTAAAAAAGTAAAAAAGTAAAAAAAAAGTAAAAAAAGTAAAAAAAGTAAAAAAAAATTTTTCTCCAGCGTATACAAAATGGTCTACCCGAAGAAAACTAAAACTGAATTACGAAAAATCGCCAGGCAGCTCGGCTTGGTTGGAAATACAACAAGACTGCGGAGATCGGAGTTGATTGTTGTAATTGACGCCCACAACCGCGAATGCTATGACGATGAATGCCCATGCAAGTATCCACGTCCGGATCGCCGACAACGTCCATGCGAGACCATCGTCGTTCGTCGTCGGCGCAATGGCAACTCACCCCCGCGTGATGTTAGTTTGATCGACAACGAGATCATCGTCGTTAATTGTCGGCGCAGTGGCAACTCACCCCCGTGTGATGCAAGTGCGTGAGTGGACTACGACGTAGATACAGGATTACAATATCGCAAACGATTTTACACCGTTGGTTTATTATTGTAATCTCAGATACAGACACTCGCGGAGTCGCAGCACATATGTAGAACGATCTCGGTCTAGTTGTTGTTTACACAGCGAAGAGGCTAAGTTCGTTTTCGCTTTCGATATTACACACGCGGCTGAATAAACCAGCTAGCCGAAGCTATGCGCCGCTCGGGCTATAGGCCTAATTTTTTGACGCGCAATTAACACCTCCTCAAAGCTAAATACACAGCGAACGTAAAAAAGAGAATTTATCAGCAGAAATTTTGGAACATTATTGCGAGATAGACTAATTTATTCCTTTGCTGTTCCATTTACAACACCAACAGTAATCTGATTCGGGTCCCCCAAACTGAAGTTTTTCCAAGTTTTATCAAAATGTACAAATTATTGCAGCTATAGTAGAGGTACAGTTTTTAGGAACACCGCGTAAAAAGTGTAAATTTCCCGCAGTATTGACGATGTGCTATTAGGTCCACAGTCTTTTCATTCACTTTCGTTATCGATATCAAACACGAGATAGGCTATTTTGTCAAAATCGTCTCACAATGTTACCAAGTCCTCATTTTCGATCCACGAGTTGAACGAGTCTGGGTAGCCCAACCACTTCACGAGTGATTTCTTCCCGCGCTTCCTAATCACTTTTTCGATTCTAAATATTTCTTGAGTTGTTTTCTGTAGCTCCTGCTCGTAAAAAGAGCCTTGTATTTCCTCACCCGCAGAATCAGTAATCTTGTAAGTTGGTGGCTCTGTATATTGAACCTGAGATACTACAAAAACCTCCTCGGTCCATCTAGGTAAGTAACCCTTCTCAAAAATGTCCTTCTTCCTAGTTATTCTGACTTGATCGCCGATTGAAAACTTTGGTATAATAGGCTCTGAAATCTCATCGCCGTATAAATTCATAAATACAGTCTTTTCATTCACTTTCAAACTAGCCTTGGTGGGAGTCATTTTAATTGAAGAATGTCTCGTTTCATTATAATTACTAACCATTTCATCTAATACATCGATATATCTTCTTGTTGAATTAGCCGTAAAGTATTTGAACATCTTCTCTTTCATCGTACGCACCCATCTTTCTACGATGGAACTTTTTCCCTCGTTTTCGGTAGAATACAACTCGACTAAATTCTTCACATTTTTATTATAAAATTCTTTCCCTTTGTCGCACCAAACTTTCGATGGCTGTCGACCACCCCCGAGTATCTTCACGAACCCATCGGCTGTAGACTTCCCACTCTTGTCATGTAATGGAACGATCCACCCTTACTTGGAAAACACATCTATAACGGTCAATAGAAATTTCACGCCATCATTATCTCTAGCGAAAGCCTGCATGTCGATTAGATCAGCCGCCCAAATCTGGTCAATCCCACCAACACGGACCCGCCTCGTCCTAAAATTTCTCACTACTGGTTTGTGTAATTCATTCGCTAATTGATTAGTCCATTTCAGGTCCTGCTGTAATTCTAGGCTTTTTTTAAACCTAGCCCGAGACTCGTTTTAGCGGACAAAATAGGTTTGACTATCGCCCTCTCTATTCGTTCCCGCACGCTTGGATTAGGTATATTATTCAGCTGGTTTATCATTGCTCTATCAGCGACATTCCTAGAAGCCGTATCAGTGTGTTGATTGTATGCCAGGTCGTGAATATATGCCGCGCTATCTACCCTGTTTATAGGTTTGCTCCAATCTTTGGGGGTTTCGTTGGGATTCAGACGCAAATCTAGTCTAGTACCGGGACCAGTAAACTGATGGCCTGGCAGATGTAACTCACCCGGAAATTTAGCCCAAGGTAATTTAATGTTGTTAGTGGCAGCGTTCAGTGAACTAACTAGATCCCCACCTTGCGCAACAGCGGACGCCTTCACGAATTGAGTTTTTGTTTTCCCGCATACGACGCAAACACCTCTGAGCATCGATCTCCCATTATTAGCCACGGCGTTCTGCACATCTGTCGTCTGGGTCTGTTTTTTACATTTTACGCAATACATTTCGTTTTTTAATAATATATATTTTTAAAATGGAGATTAGAGATATGAGTTGGGGCACCGCGCTCTCGAAAAGATTCAATAATCCGTTGTTACCCAAAAGCATACGCGGTTTGATAGTTGGGAAATCGGCGTGTGGAAAAACAACGCTTCTTCTCAATCTTTTACTCAGGCCAGACTGGTTGGATTATAATAACTTGCAGGTATTCGGTACTTCTCTGTTTCAACCGGAATATCGCATTATTAAAAAAGCATACGAAGAAAAATTGCCAAAAGAAGCGATCGTTCGGCTGTTTGAGCACCGAGATGAAATCGTGGGTCTAAATGCGTCGCCAGACCTCGTTATGGAGGAAATGGCAAAAAATTCAGAAGCTAAATCCGATATAATTGCCAAGTTCTTTGAGAGCGCCGACGATGTACCGGACCCGAGAGATTTGAGCGCTGAAAAGAAGAACCTGATGATATTCGATGATCTTCAATTGGAAAAACAAAACAAATGCGAAACGTATTATAATCGGGGGAGGCATAGCAATGTAGATTGTTTTTACCTCGCCCAGAATTATTTCAAATTACCGCGCCTAACAATCAGAGAAAATGCGAACTTTATTTGCCTGTTCAAACAAGACCTGAAAAATTGTAATCATATTTACAACGATCATGTGAGTACAGACATGTCGAAAGATGAATTTCGAAAACTATGCAAAACAGTATGGGAGCAACCTCATAGATTCGTGGTTTTAGACCTGACTAGCGACAAGTACAATGGTAAATACCGATGCGGACTCGATGAATTTTATATAATCGAGGATCCGCCATTGTAAAATTGTATTGTATAGTAAAAATGGAATCATCGCTTCTCAAACAGATATCGGAAAACACGGAAAAGACGGCCTGTAACACGGAACCAAAAACATCATTTTCCATTTTTCTCAGCGAAAAGAGCACGCGAATCAGAACGAAGTTTAATCCACTACTCGAACTGGAGAAGAATAAGAAATATGAAATGGCCTTAGTTGCCCTCGAGACGTACTATTCTTTTCCAAATATCGACGCAACAAACAACGTCTTTCGGTATTCGCCAAATCGCGACACACAGTGGGTAAACATTGCAGTTCCAGAGGGTTGCTATGAAATAACGGATATCAACGAATATATACAGAGAGTCATGAAGGGGAATGGGCATTTCGACGGAGTAAATGGAAATTACTGTATCTCAATAGCGCCAAACACCAATACGCTGAGGTCTGTGGTGAATATAGAAGCAGATTATATGGTTGACTTTACGCCAAAGAATTCGATCGGAAAGGTTCTAGGGTTTGACAAATGGATCTATTCGGCGGGATACAACGAATCGGAGAACTTGGTAAATATAATGAGTGTAAGCAGCCTGAGAGTGACCAGCGACATTATCGGGTCTTCGTACACTAACGGAACATCGGAAAACGTGATATATTCTTTTTTCCCAAACGTAGGCCCGGGTTACAAGATTATCGAAGTGCCGCATAATTTGATATATCTTCCGATTTTGCTATCTACAATTTCAACGATGGAAACGAGGCTCACAGACCAACACGGGAACCTACTAAATCTTCGAGGTGAAGAATTGGCGATTCGATTTCACATCAGAGAAGTTTGAAAGTTTTTGTAATTTATTAGTAAAATGAATCGTTACATGGACGTAAAAGTTAATATTTCAGAAGCGCAACAAGACAAAATTAAAAGATCACTTGAAGCGGGAACCGGCGTGAGTATCAAACTATCGCACAATGATTTGAATGGTGAACACGTTTTGGCCCTCACCCGGGTGCAAATCAATAAAATGACAGCAGCCTACCAAAAAGGAACTGGCGTGATTATTAAAATGAGTAAAACGCAATTGGAGAACAACAAGAAAGTTGAAGGTGGTTTCATAGGTGCTATACTTCCGTTTCTAGCGACAGCAGGACGGTTCCTTCTGTCTAATGCACTGCCAAGTTTGGCGATGGGGGCACTAAGTGGCCTCGGCTCCGCGGCAACTACTAAGATTGTGGATAAAATCAGCGGTTCGGGTGTAATGTATGTCAAGAAAGGCGACATGGCGTACAAAATAAGAGCAGCCGGATCTGGTTTGTACTTGTCTCCGTGGCAAAAAGGTAGCTCGATAACGGCATCCGGGCTGTACAAGAAAACAGGGTCGGGCTATGCTAGAGGCGAAGGACTTTTGTTGGGCCCCAACTCTCCGTTTCGAGACATTCCGATTCTTGGCATGATATTATAAATTATTCTATTAAAAAATGTCGAGACCAATACACAAATTTGGAACTAAACCAACTAGACCGGTAGAGGTTAGAACGCAGCCCGTTTCAGTCTTTTGGAAGATTACGAGCGGTGTTACTCGCGTCCCAGTAAGACAACTAGGGGGTCTGCGATGGGAGATTTTTGCGCAAAATGATATTACGATACAACCAAAGGCGGCAAATACCCTAAGGCTTGGACTCGGTGTAGAAATGGCGGCGGGTCTTTGCCTCGTTTCCCTCAGACAGAGTATCAAGGAGCGACGATGCAGCCTACTAGACGGAGTGATTTCAGAAGATGTGATTGATGATATCATAGTTTCCATTCAAAACAACTCCGATTCGGCAGTAACGATAAACGAAGGAGATTCGCTATGCTGTGTGAATTATCAGCGGTAAAAAAATATATATTGCTAATAAATAAAAGAATGGAATACGAAGGCATCAAACTCTATCCGAACCTAGCAAATATAACGCCCTCTGCGCCAGAAGGTGAAATACAAATAGCCGCAGGGTCCGCACAAACGTATCGACTTCAGAAGATTAGCGAAATCAAAAAGGAGATCGAGCAAGAACGAGACAAAAGAGCAACGTTGAGTAAAAAGTACCATAGAAGTGTGAGCGTAATCGGCGTAGTAGACAGCTTCCTCTTGGTGGTCACGATGGGGCTCGGAATTTCGGGAATCAGCGTATTGTCCACCATAATTGCAGCGCCCATCGCTATTGCTATGGAAGGGACGGCGCTAGGTGCGGGGCTATTGAGTATAATCGGCAGCCGAATCTGTAAAAAGCTCGCCCTCAAGGGGGAGAAGCATGAAAAGATCAAAACGCTGGCTGATGCGAAGCTCAACACGATCAGCGACCATATTTCAAAAGCACTCGTGGATGATCATATTTCAGACGAGGAATATTCTCTGATTCTAAGCGAGATTGAAAAATTCAATGGCATGAAAGAAGAAATTAAAAGTAAGTCGAAAGTTGCGGCAGCCGCGATGGACGAGGAAACGAAACAATCTCTCATCGACCGAGAAAGAGAAGAAGTCAGGCAGTCCTTTCAAAGCATGTTTGAGAAAAATACCGAATCTGTGAGAAAGACGACTAACGCGAACATGTATGAAATCATGTAGACCTGTAGACCTATGTAGACCTATGTCGCTATGTCTGAAAATACGTCTAACTTGTGTTTTTACACATGTCGAAAAACATGTAGAAAAACACGTCTAGAAACACATCGAAAAACACGTCGAAAAACATGTAGAAAAACACGTCTAGAAACACATCGAAAAACACGTCGAAAAACATGTCGAGAAACATTAAATTTTTTATTAAAAATGTCGTTTCTAAAGATAGATGACCCGGCGAAAAGAAATTTCATAGTCGAAGAGTTTCTGAAATCCAAGAAGAATATTCAACAGAACTTTTTATCGGAGAGATTGGGGGATTCGGGGCTGCAACAAGAATTAACCAAGCTGTACAAGCCTATCGTCGATTCGCAATCCGCAATTTCCAAAGAGCAAAATGTCTTACTATCCGCCATCAAAGAAAACTCGGTAGCTACTACAAACGCGCTACAAACGCTACCCGCTTCGTTGAAGATTCAATTTCCTCAGTATCCCTCGATAGAAGCGTATAGCGACGATCCGGCCGAGGATATTAGAACTTTAGAATTAGGTGATGTAGCCACCAAGTACCTTCATCAATACGCCTCCGATAGAAAAATCGTAGACACGACGTTCGGAATAAGATCAAAAAATGGTCAATTCTACATCGGCGACACTCCGATTTCTATTCAAGGAGACGATGTGACGGTTGGAAATAAGACGTATAGCGGAACACCGGGACTTTGGGAGTTGCTGACGCTGAAACAGCCGAACACGTCGATATACGATAATAATGATAGAGACGATTACGCTGAGATTCTTCTCGCGACGGATGCTATCAGACAGCCAAAAAATCCTAACAAACCGAAGGCATCTGCGAGCGTCAAATATCGGGAAATTATCAAGCCGATATGGGAAAAGAGGGCTCGTAATACGGTGGGCAAAGGCGTGGGCGGTGTAATCGTTATTTCCGAAGATCCAAACGTATTAGCGAAACAGCTAGAACTACGATTTCAAAGCTTCAGAGCAGGCAATACCGGCGTGAGAAACGAGATCGTGGCGATGTGCGACGCGTTATTGAGGCAGGAAGTGCTGAGTAAAGATGCTTACAAAAATATAATGATGACATTGTAAAATGCAGAAAAAATGCAAGTCATTAATAGAAGGAGGTATAGAAAACAATACGTTATCGGAGGATCGGGAATATTCGATACAATTTCGGGATTTTTCAAACGACTAGTTACGTCGAACGCCGCCAAACAATTAGCAACGACCGCTCTCAGCGCGAGTAAAGACGTGTCGAAAGAAATTGGGAAAAAGGCCATCGATGTTGGGAAAACAACCGCAATCGACGCCGGCAAACGATTAGTGGACAAAGCAGTGGCCAAACTGTTTACGACTCCTGCTCCTACTCCCACCCCCAAGAAAATTACGCCAGAAACTAGACAAATTTTAGAGCGGCTGAGTGGCGTCGGGTCGAGCCCGAATATCCCGAATATCCCAAATATTAATAATCTGATGATGGGGGATGGCCTGAAGAAGAACGGCGCCATATCGATACAAGATTTAGTACGCTCGCTAAACGGCGGCGGAATGAAGGTCGCGTAAAAAATATTATCGCGTAGTAGTAAAAATGCAATCATCTGATATTCTGAGATTTACTGAACAACCATTGAGCGATGAAAGCGTCGAACGCTACGAATGGTACGAGTATGAGCCGATATCGGGGGCGAATCTAAACACCTCCGGCGAGATTAGAATAAACATCGAACTTCAAGATCCATTTTGTCATCCGGCGGAATCTTACCTGTTATTCGAGGGTAGATTGACGAAGGCGGACAACAACAACACCTCCTACGCCGATGCCGATGAAGCAACTCTTACGAATAATGGGCTCATGCATCTTTTCAGTCAAATTTCGTATTCCCTGTCGAATCAGGAAATTGAATCGTTATTTTACCCAGGTCAAGCAACGACGATGCTCGGATTGCTCAAATACCCGAATGATTTTCAACTAGCTCAAGGTTTGAATCAGTTGTGGTACAAGGACAGCGGGGCGACGGCTGTTATCGCGAATAATCAAGGTTTCGCTGTGAGACAGGCGTATATAATTCAAAAACCAAATGCCAAAGGTACTTTTAGCTTTGTAGTTCCATTGAAGCATATTTTCGGATTTTGCGATGATTACGACAAGGTTGTTTTTGGTGTGAAACATACGCTAACTCTGGTTCGTAAAGCCGATGATGACGCAATTTTTAGAACCGCCGCGGATGCAGGGAAAGTTAGGTTGGATAAAATCTCGTGGTTCATGCCGCACGTTATTCCCGCGGATATGGAAAAGATGCAATTGTACAAAACGATCGAATCGAAAGCGTCGTTGCCAGTTGCGTACAGAGCCCGTCAATGCGATACCACCTCCGTCGCACAGTCGACTAATTTTAGCTGGAGACTTAGCGTCAAGACATTACCTGAGAAACCTAGGTACATCATCTTGGGTTTTCAAACCGACAAAAGCGGCGATCAACTACACAATCCATCCGTTTTCAATCATTGCGATCTGAAGAACATGTTCGTGATGATGAACCAGGACCGATACCCGGTTGTCGACTATAATCTATCATTTCCGAATCAACAATTCGCGCGGGCGTACCGAGCAGCAGCCGCGTTCAGTGAAAAATACTATGGAATGGACGAACTAATGACACAATGCAATATCACGCCCTCGGACTTCAAAGATTTGTTTCCGATTATGGTGTTTGACGTGAGCAAGCAATCCGAGCGTCTGAAGTCATCGGTGGTCGATATCCAGATCAAAGGCACGTTTAATACGGCGCCGCCGGCTAATACGGAAGCGTACGCAATGGTGATTTCAGACAAGTTACTGAGGTTTCAATCGGACGGACAGAAAATGAGCGTGGTATATTGAAGATCATGATAGAATGGTCGCTGAAGTGTAGTACTCAAATTCAAAACTTGATTCGGTTTTGAATTCTAAGGTCGTAAGTATGCCGCTGAAAATTCGCGAACAAAAATATTTACCGGATCAAACGAACTAATAAATATCTCGAGATAATCAGTATTAGTTAATCGAACTAGGCTAGTGCCCGACACATATTTTTTCGACCCGGCCTTACCCCCGCCGCCGACAATCAGCTCGTCCACTCCCCCACTTTTGTACAAGCCAACAGTTTCGTTATATTTACCACTACTGTCGCGTATTTCCAAACACGCCGTAACCATGTAACAGCCGGCTTTCCGAGGAAGGAAACGGTTCGAATTGACTAGACAATTATCCGGATCGAATTTTACAGCTCCAAATGATACTTGCGTTATTGTGTTAGCGATGATAGCCTGAGCCGAGAGGGCGTAAACACTAAACGCCGGGCCAAATGCGACCTCAGCAGTGGAGCTAGACACTATCGAAGCAATTCGTTCGTCCACGTATTTTTTATTCGTCAAATGATTATCGTTTGACGGAGAGTCGTCGTGATTCGTAATCAAATCTATGGCTTGTCCCCAACTTAGCGCTTCATCCACTCCCTGATCCGGATTATTCGTTATTGGCAGGCCTTTGATGCAGTTGCCATTCATATTTAGATTCCCAGTCGCCGGATTTGCTCCATCTATCCTTAGAAAAGTACTGTTTACTTGGGACAGCGTAACGCCTCCAGCAATTACTCTTTGCGTAGATCCCGAATCTGTATGTCCAAATTTATCAACAGGCATTTTGAATATAATAATTTTTATTAATTAGGGCCGTATGAATACCGCTGAAAAGTCTCTAGCTAATATGCGCGTAGCGATAGATGAAAAAGCGTGTATGTTGAGGTAATCGAACTCGTCTAGAAAAACTACGGCACTACCGGTTGAATGGTTGTACGAACCTCCCGAAGCCCCTCCGCCCGCAATTTGCATGTACGACACCCCATTTTTATACAGGTGGACGGTGCCATACGCGGAATTACTATTGTTACAAAATTCTATGTACGCCGAAACGATATAGTACCCGGCTTTACTGGGGAAGAAAGAAGTCGTTCCGATACCCTGTTCAATACCGTGTCTTGCGGTACCGCATCTTATTACGTCAAAAGTAACTGCAGTGTGAGTTCTAGCGAGTATAGCCTGTTGAGTTGAACTGTAAGCACTAACCGCGGGCCCTACCACCGCCGCCACTTTCGAAGTAAGTTGTTCATCGACGTATTTCTTATTCGTCAAATGATTATTGTCGGTCGGGACGTCGTCGTGATTCTGCAGTAAATCTATTACTTGCCCCCGACTCACAGCCTCATCTATTCCCGCGTCCGGAGTATTCGCTGTATTCGCTGTATTCGTTGTATTCGTTGTAGGCAGACCTCTAATAGTATGTCCACTCATATTTAGGTCGCCAGTCGCCGGGTTTGCTCCATCTAGCCGTAGAAAAGTACTATTTACTTGACTTTCAGTAACTCCCCCGGCAATTACTCTTTGCGTAGATCCTGAATCTGTATGTCCAAATTTATCAACAGGCATTTTTTACATCTGAATATAATTTTCAATGCAGGCTGTTTATAACTTCTTGAAAAGTCACTCCATCTTTGCATGTTTTTTTCAGGACGTGCAGGCATAGATGACCGCAAAACACTTCGTTGTCGGGCTGAATACGTTCGCTATTGTAGTACACGGGACTCTGCAAATACTCTAGCAGTTCTGTAGGAGGGGACAGGCCATAGCTGTCGAAATATATTTTGTCCTTGCCGTTTTTTGAAAAAGCGACCCAGTGCGAGCCGGTTCCATTAGAATCGTCTAGATTCAATATCCCGCATTCAGTCCGTCTAGGTTTCTTTGGCAGCTCGTCTCTGAGAAATACTCCCCGGAAATTAGGGATATTGAGCTTTTTCGCGGCATCTAGTAGTTCAAAATTCGTCAACGGATGATTCGGGAGGACTGCGCCTTCGACATTTATATTTTTGTATGTCTCAAAACTCATTTTCTAAATGTTTCAAAAAGTAATGAGCTTTTACTTCCTGCATAATATATGACCAACGATCTATTTTGCTCGCTTTTTGCAAATTTTTCAGCGGTAGCAAAGGGCGTAAGTTCACCCAATTCATGGCTCTATGGAGTTCTTCTTCATCGAGTAAGTTGAACGAAGATAGGGGTAGAACATGGTCGATTTGCCAATAGGATCCGTAATTTTCCATGGTCATTTCTTCGTCAAATTGAAACTGAATCCATTTGGTGAATATTTCAAAGTCAATGCCGACAAGTTGACGTGTCGTTTGTGATTTCGATTTGCCTCTTAGTGCATCGCCAAGCCTACAGCGCATTTTTGTTAGTAATTTAAACTCCGGGTCATTCTGCCTTCGGGTTGTAATATACGCTTTTTGATATTTATTTCGAGCTTCTGCGTTGGCTAGATAATAATTATGTCTACAATTTTTGCATTCATTCGCCTTTCCATCTTTTTGATATCGATTGTTGACGTATTCCGATATGTTCTGATTTACCTTACACCGGCTGCAAACTTTTGTGTCTTTTGTCTCCCTAATTTCCTGTCTTGCGTATTTGTGTGCGAGCTCTTTCACTTTGGCATTTTTACAAATTTTACAGCTGGGGTAATACCCGCTCTTCTGAGAGTTATCTTTGTGAAATTCGCCCAAGCTTTTTTCTATTTTGCATTTAGAACACACTTTTTTTACCGCATCCATTTTATATTAGTGTAAATTATTCTTTATTTTGTTTAGTTTTCAGCGTGTAGTGCCCATAGGCTAGGGTATGGATCCCGTCATCCATTATTACTCTTTTGTCGTCGTCGGCGGACAGAGCTATTTTATTTACTTCTTCGGTGTAAATTTCATGACGATAGGATCGAATGACGTTCATCGCTCTCGACTGTTGTCTTTTCGTAAACACGCAGTCTTTGTAATCTGCGTGAGTGATTGATTTCTTGACGACGTTCTTTTTCACACCCTTACATTTTTTGTAGTCTTCACCCGCCATCTTGTAAGAGTACAACTTGGATCGCAGTCCGACAAATTCTTCAATCTGTTTTCCCGCGGCCTCGTCTTTGAACATACCAACCACTTTTTTATTAACGCCAGATTCTATACCCGACGGATGATCGCTCGGATAGTCTGAAGTATCGAACATACTTTGGACGTCGGGGGAAATATCTTTGTAGAAGTCTTCCGTTTTAATTTCATACGCCAAAGAATCGGTATCGGTGAATAATAGCTTGGCCCTATCTCCGTACTTGGCCTTGATGTAATTATAATGAAACTCATACATGAGCGTCTTACTGACGTCTAATATACACATCCCTAGATATATCGGCTTGTTGTAAAACAACTTGGTCTTTTTCATGTGGACGGCGATGAGGTTTTCGTCGAAAATAGTTCGTCTGTCGTAATTAGTTTTCGCGGCTAGCTTGATAGCTTCCTTCTCATCACTCACCAATCGTATGTCAACTCGATTCTCGATAGCTTCCATTGTTTTACCGAAAACGCTATTGTTCATCAGTTTGAAAAGTCTTTCTCAAAATCGTTCGTAGCTTTCGTTCTCAGGTTTGTATTCAGGTCGATATACTTTTTCAGCCAGGCACTTTCCACGAATTTTATTCCTCGATGTATTTTTACGATTTTCAATCCGAGACGTTCGTACAATTTTAAATTTCCGTAATGAACGACGTACTTCTTTTTGTCGTTCAAGTTTGGAATGAGTTTCGCCACATTTGATCCCGCGGGTTTTACACTCTCGGGGGCTAGAGGATAATCATTGTGCAGGTCGTGTAATTCCTTTGGATATTCTAAGTCGACTTCTAACACACATCCCACTCCATCTCGTTCGGTAATGTTTCTCCAATCATTCAATTCGTCATCGTTCATCCATTCAAACCCATGAGTTGGTAGCGGCTTGCTCATCGCCCATCCGTACAAGTTGTTTGCGTCCAAGTATGGAATGAATACTGAATGCTGGGTGGGATTGAAAGCTTCTCCCATGTACTCGTTGTTCGCTTTCGCGTATCGATGTGAAATCGTGCTCACACCACCCCGTATTCCTTGCTTGATCATCAATAACATATCGTAGTCGCTCAACAACTCCAACTCTACGCCAGTCGACTTCAACGCCGCGTCCCAAGCAAGTCCAGGGCTAGTGTAGTACCACGCAGGATCTAGGTTGTAGTGCTTCATACAGACGTCTCTAAAGTTTTCAAACACATCCGCTAATAATAGAACATCCGATAAATTGTACAAGTCGTGATATTGGCGTAATGTTCTGCATTCAAATTTGTCCCATACCGTTTTCGCGTGCGCGTAATCTTTTTCACTAATACCCGAATCGGTTAGTTTTGAATAGAAGGCATGTTTCGGCGGCAATTCGGTTTCGTTTAATCTTTCAACACCGTCGACGTAATCATACGGGTAAACGCCTTTTCTGAGTAAAAGATCCAGCTTCTCACCTTCAAAAAATTTCCCTAAATTTTTGCACTGATCTTTCTGAAGATTTTTCGATAACGCGTCGAGACTCTGGGGCATGAATCTAATACTATCGATAAAACGTAATTCGCGTTTGACTTCTCTCTCTTTCCCATCTTTGTCTACAAATCTATCGACGACGACCTCTCTGCTGAATGAGATATACTTTTCTTCGTTGCAGGGAATGCATTTGATTTTCTCGCCGTGTTCGCCACGTAATTTCTTGATAAATAAATGGCTGTCATAACCGGTCAAATTGTGAAATACGACAGGGAAGAACTTGGGGACTTTGTATTTCAAATTACAAAGGTTGTGAGCGGCACCTCTAAATTTTCCAGTCAAATGACAGTGATCTCGTACCGGTTTTTCTTCGCCTATAAATTCTCGTTCGCATATATGGCAAACAGTAGCCGAGTCGAAGAGCACCTGCTCTTTCTTGCCGAATATCATCTTCTTGGGGAATTTGAACTCGTTGTATATTCGTTTTACATTTTCTTCGATAGAGTCTATGAATAACTGAGCAACATCATCGTCTTCGTTTTCAGCTGTAAAACTCACCGGCTCTTGGGAATAAACTTCATCGTCGAAGCATTTCAAATGATAACAAAACGAGCTGGGCGTATGTTTTTGAAACTTGTTGGTGTAAGACGTGCTAGGAACGGGTTGACATGTACCGATAGGTTTGATGAACGATTCAAAGTCGGCAAAATACAAAAACGGTACACGCATCTTTCTATAGTAATGAGTAAAACTTAGCATAGTCCCAGGTTCCGGAAGTTCTATTCGTTGAGCGTCCTGCTGCGAACAGTACTCAGTATGTTTGCGAAGCGATTCTACCTTTCTAAAACCGATTAAACATCTTCTGCAATAGTGCATTGAATTATGGGATTTTTCTGTTCGTAGTGCTAGCAATCTGTTAAAATTCTTGATCCAGCAATAATGCTTCTTTTCCCCATCAGAAATGAGTAATAGATCTACACACCTATCATTCTCATGCTTTGATATATATAGCGGGAATACATTCACATCTTTCTCGTAACCAAAAACATTAATACTAATATTATTATTTTTCTCAAACTTACTCATCACATTAGCATCCGCTGCTACAGGGAATTCGATACCAGACCAATTGAGTTCCTCAGACCGTCTAATTAATTCTTTCGTAATTCTTTCTGTATTTTTGCCGACTGGGTTTACAGCTCTCGTTACACACCACTTGAAGCATTCATCGTCTTCGTTCTTCATATTAATAATAGCCTTTTTATTCGCTAAATAATCTGGAAGTGGAATGTAGGAACTACCTTTCAATGGTTTGTATACCACTGTATCGATATCCAACTTCAAAACGGTTTTGAATCTCCAATTACTCCCCCGCATCTGAAAACTTGCCATGCTCTCCTTAATTTTATCCGCTGCGTTGGCATATATTTCTCTCACATCGGTTGCTTCTAAAATAATATCACTCTTTGATTTGAAATTAGGCTCGGCCGTTACTACTTCGCCGGTTTTCATATCTACTTTCTCCATTACGCACATGAGATCGAATTGAACTTTTACCCCGCGATTTTTCCCCAGCAACCTAACTACCCGCGGTCTTACAGCCTTGAGAAAAGTTGCAACATCGATCCTGTTGTCGCCATCGATAGTGTATCTTTTTGTAAACCCTTTGATAGCCGTCGCAGTCTCTCGAAGTTTGAACCTATGAATGGGCGGTTTTATTTGCGGAGGTAACTGACTAATCTCGCTAGTCAGCCAATCCGAAAAAACTATTTTATTTTTCCCCGTATTCAAAAATTTCCAAGTAGTAGACAATAATGCCGTAAGTTCCGCTTTTGCTAATCTCGAGTATCCTCGCACACCTCTCTTTTTTGCAATTTCCCGCAATTCTCGTACAGTGGCGGGAGTATGCGCTGGTGCTTTGTTGACCCGGGCCCGAGCGCCTAGTCGATCTCCCTGCGATATGAACGCTATGAGTTCCGCTTTTCGCAAACTCGAGTATCCTCTTTGTCCTCTCTGTTTAGGAATTTGTCGTAATTCTTTCAGATTATACGATGAGTAGTCCATTTTATATGAGGATCGCTTGTCTTTAGATCGAGTTGGATGTTCCATTTTTTCAGTCATTTTGTATACGCCGGAGAAAAATTTTTTTTTACTTTTTTTACTTTTTTTACTTTTTTTACTTTTTTTACTTTTTTTTTACTTTTTTACTTTTTTACGCCAGACACCGAATATGAAAAAGTAAGGCTATATTGGTCAAACTGCGCGGGCACTCAGTTTTTTAGGCTGGTATTGGTCAAATGGGCGAAGGTCAAGGCTGTATTGGTCAAATTGGGCGAAGGTCAAGGCTATACTGGTCAAATTGGGCGAAGGTCAAGGCTATACTGGTCAAATGAGTCAAACGCCTTATTGGGCCTCTACTCTTCTTGTTTCCCATAAGTACATGTACCGTTCTTTTATTCTGTTACCCTTAGTAATTATTATTGATGCACGGTCAAGTCGGTGGATTCCTGGGGGGGGGGGCTTAGCCCCTTTCTAGTCCCTGATACATTGTAAACTCCGCCCATGTATGGCGTCTGATATTATTTTATCAAGAGGGGCGGTACATGTACGCCGACCGAGTTGGCAGGAAGCCCTTTCGCGTGAGATAGTCCGGGAAGCCAAGGCAGGGAATTGAATTGTGAGGGGTGGCGGGCGATGAGTGGACCAACACCCGCCATGGGCCTGTTAATTTTGTCTGTCATTTTAGCAGGGCTTCCTTTTTACAGGAAATAATAAACCTCCTCTGATGTTGTATGATTCAGTAGCGCACGAATTAACGGTAGCGATCCTAAAGAAATGTCAGAGAATATCGCATCACTAAAATAATAATGATGATAATTATGGCAAAATGTTCTGTTATTCTACATAACAAGATAGATAATCATTGTGGTTAATTGGGGAGAATTCATGGCAACAATTATATGACACTTGACATCACAAAGCTTCTAACAGAAATATAGGTTAATAGTTTTAGTTTAACAACACTATGTCACATCAGATGATGATTTTGAGATGGAGACGACTTCCTCCTTCATGTTGCGTTTGGATTTGCACTACCGTAGGTTACGAAATTCTTGTTGCAAATGACTGTTCCGTTGATACTTGCTATGCTTGCACCAATTTCATCTTAATTAGATAGATTGAATAACTTTAACAAGGTGTCTTAAAGACTACATTGTTTTTGCAAAGAGATTTAACTTAAACCCTTTAAAAGGGTGTTTTTAACATTCACTCTCATTATTGTATTGTACATTTATTTAAACATTTTATAAAGCGCCTCTAGTAGGGTGAGCCGTTTAGAGGAGCTCCCAGTGCGCAAGGCCCCGCGAGAAGAAACAGGTTTTGAGACGAGACAAAGCAAAGGAGAGACTAACAGAAAGAAGTGTAGAGCGAACAGAAGGAGAAAGGACATTACAAAGAGAAGGACCAATTGAGACAAAATTAATGATCGAGACTTATTAAGTTATTTGTTATTATGTAAATCGCTTCAAAATCACTAAGAGCTTCTCGAATTCTATAAAAAAAATCATTCTTCCGTTTTTTTACAATCATTACACGCTAACCGTCACATTGGAGTTTGAACCGGCACTTTAGAATTTGCAAAATAGTTACTAACTACGTGGATCCAGATTTGACGGGGGCCGATGACAACAGAGACCGTTGGCCTCGAAAAACATATGCTCGGCATAATACAGCACTTCTGAATACTATAATTATACTAATTACAGTGTCCCAAGCTTAGTTTATTAAGTCAGGATTAATGATATATCATTTCAAATTTGTCGGATATGATGCTTCGTTCTCCTTAAAAGGAACAGAGTGAACGTAATTTTAACAAATCTTTGTTCACTGATGCTGCTATATTCTAGAGTCTAGAACTCAGACTACAGAATACATAAATCTTAACTAACTAACTGAACAAAAAGCATGCAATACACGGCATTAATAGCAGCCTACAAACTTACAAAGCATATCTGCCCATCGGATGATCGAACTCACTACCTCTCGCACTCTCCGCCAGCATGTTAATCTTCAAACTTTTAAACTTCCCTACCGCTTAGGGACCTTCAGCAAGTCCTTCACTCGCAAAAACCACGATACAAGTGACATAGCGACCCAGATGGTTCAAGGTGTCATGATGTGGAGTAGACATGCACAGGCCGGTCAGGACAGACCAGTGGAGAGAGTCGGAGGAGAGAGCATGGGACACTCACTCACTCACTTACTCACTCACTCACTCACTTACTTGTTTACTTGCTTACACCCTTACTTACTTACTTACTTACTTACTTACATAGCCTTAAATATATATTGGTTTGCTACCGTTTCAACGGTGTTTAATAAACATAGATCTTCCGAAGCCACCACACTTGGCTGGTGTTAGGCCATTGCTATTTCAATCCGCATGCGTATTCAGCGAAACAACAAGGTGTAAGGCACCAACTACTTCACGAGAGCTGCGTCTGTGCCGGACTATCAGAATATATTTGGTTGGTTGTTGTTCAACGATGCGGTGAAATTGCAGACTAATGATTGCTGACGAATTAACTAGCACCGCGACAATTAGTTTGGTATTTGGTGTGATTATAATTCATCACTTGCTAAACTGTTTTTTTTATATTCAACTTATAAGCCTAATTAAGGCTTTGAAGTTTGATTTGTAATTATTTCCTACCTTTCCTAATAACTCCTCATTTTCTTTGCGTTTAGTTGGTGCGCTAAATAGACACCCTTAAAACACGCTCACATGGTTCTCAAATAACGTAATTTTTTGCTAACATTACTCCGCCGAATCACAGTCATCACTGGCAATAAATATAACCGCGTGTTCTTCTTTGAAAAACCTTCGAGATCATCTTCTCTGCACAGACGTAAGGGATTCTTGGCGTTGCGCGAGACGAGCTTTTCGCAGTGAGCTCTTCTTCGTGGTGGTAGAGACGATGTAGGGCGCGTAGCTGCATAGCAATCCAAGCCAGTCGATCACTGGACTCCTTGGTCCGACGATAGCGCCGCTCTAGGCATCGTGTTTGACGACGAAGCCTGTGGCAGTCAGCATCACTCCAGACTGCCAATGGACGAATACGTGTCCATACCTTGCGACGAGGAAGCATATTGTCAATGAGATTCGTCACAGTGGAGGTGTAGAGGTTAAATAGTTGATCGACCGTGAGCATATCAAGAGCAGGAGACGGTGTAGAAAGAAGAGTATCACGAAGAGCGTTGCTGAAGGCTTGAGAGTCGAATGACTTCCATCCTGTCTGCATGCGAATGGAATGAATCGGTTGAAGATGGATGGAAGGAAGGATGAACTGGATGACGGAATGATCCGAGAGTGTTGGAGGCATAACCGTGAGATCGTCAATTTGTTCTTCATCACTGGTTATGACAAGATCAAGGTGACCACCACAAAGGTATCATCTTACAAAATTGGC
>OX243821.1:5092325-5114431 GCA_945859605.1 Lumbricus rubellus
AGACCAGAAATCGATGGCTTAACATCATTATTCACGCGTGGCAACTTAAATTAATCGCTATTATATAACACCTTAATAACTGTTGCTCCAGTTTATATATTATACGACGCAAGCTTAGTATTATGTTGATAATTCCAATCCCTTCGTCTTATGCTGCTGCATGAATAACGACACTGTGTCACGAAAGAAATTCAATCATGAGAAGTGGGGGGGGGGGGGGTGTCAACATTTTCTTCTCCGCCAGGTATGGTCAAGATTAATCCACACACTGCCAACCGGTGGCCTCAGGGAGTTGCATTGAACGACATCGTCTGGAGAACTCTGTCGAAGGCGGATATTCCTAGTTCAAGAGAACCGTCAGGACTGAGCCGCACCGATGTTGCGTCAGCTGCAAATTGCGTCTGCTGTAACTCCTTGTAACGCTGGTGGTGAATTGATTTGCGGGACATACAGAATAGGCTTCATCATGCTGCCCTGCGATGACATTTCTATAACTCCGCCACTGGTTGCACTCTGTCAGTGCGAGTCTCAGCCTGGGTAATGGAGAAGGGCGTCGTTAATGGTCTTTGTTATCATACAGTGACGTTAAACTGCAACTACTAACAATAATAAGGAAACTTAAATTTCGACAGCAATAGCGTTATAATTAAACACCTCTAACTCTCTAATAGCATATACCATTTATCTACGTCAACCGGTAATTCACTTTCATAATAATATCGATTTTTTAAAACTCGATGGTAATAACCTCATGGCAACAAATAAAGCATGAGAGTTGCACAAAATTAGACACAAAACAGTCGTCCGATAGCATCGATAACTGTACATGGAAGAATTTATTGATTACTGTGCTACAGCTCGTACTTTGGAAGGGCTGCATGGTCTCAAGGAATTGAGGAGGACGCCACCGATTATTGTTGTAATGGTAAGCAGCATAACGACTGTGCGTGAGTATGTGAACAAAACCGTCTTCTGATTGACAAGAATTCGATAATTAACAATTTTGTCACACCTAATTATTTATAACATTTTCTTCATAAGCTTTAAAGGTGTCTAATTGCATCAGTCATTTGCTAAACTTGATATACAAATTGTGATTATGTAATTATCGTGTTATTATTGGGCGACTATGTTTTCCATCATTTTCTTTTTCACATGTTGTTGTTTCTTTCGCCCGTTTGGCTTAACATAAAGTTGGACTGTTTGTGAGAAACTGAATATTGTTGCGACGTAATCTGCAGAAATAAAGACATTTTATTTATTTATTAAGCGTTTGAACCTGTTTTAAAGGTGTGCAATGAAGACCGTCATTTATGGCATTCGGTGTATCCTACAAATACGTTAGCGCATAACTTCTTCAAGTTTATATCACAATCGATTCATTTTGCCTTAATTAGTTGAGTCACATCTAATCTAAGAATTTCTATAGCGTTGAATGGTACACCAATTGATATATTTTTATTTATTATGGCGTATGTTAAATTTCTAGCGGGTATTGCAAACGATTTCCAGGTGTGTAATGGCGCCATTTGTGGGCGGACATCAGCATCCTTCTTATAACCAGGTCACTCCGCTCTGTTCCTTAAGCACCTAACAACTATTTTATTTAGCTGTGGTTGTGTCGGGGCGCTTCTGAGTAGCTCAAATCTACATTAAAGGCATATAAAACACTGAATGTTTTGTACTTTTGTTTTTTTTCTTGTTTTCTGGTTGCAATAAAGTGAATTGAATTGATTTGAATTTGAATTTATTGATGAGGTTATATTAGACGCCTTTTTCTGGTTTATTCTAAGCGGTATAAAATGTCCGTTTGCGACCGAAGTGTAATTTATTTATCTCTGCACTTTACCACTCGTGCAAAAAGTTAACGAAAACTCCAAAAATTCATCCTGTGACTCCGACAAATCCGAGTCAAAAGAGATGGGGGAGGGGCAATATTCATCTTTGTTATGAACACATCAAGTTGATGAATTGGTTCTGCCACGTGATAGCAGTAAAGTCAGCTGTCGTAGGCAATAATTCATGATCTACTAGGTGGATATTTAAGTCACCACTTATGACCAGCTGAGTATATTATTTATTGTGTGTGGTGGACTCACTGAAGAAGGTTGGTGATGATGGTTCAGAACCCAGGCGGTAGATGGCAAGAACCGTCATATTGCGACGCACCGATGCAACAGAGACAGCCAGTACCTCAAAGGTTGTTAGTAGGACAGTTATTGCATTCATTCGGACAGGCGGAGCAACTCGGTGGTAGATGACAATACCACCACCACCGCCACGATAATCCTCATCTCGAATCTCGAGCAGCTGGTTGTTTCGGACAGTCGACGAATGCGTAACCAAAGCATTGAGGAACGGCGCAGAGCGACATCTACATGATTCAGAGTCGTGCTTTTCTGCGGTTGGCCCGGTGGAATGCCACCCCACTTGATCTACGCCTATTCCCTGGATCAATATCTGGCACATCCTGTAAGCACTTAAAAACTGTTCTGTTTGGCCGTGCTGGAGTACGGAGCGCCTTACAGTAGTTTCCTTGAAGAGGCGCTATATAAATATTTGAACGAATGAATGAATAAATGAACGACCGAACTAACGAACTAACGAACGAATGAAAGAATGAATGAATGAATGAATGAATGAATGAACGAATTAATTAATTATTAATTATAAGACATTTTGTCGTTTTACTGTTACCATGATGATGAACTGATGACATCGATTACGGACTACGCAGAGTGATTGTGAGAGTTGACTGGAATTCAACGCAAACGTTTCTACATTTATTTCTTTATTACGCTATTTGACATAGCTTTAAAGGTGTCTAGCGACATACATCTTTCGCTCTACTTTGCCTGAAATCCGTCAGTGTTGAGCTTCTTAATCGTTGAAAAACGGTTTGTTCATGATAAAAATCAATCTAATCTCAGAATTCGAGTGGCAATCTTTCTTTAACGACAGAATGCGTCATATATATGAAGCGCTATATTTAACCTTTATCTTCCCAGACACAGAAATAGTCATTCTATCACTTCTGAACTTTGTTATTATACAGTTTACCACCTAGATAGAGGCAATTAGTTAAAAAAATAATTTATTTTTTGTTCATATAAAAATTATATACACCGTGATTCAAAAAAAACTAAGCCAAACTGTTTTTCATATATCTCTAATGCCTGATGACATATCACGCTGAAACTTTCCAATTATTTAGAGAATTGGACCAAGAATATGATACCAAAATTTCAGGAGATAAAGTTGAACGGATAAAAAGATATGAATATTTAAACTTTATATACCGAAATTGCTGTTTACAAGCAATTTTCTGTCAGATTCAATAAAATGTTTCCTTATTATCTCCAATACCTGATGATTAATCATACTGAAATTTTCCAGATATGTAGAGAATTGAACTAACAATATGACCCCAACAGTATGGTTTCATTGTTTAATTAAATAACATCCTCAAAAATCAAAATGTCCTCCTCCTGCTTGCACTCAAACCTGGAGGCGCTGGCGCCATGCATTGGGCAACGTCATCGTCGATTATCCTCTGGTCCAGGCCATCCCACACTTCCAACAAGCGTTGCTTCAGATCGTTTATATCATGGATTGTTGTCTGCTAGACTTGGTCTTGCGTCATGCATGCTCCACACTTTATAGTCGACAGGATTCAAGTCTGGGTTGTTCGGAGGCCATAATGTGGAAGAAATGAAGTCTGGCGTCTCTCTTGTCAGCATTTCGATTAATTCCGTAGCTCTGTGGGCTGGCGCTGTTCTGTTGAAAAAGAAAACAGCCTTCTGGGGCTAGATTTCTGATTACAGGTAGAAGATGTTGTGACTGCAGAACATTGCAATAATACACTCCATCAATTTTACTCCAGGATCCCTGAAGACGAAAATAGTCAACTATCAAGCATCGAAACCGCAACGAACACCATAACAGACATGCTGAAAACTGATATTTCGGGAGATGAAGCTTAAATATTCATATCTTTCTATCCGTTCAACTTAATGACATGATATTTTGGAATACAATTCTTGGTTCAATTCTCTAAATATCTGGAAAATTTCAGTGTGATTAATTATTAGGCATTGGAGATATAAGAAAAACAGTTTAGCTTACTTTTTTACTGAATCTGACAGAAAATTGCTTGTAAGCTGCAATTTCGGCATACGAAGTTTAAATATTCATATCTTTTTATCCGTTCAAATTTAATTCATGAAATTTTGGAATCATATTCTTGGTCCTCTTCTCTAAACATTTGGAAAATTTTAGTGTGGTATGTTATCAGGCATTAGAGATATATGAAAAACAGTTTGGCTTAGTTTTTTTTTGAATCACGGTGTATATGTTCCCAAAGTGGAACGTTGGGTCACTTTGACTAGTATAGGCATCAAGCATTAGTAAAAGTATAACTTTTCCAAATGATGCATATGTATACATTTTTTTAAAAGGTGTGAATCACAAAGGTTAATACTCCACCTCTACCCCAAATTTTACACACCCCGTCCTCAAAATTCCACTCCGCCCCACCCTTCCACCCCACCAAACCCCATGAAATGCTCACATATGAAATTTATGAAAAATAATGTTTCAATTTGTTTTCATACCGGTGCCAACGAACCACTACGCTAACCGTATCCCACAAAGTCCCACAGCAATTCCCCACCCACCCCACCCAACCCTAATCCACCTCCCCCAAATTTGCCCCCACACAGTCCCACATGTCTGGAGTAAGGTTTCTCGGTCAAACCTCCTCTTCACTTCGAACGCACACGGCCCACTTCAACCGCATACTCCAACCGTCCATCTATAACCCACCTCCACCCTACTCCGGCCCACTCCACCCCACTCCCACCCTCCACTCCGACCCACCTCTTAAAATGCGCAACATAGGAAATTCATGAAAAACAATTTTTTACTTTGTTTTTCACCTTGGCTCTTCCTTCCCACTTTGACCCCACCCAGCACACTACAACCCCATACCACAACCGTCCGACCCCACCCACCTCCACTCTATTTCAGGCCTACCCACCCCATCTCCCACCCCTCCATGACTCCACTCCGCGAAAGGCTCAACACATGAAATTCATAGCAAAAAATAATGTTTCACTTGGTTTTCACCTTTGGTCTCACCACACCGCACCCTACCATCCCAAAATCCTCACCCCACCCCGCCATACCCTGTCCCCACAAAACCCACCCTGCGGGAAAACGGAGTAATTATATAGGCTAATCAGAATTTAAATATAGCCTACGTTGAAAACATCACGCTTCAGAAGGCCTAACGCAACTTTTCAAGCTCCTCAAATCCCGAAAAAAACCAGTAGGCTACTATATAATAAAATAATAAAAAAAGGCCTAAAATAATAATAATGGATCAAATAATAATGATACCATAATTAATAATAATAATATTCATGTTCATATTAGAATGAAAACTACAATCAACGTAAATTTTGTAGCGAGCAGGGCAAATTTCAATAGAACGTAAAAGTATTGTTTCAACTAGTGAGAGTGACCCAACGTTCCCAAAGTGGAACATATCTAAAATCAGCTGCGCTGCTCACTCGTGGAGCACTACTATTAAAAAAATTGACCATAACTAGACAGAATAGACACAGTTCAATCCAAATGTACAATAAAAGCAATTAATTATCATGCATTTGCTCCAAAAAATAATTTTCAATATTTTTTAGCAAAAACGTCATTTTTTGCCAAATTTGCATCAAAATAACTATTTTATTAGCCGCAACATACTTGAAACAAAAGTAAATAAACATGCACCCATCATTGGCCAAGTAAATGAATATCAATAAGATGACTTACAGTAGGTTTTACCGTCTCTGCAAATTTTTTAATAATATGTTCCACTTTGGGAACGTTGGGTCAATAAAGGTTAAACAATGATTGATTGATTGATTGATTGATTGATTGATTGATTGATTGATTGATATATACCCCAGATGCGACTAAATATCTAACAGGTCATGGTTATACAGCATAAAAAAACGTTAAATTGCTGTCTTATATGAAATGATAGAATCGTCACTTAGTTTTTTCTCCATTTTTATGAGTGGCAACGCCGATAATTATGATGTGTGTGCTCTTCTAGACTGCAGAATGTGGATGAAATGCAGTTGCATCGTATTGTGTTGTGCACTGTACTAAACTATTGATGTTCTGTACAGGTTTTTTAAAACTAGATCCAATTATGATTATTATTATTGTCTGAAAAGACGGCTTGAAACAGAAGTTATGCAACAAATAGTACCATCCGTAGATTTGACAGATTGCATGACAGGACAGAATAGTATGGGTGTTCGGACACAGAATAAATGTGCAAAAACAAAAAAAACAAAACTCTGACCATCGGAAAGCAATATAAAGAGCCAAAAGTGAGACTGGATGGATAGAAGGTGGGTGAGTAATGGCGAAGGATTGTGTCTGTGAAAAGTTTTACCATGTGTCCAGCTATATGCTGGAGACGTTGCACTGGCTCCCTACTGGGCAGCGCATTGAATTTAGGATCGCTGCTCTAGTTAGGAAATGTTAGCTTGGAATTGCCTCTGACTACATACGAGAGTTTTGCTGCTCCACCAGTACCCAAGACCACAGAAGGGATTTCTCTTGGTCCCATTTGCACGAACTGCAACGATGCAGAATTACAGAGCATTTTCTGTGATCGGCCCAATTTGTCTGAGCCACGTCTACTTTCTGGGATTATTACTGAAACAATATTTATTAAGCAAATGCAAAACTGTCCTTTTTGCCGTGCTAGAGTCAAAAAGAGCGCTTCTGAGTGATCCTCTTGAAGAAGTGGTATATAAATTCTTGAATGATAAATGAATGAATGAATGAATAAATGAATGAATAAATGAATGAGATATTTCTTAGACACCTTTAAAATTGCATACTATTGAACTATAGGTAAACAACTTTCGACTTGCCGTCGCGTCTGTTCAAATAAAGGTTTAACTCAACCCCGCCTGAATTGTTCCGATACCTATTGGGTTTAGTGAATTAAGTATCTTTTGCGCTTTAAACCAGGAGCACTCCTTATATACCTTTACAAAATGCTATCTTCGCTCTATATTAAAATACGATCTATTTCTTAAGTGATTATATATGTAACAACAAGGTACGCGATTGTAGAGGCTCTTAAAAGCGCGTTAGGGTTAATATCAAGCAGATTACAATTAGCCGCTTAAGTGCAACTTTTAAATGTTGACATTTCATATAGCGTGCTAAAGGCTAGATTTAAAGGTGCCTTACTTTCGCCTTAATTTCGCCTGCGCAAGTTTTATTTTTTAGCGACATTATGTAACTGTTCGCAATCAATCATTCAATCAATCAATCAATCCATCAATCAATCAATCAATCAATCAATCAATCAATCAATAAATCAATCAATCAATCAATCGCAATCAATCACAATCAATCAATCAATTAATCAATCAATCAATCAATTATGCGTATATCGCACTGACGAATATTATCAGACACGAGATGTAGTGTCATGCTTCTCGGCCTTTTAGTATACGGTACTAATATCAAAGTGTAGTACCAGTATAATGTTCTTATCCGAGGATTGTCGATCGGAAGAGCTCTTCGTTGTTTGCGAGCACAAGTTTTGGATATACATACGCAGTCATGTCAAAAGCCAAACGTGAGTCTAACTTACATCGACGGCATCTACCGATAGAGAATTGGTCAGAGAGAAAAGAATCGTCAATGGGAGATATCACATTCAAAACCGTTGAATTCAAATCTCGATTTCTAGCGCAAGATAATAATCTGAATGTGAAAGTTCGTCCCGTCAATGCTTGGAATAATTAGATTGAACATAGAGAAACTCTGCATGGATTGTTTAATAAGAAAATATGAATAATATAATATATTGAAGTAAATATTATTTAGTTAAAGCAGGTTAAGACAATTATTGCAAGCCAACGTTGATCAGAATCCTAACAAATGTTAAGAAAATTGGTTCAGTTATAATGCATGGCACTTTCTCATTCGTCAGCGAACCTGTCACATGTATTTTGTTCTATCAACGCAATCTTATTCATAGACTCTGGACATCTATAATAATCGACCCGTGTCATCTCTCAGCTGTTGACGGAATCCAACGTGTGCGTGAGTCTACCATTGGCGATACCTTCTTTCAGTCAATTGCAAACGTTTCTGACCATTTAACATCATGTTATATGCCAGCGCAGTAGATTATTATCATACAGAGACGCTGTAATATTATGATCTCAGAATGAGTGAATGATCGATTAATAAATTATTGCTTACTTTTTAAAACACCTCGAATGTTTCCTCGACATAAGCTATAAAAGCGTCAAACACTACAGCAGACATGATCAAATTTCCTTAAGTTCTTACAGGAATAACCCATCTCTCCTTAATATTATTTATTCGATATGAGGACATTATAAGTCAGTTCAATAAAAACTATTCAGGTGCGCTTCTGACTCAACCCAGGACGAAGAGGACGGTATAAGGCTGCGATAAAACGCATCTGTGCATGCGCTATTATATGCATAAGGCGCAGAGATGGCGGAAGCCATTTGCACACAAAGGGGCAAATAACAGAGAAGACAGTGTGCTTCAACAGATCAGGTCGTACTCGGGGAATGAGGAGTTCACTCTGAGTGGAGGATGTAGTGTCTCAGAGTAGAGTGACATAGCTCTTGCAAATATACAGGAGCATCCGAGCAGCACCTTGTAGGCACCGTCACACGAAAGCAGGGGTATAGTATATAATTCGATGCGGTATAGAGAGCCAATGCAAGATATCCATCATTGTGGCATTACCACAATTTTGGTTGCGACCAACTATACAAGTCTGAAACGTGCCCCATCAGGTCTAACGTTGCAAACTCAGCGACTTGTCAGTCAGAGAGCTGTCTAACAAACTGGTGCACAAAGAAAGCAGCTTTGAATCGTACTTTCAAACGTTGGCAAGAAAACGGTCTCAGTCGGCATCGCTGGAAAATCGACTGGGGCAGATTATCACTGGACATGCTTCTTCTATAAATACGAAATCAGCAAACTGGTCTAGTACATTGCTCATAAGTGCTGTAATATGCCGAGCAGATTTCTGTCCAGGATAACGGCCTCTGTTGTCATAGACCCTGGTCAAACCGGATCCATCCACAATGAAGGAAGACTTTCTTTCACCACGGAGCAAACCACTGAACGAGACTTTCTTTTATATTGCATTACATGTAGATATATCTACAAGAAAGGTGTCGAACATCAATCCTCCCGTAGTGTTTTATAATGTATCTTTAAAATAATCTATCCATTAAATATGTACCATTGCTAAGACTCGATTTATCGGAAATTTTATCTTTTACCTGAAACATTCAGTTTGTTTGTATGTTTGTATGTGCACTTGTTATAGATGTCAAATACCGAGGTCAAGAAATATGAAGTTGCTTGTGTCAAATGCTACGTGTTAAGCAGGTTTACTTAGACTATAAAAACACATCATACCAAATTTGTTAAATCATTTAGATTACCGCGTATGTCAATGCAGTTCTGAACATACGCGGTAATCTAAATGATTTAACAAATTTGGTATGATGTGTTTTTATAGTTTTGGGATAAAACGAAACATCGGTGTCTAAGTAAACCTGCTTAACACGTAGCATTATAATAGACTGATTATACAAATTAGCAACAGGTAACGGCTGAAAACGTCTTTGACGGGCGAATATTATGTAAATTCTAATGATTAACGCTCATTGAAAGAAATAAACCAAGGCGTGAATAACCGACATCCTTGAAAAACGTTCAACTCATACTTTAAAAACATAGATTCCGCAGCTATTATATTCCGACTGCAAACTAACTATAATTATATTATGGAATGATTCTGTTCTACGTACTGATTGTGTGGTCTCTTATAACACTGTAGCCTCCCACGTTAAAGATTTGAGAGCCAGTCTTCGAGGTCATTTGTAATAAGTTTTGTAATTTGATCGTACACGATCAGTGCCACCCATGCACAAATTATTATCTACTTCAGTATCGTCTGACATCCATAATAATAGACCTATACAAGTTTTCAATTCATTCGAATCATACAAGTCATTTGCAACAACATCTTCGCTTTCGCTATCAAAGCCATTTATCATCCTCACAGCCGCCTTCAACGAAATATTTTGCTAATCTTACAAGTCCGTTACTACTCATCATGTGAGTCGCCATTATTTTTTCATTTACTGCCAAAACATACAAATAACTTCATAAAAGTCTACGTTGGTCATTAGATGTGTGCGTTTAGCCGGGTTCAAAGGGTTAACGACGAGTAGAGAGACGGTGAATTACATTTCGGCCGCTAATATAACCAAAGAAAATGTATGCCAACGGCCATATTTCAAAGTCTATTTGCATCCATTTTGAAGGTGTTTATTGTTTTCGCCAACTGAATGAGATTAAGAGTTTTTTCATTTTAAAACAGGTTTGAGTGATTCCGCTACTTAGCCTAATAAAAATATTCTCACGTTGGCATGATATTTATTTATCTTTATTTTGGTTAATTCTAAATTTATGACGCCATTTTCACACTGTTTTTAAGAAAGGTAATTATAGAACATTAATAGTGACCGTTGCCTTAAGCACTGTTATACGAACAATCTGTTCCTTCATTTATTGCAGAGCCTTCTGCCTTCGTAGCTACGACTTCGTTAGTCTAGTAAACATCCTGCAGTGACGAACACTACTAGCAAAATGAAAATTTATATACGAAACAGGAAAGCTGCTGAAGATGTTTACAAGGATTTACAGATTAACGCCGTTACCAGACTGACAAAAACTCAAATTAATTCCTTATCGTGACTCCAGCTTATGTAGTTTGAATTATTACAATTTTAGAGGTGTCCAAGGGCTGTACTGAAGCCTATCTTAAAAGCTTGGCTTCTTTATGCATAACGACGCTGCATTTGTTCATCTACGTGCACTATTTATAGTGCCCATTCACGAGATCTCATCAGAAGCGCTCCCGACTTCAGCGCTAACACTGAATCGGATTTTCACGCCGAAGAGCTTAGCAATTGCGATTGCAGGACTTAATGTAAAGGCAAAATAAGTAAGTAAGTAAGTAAATTCTTTATCGTACCAGCTGCAGAAAGGCCCCCTGGTTTACAAGCATTAAACATAAAAAGCAAATAGGCTTACAATACAAATCTGGCAGCCAACAATGGCGCCCAATCGTATAGCTAAAGCCTATGGTTGGTAACGTTGCGGCAGAGTCATCCTCAGGCAAACACCGCTCGAGAAGCAAATTCTCGGGAAACGCCGCGTATCTCAGCTAGAGTGTTTTATCAACTGTTTGAGAAGGGTTATGGAGCAATGCACAAATCACATTTTTCGTCTGTTTATTGCACATTTTGTAACGATTTTCAAGGTGTCTAATGATATAAAATTTGTCTTTTTCTAACAGTATATCACGTTAGCATTGGTTCAGTTTTACGTTGCCACGGTCTTCGGTTGCTGGTAATAAGATTCTTTCGTCTCCCATTCATGTGTGCAATCATTCGGTTATCGATAATGACGAACCAATAATGACCAACCCGTTACCTGAGGTTGAGAGTAATGGACCAGTTCAGAGAGCTTTATAGATTCTCTTGTACTATGTAATACAATACAATACAATACATTACAATTCAACATAATACAATACAATGCAATACAACGCAGTG
Source organism: Lumbricus rubellus (assembly GCA_945859605.1). Lineage (NCBI taxonomy): Eukaryota > Metazoa > Annelida > Clitellata > Crassiclitellata > Lumbricidae > Lumbricus > Lumbricus rubellus. Next base: position 5,104,046 of record OX243821.1, read on the forward strand.
CAATACAATGCAGTGCAGTGAGGAAGTTATGTCTGTGTGAAATTGACCAAATGCAATGTATTTATTTTGTAGTATTATCATCACACTGTCTTGACGACATTGTGTATTATCAAAGATAACTAGCGACGCCCTCCTCCGATGCACGTAATTGAGACAGGCACTGCCAAAGTGCGGGCAGTGGCGTAATCATAGGTATAGTTATTCAATGATTCTATGTGTTATGCGTAATGTTATAATGACGTCGGTTCCTATAGCGGAATAAACGGAGGCTACATCACAGTGCCACGCTTCGTTATTATAACTTCAATTTACTTAGTTTTAAAGGTGTGTAATAAAACCATATTAAAATATATAGGCCTATAATTATGGTACTGTAAAATAAACTACAACTGACCATGAAACATTTTACGAAGCTTTCAACATTGTGGCTAGTTGTGGCTATTCAATATCATTTCCAGAATTTATATTGCGCACCTTGACCGCTGATATGCTGTGTTAAATGACTCAATTTGAGACGTGTTAACACGTCCCTCGCGGCCAACGTGTTAAGACATCTACTCGCATGAGGAACACTCCCTCGACCGATTTTCGTCTCATTACAACGTTGTATCAAATAATAGCAGCGAATGTAGAACTATTAAAGGGATGGATGGATCCGATTTGACCATGGTCTATGACAACAGAGACCCTTACCATGAACAGAAGTTTGCTTGGCATATTACCGCTGCACTAAAAAGCTAAACTACTATTAAAGGGTTCATCCTCTATTTTTATATATAGTCTTAATTGAACACCATAAAAGGTGTTTAATTGACAGCATTGTTATTTTTATTCTTTCCGTTAACCCTTTAATGCCGAAATGGCAGTAAATGCTATGAGAAATCCTATACCCTCCGGCATTAAAGGGTTAAGTTCTGTTTACATAATGTTTTTAATCTGTCTTTTTTGATTTCGTGTTAGATAGGATGTCGAGCATCACTAGCGGCAGTTAAATCGACAAAGAAAAAGTCACTCATTCGAATCTCGAAACTCGATGAATCGCTGAAGAGTGGCAGCCAGTCGAAGACTGCAATAACATCATTGTTTTCAACAACTCAAGCACATTAGACACCTTTTAAACGTTTAAAAAAATTTATATAAAACGTGGACGCACATATTGAAGTTGTTGGGACGTTGCATAGTTTAAAAGAGTGCACAATCGATTAATAAAATTCATATTGGAAGAAAGGATTGACGGACTGTGTCAGCCTCCAATCTGGCCGCATCCACAAATTCGGTCATGTCTCCGACAACGTGCTAGTTGTGTATCTCTCTACAGAAACATATAGCGTACCGCATCGCCTCTTTGGTCTAGCAAATGAATTATTATATTAAAAGTTCAAATTTTATGCATTGTTGAATTTTCTCATAGGCAAAGTTTATAAAAAAAATAGATCTCATAGAAGAGGTGTTTAAATAAAGACAACTAGGAATTTAAACTATTGATGACCTGGAGAGCATTACGACGACGGTGATGATCATGTCATTGCGACTGTTGTTGTTATTCTAATTTTGAAAGTTTTCTTTACGTTATTAAATGTAGTGTCAGTCTGACGGGTAACGAAACCTTGAGATAACAAAGGTTATTTGCTAGGCCTCCATGCATCACTACATTTATCCTTTGAGCTTTGTAGACTCATGGGCGGAGACCTAGAGGGGACGGGAGGGGGACGGTCACCCTCAATGAATGTGGTGTTGGGGATCCATGTACCCCCCCCCCCTATCGCTAAGTGTCAGGACATGGACACTCGATGAACACAGTCCCTAAAATGCTATATACCATTGCAGTGTTGAAAAAAAGTTAGACATTTAGGGAGGGGCACAGTTCCCTGCCCAAACTTCTTCCCTGCCACCTAGGGGGGGGGGGGGGGGCAGGGGGACGGTCCCCCAATAAAAGTGTCGGGGGGACGGCCCATGCATTGGTGCCCCCCCCCAATAATTGAGCGTGATGAGAAATAAAGGGCATACAATTATTTTCTGCCAGTGAAAATAGACATATTTTATAGTTCGGCGGTGAAAATATAAAATTTTCCAAAATTTGTGGGCGAAAATAGAAAATATTCTTGACTTTCTGGACTTTTTGGGCGAAATGACTAAAAACAGGTCATCAACTTTTTGGGCGGCGAAAATATAAAATTTTCTTGACTTTTCGACCAGATGCCAAAAAAATTTCGCGTCTTTCCTTCGGCGGCCACACTCGTTCGTCCCCCTCCCCCCCCCCCCAAGTCTCCGTCCAGGTTTCCGCCAACCAATAATAATTAGCCTATGCTATCGTATATTGAAAAGAGCAACATATTTTCACCTGCATCGATATAATGTATTCATGCGCTTGAGCAAAGTAGAAGGAAGTTACATCAAGATCTTCTACTTTATTTCATCGTTTGAAGAATATAACGACCAAGGCGTTATCGTTTTGTCACACAAAGATATTCCAAGGTAGGCTAAAATTCCCCGGTTACTGTTCATGAAAACACTAGCCTTTCTTAAGTAACGATGTTTTCTACAGATTGCTAACTGATTTTAAAATTGAAATCTAGATATTATAGCTAGAGGCAGACCTTTAGTCTCGACCAGTTTTGAAAGTGAAAGCAAAAGAGCACTATGCACAAAATGCATTGAAGATCTTGAGAATTGGCTTGAGCAAGAAGATTAGAATTATCATACTACTATCACATTTATTATTATACCCCAATGGATTATATAACTTTAGCATAAATCTGGTATAATGAAGCGATCTATAGGTTGCAATAATTGAGAAGGGATTCTGAAATAATCATCGTAAACTCTCGATATTGTAAAGCGCAGGTTTTCAGCGGTAGGCTAACCATATTAAGTTATGTGTCAAGTCAGAGTTGGCATTTGAAGAATATTAACTTATATCCGCGAGATACAATGTAGAATAGCATCGACATATAATTGTCATGAGGCAATGTGTACACATCGATGATCGTGATAGTGGACTTTGCTCAGAGTATAATTGCCGATCACCTAATCAGGTAGGCCTACACCAAGGCTTGATGTCACTTATGCGATTACAAATGATTTGTTATCTATGTCAAAACGACCAGGATCTTTAACACAATCTTGACTGGGGTTGTCGTCAGATATTAGTTTCTTATCAAATTTATTTGCAACGCCGTCACAGTGACCTACCATCATTAGCTTTAGTTTTCGACTGTTTTTAATTGCTTTACATTGGCTTTACCAGTATTTAGTTACAAACAGGTGGCTTCTTAAAATACAAATCTTGGAACTGCAATGTATGAATTTTCGTAGTGAAAATATGCACGGCTGAGTCAGGAGGACAACTTCCTTATGGTTGAAATATAACAAATACGTTTTTCCATATTCTTCAACGTGGAAATTTTTTTGCCCAGGGCCGTGAGTGTTTATCAGTACGTCAAATAAATTAGACTGGAGAGCTTCTAAACAGTTCAAAATTTTTTGGGCAAGTCATAAGGCAGGTCAGGAGTAGAACAGAAAGGTCAAAATAACTGTGACCCATCTGCACAAAACCAGTCGTAAGTCGGATTTGATTTTTTTAGTTTAATATATAGCATTGTAAAGAGAAATAAATTCTCTTTGAAACGACACCAGATTTATTATTTTATCTCAATTCTAACTGACTGAATTTAAGGACGAAAAATTACTTGCATTCATGGTCACTATTGTTTGACAAAAATCCATCTAAGTTGACCAAATTATATAAATTGCAAATCATAACTTGCATGAAATCAGTCCGATAATACTCTTCAATGTTATTTTTATTCGAACTTGTCGGTTATTTGCATAAAATACATTTTTAAAAATTATTATCTGTGATAATCTAACAATTGGAAAATATTGACATTGCTCTAGTTTTTGCTTGTTTTCTTGAAACGGAAATTTCGACTTAGGACTGGTTTTGTGCAGATTGGTTATTAATGATGAGCCGCGACCTGATTGTGTGCTGTGTGTCATACCAGACCTCACATCCAGAATGGATAACTTCTATGCTTATTCTGGGTGTGGTTTGGTGAAAGAATGACCAAGCAGTGAAGGCGTTGCCTCAACAAGACTAACAATTGAAGGGCTTGGAGCAATAACAAGGTATGTCGAAAATCATGAATGTTGGGAAATCGACTTCAAAGATTTACCACTTCAAACTGCTGTATCTAAGCCATTTGACGACATATCAACAAGCTGTTTTGAGCAATATGTACCTTAAAATTGCCTTTAACAAAATTTGTAAATTTTTCATTGCGAAAGATGAAATTATTATTATTATTTACACATTTTGCTTCATATCTGGTTATTGCATCGCGAACACTCAGTCATCAGTATCATTTCTGGTGCAATAACAGGTTATGTCGACAAAGTGTTTTCTAGCAGCTGCAATACCACACATGTCATCTGGAATAAGTGAACATACCTTGTTATTGCACCAAACTGTCTGTATTACACAGTTCGAGAATCGTGCAATAAGATGGTAAGTCATCATAACTGTAGTATTGTCGAGATATAAAATATGCAAAAGCAGTGCAATAAGAAGTTATAATGACATAACCGTAAAAAATTGTATCCAATTCAAAGGAAAGTGGGAGCAATAGCAGGTTATGTAAAATAACCTCATTGTTGCACCGGCTTTTATACGAAGTTTGTAAGAAAACACGGCAATGTATGTTGTCATACCGGGATATTGCAGTAGACTTATGGTGGAAATATGCTGGGTGCGGAATAACATGTTATGTTGACATAAGGTTTTTTTTTAAAGCAGCGCTCAAAACTATTCAGATCTGTACCAAATTTACAGGGTTTATACACCGTGGTTCAAAAAAAACTAAGCCAAATTGTTTTGCATATATCTCTAATCATCATCATCATCAATATCCTTAGGCTCAATGCCCGTAGGAGTCCGATGCCACTCTCTGTCTGAGTCTGTCTCGTGCCATGCTGCCCAGCTTCAACCGGTCGGGTCAGCAGGTCTGCTCCATACCATTAACATCTTGAAGCAGCTAAACCACCTTGTCTGATTGAAGAGAATCGTGAAAAAGAGGCACGAAGGACAACGTGGGTCAATGCCCGTTGTGTCCCACGCTTTCTCCCCCGACCCTCTCCATCAGTCTGTCCTGACCGACCTGTGCATGTCTGCTTCACATCATGACACCTTGAAGCATCTGGGTAGCTATGTTACTTGTGTCGTGGTTTTGGCGGATTACAATCGTCTTGGTTTTTCACTGCCAGTGTATCGCCACCCATCTGGCAAACCTTCCTCATTTTGTCCGGGCTTAGGACCGGCACAGGGACGTTGTTGGTTCCCTGTGGCAGAGGATGGATGCAGTTTAACGTCATGCCCAGGACTAAAAACCTCTAATACCTGATGACATATCAAGCTAATATTTTTCAATTATGTAGAGAAGTGGACCAAGAATATGATTCCAAAATTTCATGAAACAAAGTTGAACGGATAAAAATATATGAATAGGTAAACTTCATATGGCGAAATTTCAGTTTACAAGCAATTTTCTGTCAGATTCAATTAAATGTTTTCTTATATCTCTAATGCCTGATGATTAATCATTCTAAAACTTTCCAGATATGTAGAGAATTGAACTAACAATATGATTCCAACAGTGTGGTTTATTATTTAATTAATTAAGATGCTCAAAATGTCCTCCTCCTGCTTGCACGCAAGCCTGGAAGCGCTGGCGCCATGCATTACGCAACAGCATCGTCAATTATCCTCTGGTCCAGGCCATCCCATACTTCCAACAAGCGTTGGTTGCTTCAGATCGTTTATATCACGGATTGTTGTTTGGTAGACTCGGTCCTGCATCACACTCCACACTTTATAGTCGACAGGAATAAAATCTGGGCTGTTCGAAGGCCATAATGAGGGAGAAATGAAGTCTAGCGTCTCTCTTGTCAGCATTTCGATGGTTTCCTTGGCTCTGTGGTCTGGGGCACTGTCCTGTTGAAAAACAAAGCAGCCTTCTGGGAATAGATTTCTGATTACAGGTAGAAGATGTTGTGACAGTAGACCGTCGCGATAATAGGCTCCATTAATTTTTACTCCAGGATCAATGACGACTAAAATGGGAACCACCAAACGTCGAAACCGCAACGGACACCATAACAGACTTGCTGAAAACTGATATTTCGGGAGATGAAGTTGAAATATCCATATCTTTCTATTCGTTCACATTGATGACATGATATTTTGGAATCCTATTCATGGTTCAATTTCCTAAATATTTGGAAAATTTTAATAGGATTAATCATCAGACATAAAAGATGTAAGAAAAACAGTTTGGCTTACATTATTTTCATTGAAACTAACAGAAAATTGCTTGTAAATTGAAATTTCGGCATATGAAGTTTAAATATTCATATCTTTTTATCCGTTCAACTTTAACTCATGAAATTTTGGAATCATATTCTTGGTCCACTTCTCTAAATATTTGGAAAATTTTAGCGTGATATGTTATCGGGCACTGGAGATATATGAAAAACAATTTGGCTTAGTTTTTTTTGAACCACGGTGTAGATTACCATCTTCCGCTCATGGTGGCATACTGTTTCGCAAGACATAGGTATGTCGACATACCTTGTTATTGCCCCAAGCCCTTCAATTGTAAACTTGTTGCTGCGTTACTGCTCTCATCTAATAATTATTGTTGTTTAATTACTGCTTCACCAGCGAAATTCCTTTCATGCATGTAAACCAAATTAATCATTATATTTTGTGTAAATGTTTTAGCGTTTTTCACAATGGCTACAGACGATATCAGCGCAATGACCCAACTGAGTGACATAACAGAATGTTGCATCTGTCTCAAGACGTTCACTGATCCAAGAATGCTTCCATGTATTCACACATTTTGTTTCCAATGCTTGGAAACCATGGTTGACAAATCAGACAAGAAACCTAGAGATGAAATAAACTGTCCAGTTTGTAGGAAGGAATTCACAATCCCATTCGAAGGAATCCAAGGCCTACAGAAAAACTTCTCTATGACTCAGATGATAGAGGTTAGAAATGCATTGAATAAGTCAAAGGTACCGGACAGACCATGTGATGCATGCCAAACAACCACTGATTCTACTGAGACAAGCGTCAATCAAGCTGCATTTAGATGCTTGGATTGTGAACAGAATCTTTGTGAAGCTTGCCGCTTGATGCATCAGGTGTTTAAATCGATGCGAAATCATAAAATCCTGAAGATTGGTGACGGGATTGGAGAAGAGGAGGACATAAGGAATTTAAGTAAAGTGAAATGTTGTATTCACCCTGAAAAAGTACTAGACTATTACTGCGCTGAATGTGAGAAAGTAGTTTGCGTCTCGTGTTTTGTTGAAAGCCATGGAACTCATAAATGCAAAGATATAACTACAGTGGAAGAGGAATTCCGTCAAAAGATCAAGGCTAGCGCAGACAAAATATCTTCACTTGCTGGAGAATTGTTGGCCAAGAAAGAGAAATCGGAAAGTGTAGAGAATTTTCTTTTCAAGATGACCAAAAGAGAGCAAGAAATAATGCAAAGAAGCGAAGAGTTGAAAGCAATGATAGATGAGCACACCGCGTCTTTGTTGAGTTCGTTAGATGAAAGAAATAATAGACGTCTGAAAGTAATTCATACCGAAGAGGACGAATTGGAAATGCACCTCACAATTCTCGAAAGCTTTTCAGCATACTGCTATCACCTACGATCAAAAGGATCAGCTTTCGACGTCTGTCGAAATAAGGATGCATTACTGCGAAGAGCGGACGAGTTAGAGGAAGATCACGAAACGTACATTATGCGTCCACATAAAGTTGTATTTAATGTTTCATTCATGGCGACTGATTTAACAGAATTTCTCAAGACCATCAATGGAAACATTATTGGAAGTCTAAACGGTAAGGCGCATTTTAATAAAGCTTAAAGGAATGGTTTGTACTTCAGCTGAATTTCCTTAAATATAACATTTCAATTTTAGTTATATGATAATCATAATTATTGCAATTGGTATTTATTCATTAAGAATTCATACTAAGCACGTATAACAAACCCACTTAGAGACTCTCCCACACCATCCGACGCTGTGGAAGTGCGATTTGAGTGACTAATAATAAGCAAAATCATGGGCGGAGTTTGGTTTCCGTTCTTGGAGGGGCTAATGCCTTCTTAGGGGGGGGGGCTAAGCCCGGGAAAAGATATCATTTTCATGGTAAAAAAGCTGAATCTAGGCCTTCTTGGGGGGCTTAGCTCCCCCTAGCCCCTGATAAACTCCGCCCATGAGCAAAGTTATTACGAGATCGGCTGAAGCATCTGGCGTAGGTATAGTTGAAGGCATTCCAAAGAGCGGACCCACAATCAAATGTGTTCGACGCCATCTAAATAGAGTTCTGCCGTCACTGGCACAACACTGGGGACGATGACCAAGAACAATGGTAGCGATAATTTTCTTCGGAATTGTTGTTACAATAAAGACGACAAGACGTATCTATTTTGCAATAAAGGAAATTGTTTGTAATAATACTAATAATAAACTTGTTAAATATAATACTACTACTGCTACTGATAATGATAATGATGGTGACGGTGATAGTGATAGTGTTAGTGATAGTGAAACAATGAAACAGTAACGCAGATGAGTTGAATACAATCATCGTGCAGAGTTCAGAGGTGACAAGACAATATTATGATCAGCATTGTACTTATAAATCAATAATTTCGTTTGCATTTCACACAGAGAAAGGCGGCTTCGCTGGTTTTTTTTAAATCAATTTTTAAGCATGGATCAAGAAAAAGAAAATCAATGTTAAACAGTTATTATATAATAAGTCATCATAAAATGTGTAAAATTTATTTTGCATTTCACACAGAAATATACGGACATCTTGAACACAATGCTATTGTAATCGGTGCAGATGACTCATATCCTAATAGCTATCGTGTGAATCTGCATCGTCCGAATGAAGTCTCCACGCTTGGCCATAGTGCACCAGATGTACTGATGTCTTTTCCTGTTGCTGCCGTTTACTACAACACGTTTTTCATCACAGGATTCGGAGAATCTAGTAAAGAAATATGGAGATACGACTTTACGTCTGGCTGGAAAAGACGCGGATCTTTGGTTCAAGGAAGACACTACCACTGTGCAACAGTCATTGGCGAAACGTTGTACATATGTGGCGGAAGAAGTGAGAACCAAGTTGTGCTGGAGAGCATTGAAGCCTACAACGCATTGACCGAGGAGACAAGAGTTATTGGACAATTGAAGTTTGGCACCGAATATGCAGCCTGCGTTGCGTACAAAAGATCAATCTACGTCTATGGAGGAAAAGATAAAGATAACAAACCTTTGGACTGTGTGCAAGTGTTCAGCCAGGGAGAGAAGATATGCACTATCCTGTCGACGCCTATACCCCTTCCTTGCGAATGGCCGCGTGTTGTGTTATGGGACGCCTTTGCCATACTGACGAACCGTGACAAATGTTTTATTTTCAACTTTGAGGGCAAGACTTGGCAAGAGAGTAAAATGTTTGAAGGAGGTGGACAGCAATGTAACTATGGAATGATTCTTCACAATAACAGACTGTTTGAGATCTATGGTGTTCGATGTGGAGATGAATACAACGTTAGGTACACAAGAGCTGCAAACCTTCTGAAGAATGAAGCGTTGAATTGGAGACCTTGGGGTCAGTTGCCTCGGCCACTCACTGTACGTGCCACCGCTCAGCTGTCTGAACTAATACACGGCTGAATCAACAGTGTTTCATTCGCGTGTGCAGTAATAAATTAGGCGACGTTTACAATGTTGTAGCCCTGGATCAATTTAATATGCATGTAACATAAGATAACAATATTCTCTATTTAATCAATAATATTGCTATCCGCATTTTGGTGTGCAGGCATGGTAATAAACATTGCATAATTCATTGAATTGATAAATGGAATCAAATGTTAAAAACACACACTAAAAAAACAATTTTAAATCCAAAATCATAGTACTGTTTATTTCAACTGTATAGTTGATTTCGCATAAAGAAATTAAAAATGTGAAGGAGATGCACCTTTAATAATGGAAAAGTAGCATGCACATGAATAGCATTGTGCATGAAGGACACTTATCACATTGTTGGCTGAACACAGTGCTGGTGATTTTATGAATTGTCGACTGAAAATTGAGCATTTTAGTGCCAATGGTGCGCAACGATGCAATTAAGCAACATGTACAATAACAAAGTGTCATCTTCACAAAATTATTCATGATTAAATTTTCAGTGCTCAGAGCCATGGTTTAAAACTTCAAATCAAATCAAATCAAAACTTGTTTATTCAAAGAAATCAACAAATCAAAAACAGCAAGAAAACTAAAAAA
>OX243821.1:5114631-5204120 GCA_945859605.1 Lumbricus rubellus
AAAACACCTTTTTAGGTGTGAAAATTTCTGAAGAATTTTTTTTGGCAAAATTTCTGAAGACATCCAAAGGTGGCTCAAATTAACGGATATTGAGCAGTTGACTGATTTGAACAGTGTTTCGATTCTGTATGTCATACAAAACTGTTCAATAAACTAAATGCAGAAATTCAATAAGCCTAAGCCAAATGTTTTTGAATATGTTTGCAATAGAAAGAATACATTCAGTCATTAAATTTTATGCTTAAGGAAGTTCAGGGGTCCTCAGAAAATAGTAAGATTAATATATTTGAAGGAAATGTATTGCGATTAATTTGCAGTTAATTGCGATTAAAAAAATTAATCGTGCGATTAATTTCGATTAAAATTTTTAATCGAACAACAGCCCTAATACAGACCTATATTATAGCCAAAAGAAGCCGAAATAAATTCATGATCCTTTTATGATGCAAGCAAATTTAGGCGTCTTCCTTATCAACAGCATCTCTGAATGTCAATAAAATTTACAGTCAGCTCGAACACCTTTAAATCGTGTTTTGGAAAGTATAAATTTCATATTAAATTTTCGCTTAATGGTGAAACTCAAAGTTTAGTCAAAATGGCGCTAAGTATGATTTCACTAAACTACAATGAACAGATTTTAAAAACATTAGTAATTTATTCACTCGTTTCAAAACTAAGCTGTTCAAGAGGAAAGTACAGAGAATCGAATATCTACTGTCAGGAAATATGGGAATCGAGGAGAAGATTTGCGAGACAGAGATGAAGATTAAGATGAAGATGAAGACATTTGCAGATCAGGAACTGGAACCATGGTAAAGTGATAGAAAATGGAATTTTCACCATAGATCGCATAACTTTAAAGACTGTAACCCATCTTTTAGACTAATCCAACTGGTAGTGAACATGAGTCCCCGCCATAAAATGCATGTCACATAAATATCTAGTTCTGAAGTCGCTAAAATGATGTTGTTTCCATTTCTGTCCTCACCAACTTTCGCGTTGAAGTCACCCATAATCACCAGTATGTCTCCTCTCGGTGTTGTGTCAATTGTTCCTTGCTTTTTAGGTAAGACGATGCGTATTGATCTTCTTGTAAAGTTGATCACAATTGAAACTCATGCGCTGTATTTAAATTCACGCAGCTGACGCATTTCTTGGACACCTTAAAAACCTAGTCATATGCGGTATTAAAAAAATAAATTTTGCAGTATTTTCAATTGGGCTTATTTCGCACTAGTGAATGGAACTGATGCCTTTTTTAAATCGAATAATTAATTTTTTGCGCATTGACAGTACCAGTCCCAAGAAAGGGTTTGGGGGAGGGGAAGTCAACGTCGATTATCAAAGATATCACAGATGAAGCCATTATAATGGAAAAGGCGAAAACACATTATAATCCATAGCTTTCAACTTGGAATATACCTTCTCTCCGTAACAGATACCTGGCCATAGCAGATACTTTGCAAGAAAGTGGTATACATAGATCTTCTCGTCACTACTGAATCTTGGCGGAGAAAAGACACGTTGGAAATAGGTCGATAGCTTTGACAATGGCAAGTGTAAAGATTAGTTTTCTTGAGTGAAGGAAAAACCAAAGCACGTTTTTTGAGAAGCAGGAATAGAGCCATCAGCAAGTGATCTGTTGAAGAGAAAGAGAAAGAAAGGAGCAAGATCATAAAGTATGTCAATAAAAATAAATTGGGGAAAGAGGGTCAAGTTCACATGATCTAAGATTAACACCTGAAAACCCATGAAGTAAGATTGCAATAAAATTCATATTTCTATATTAAACTTTATTGCAACATGTCGATGCCTTTCAAAGGTGTCGAAGGACATTATGCTAGAATACCACGAAAACGTAAAATATTTGTATTCTACTTATCACAAAACTGAGAGTTCATTTAGAAGATTCTAATGACGTACTTTGTATGCTAGAGTCTTACTACATAAATGGTAGCTTTTGAGTTTGAGCAGAAAATGGACACTCATATAACACATTTCCTCGTTGCTTTAAAATAATTTGGAAAATAGATACGTTAGTAAGTAAGTATTTTGTATATTATTCCTCTTGAAAAATAACAATGGGACATAGAACATCATTATAATATATTATCGAAGTAGTAATAGGCAAAAAAACGTAAACATTAATTCTCAAGTTGAATAATTACTAAACTAAACTATGATCAACAAACAAGTTAACTATATAGAATTCTGGTAATAAATCCAGTTCCAATCAACAAATCATATCGTTGCATCTGCAGATTATGCGAGTGGGGCATAAGGGAGTAACCAGTTACACGTTTAGGTGGAAGAGAAGATCGAGGAGGACTTGACATAGAGACTGTGGTAAGCAAACTCATTATAATGGAATCAAAATGATGTCTTTGCACACCCGAAAATCGTGGAAAATACAGGAAGAAAATTGATGTCCTTACACACTCGAAATCGTAGACAATACCAAAATCAAAATTATGTTTTTACAATTTTAGACACCCAAAAATCGTTGATAATACTGGATTAAAAATGATGTCTTTACACACTCTAAAATCGTTGATAATACTAAAACCAAAAATGATTCCTTATACACCTGAAAATCGTTGATAATACTAAAACCAAAAATGATTCCTTATACACCTGAAAATCGTTGATAATACTGGAATCAAAATGATGTCCTTATACACTCTAAAATCGCTGATAATACTTAAACCAAAAATGATCCCTTATACACCTGAAAATCGTTGAAAATACTGGAATCAAAATGATGTTCTTAGACACCCGAAAATCGTTGATGGTACGAGAATCAAAATAATGTCCTTAGACACCCGAAGATCGTTGATAACACTGGAATCAAAATGATGTCCTTAGACACCCAAAAATCGTTGATAATACTTGAATCAAAAATGATGTTCTTAGACACCCGAAAATCGTTGATAGTACGAGAATCATAATATGGTCTATAGACACCCGAAAATCGTTGATAATACTATACAGATCACAAGTCACAAGCCAGGTCTCGTGATCAGTGAGCAAATGCAAATTTAAACTTCCCGACAGTTGTGAAATCGCATCCTCGCAGCTAAAAATAGTTTTTAAAAGCCATTGTCTTCTGATTGGCAGTTATTTACTAGGGAAGATCGAAAGGTTGAGAAAGAGTCAGACAGTTCTGAAACTGAATTCCTTTGACATGCTCTGATAGCAGGTAAGTAGTAGAGGAGATCATTTTATAAACCACTCAAAACATCAATTAAGCTAATTGAAAGTGACAGCTCTGTAAAGGTCCTTTTCCAAACCACGTCAAAACAAAATGATTAATTACTTCTTTGATCTAAATAGGAAACAGCCTGGTCTAGGAAAATGCTGACTAATCACTTCTTTGATGTATATAGGAAACAGCCTGGTCTAGGAAATAATGCAATAGCAATTATTGTTTTGATTTACATATGATTAATTACTTCTTTGATGTCACTGGTCCAGGAAAAGAGACTGGTTTAGGAAATAATGCTGATGCTACATTTCCTTTGATGATGAATAACACTCTTATGGGTGCATCTCCCTTACAGACAAACCAACATTCCTGTCTGTCTGTCTGTCTGTCTGTCTGTCTGTCTGTCTGTCTGTCTGTCTGTCTGTCTGTGTGTCTGTCTGTCTGTCTGTCTGTCTGTCTGTCTGTGTGTCTGTGTGACCTCTTTGTATACTGCAAATGTGTACAATAAATTATTATTCCTTCACAAGGCATTGCGCCCCCTAGCTCCCCATAGGCAACGCCAGCACTCTTGGACACTGTGCAATAAATTATTATTATCAGAGACGGCCTTTGAGTGTATTCAACCTTTAATTGTTGATGCACGCGTGAACCGATATAGCATGTGGCATGTCTCAAAGAAGCGCCACGAATGATCAAACATAACGGTCTTATGCGGCGCGCACCGTTCGAATGATCTATAGACCTTTAACGCAAAGACCCTTGTCTGATCACACACCCTTTTATCGCATACATCTGTCTATATGCACCTCAAGCCGCTTGGGCATTACTACATACGCATCCCATGCATAAATGTCACAACAAAGTATTATTCTGCATCCTGTAACAAATAATGGTATTTGTACTAACCACAAATGCTCTTTCATCATCAAAGCCACCATTACACTTCTAAAGGCGCAGTCATCACAAATAACTGACTGTTCATCACAAATATCTGTTTGATCATCAAAGCCACCATTACACTTCTAAAGGCGTAGTCATCACAAATAACTGTCTGATCATCACAAATATCTGTTTGATCATCAAAGCCAGCATTACACTTCTAAAGGCGCAGTCATCACAAATAATTGTTTGATCATCACAAATATCTGTTTGATCATCAAACACTGCAGTACACCAAGGCTTCTAAAGACTCTTTCATCTGACACATACACAAATCTAGATAGGGACACACATAACCAGTGCTAAGACACACCCCCACCTCTCTCGATTCTATAAAACGGAGCAAGTGTCAGCAGTCTTTACAGAGGATCTTCGAAATCGCCAGACGACTACAACCGCCGTGTCTTCCTGAGACCAGAACGCAACTCTACAATCTTGTGACGCAGACAGACGTTTGCAGAGCAAGTCTTCTTCGTACACCAAAAGATGCCAGCATGTGAGAATTATTTTAATTTTGTATTAGCTTTCAACAATTTCTGAATTAATTTCATTGCGAGGTATAATAGGAGCCTACTTATTCTTTCATTATCTTATTCATTCGCTCATCTCTTATACCATTCATTAACTTTGAAAATGAACTCATAGGTCTGCTATTTCTTTGTTTCTTTAGTATCCAAAATGCGTGCTGACATTGAAGAACTGAAAGAAGAAGAACTTCGAATTATGGCAAGACTACAAGAACTGAGTATGTGTCATTTGGAATTATAATCTAGCATCAAGTATTTTCATAACTTATAATTTCACAAATTGTCTTCAGCGCAAATCTTTTGTGTAGTACCCTCTGTGAAATATTTTAAAACCTCCAAGCAAACTATGGTTTGATATAAAAATAACCGTAAAGAAATTGGTAAAATATTTTCGCATTCTTCGGAAATGTAGTATTTTAAATTTTTATCTAGGCCTATAGGTCTTATAGCTGCATTATCTTATTGCAGGACGGCAACGAAACGCAACAACTTCAACAGTTGCTGAGTCGCGTACAGCACCATCCTGGTCGAACGGAGGTTCACCGTCAACAGGGCAAACGTGGTCGGTCGCAGGGGAGCCTTCAACAGCCCACACTTGGACGGTCGGAGACCTACCTTCGGCAGGACAAACTTGGCCGGTCGTTGGGGCATCTTGGATGCCGACAGAGCAGTCTGTCGCTCCAACTTGGTCGGTCGCAGGGGAGCCTTCAACAGTCCAGACTTGGACGGCCGCAGACCCATCTTGGACGGTCGCGCCGCCACCTTCGGCGGCCACGTCTTGGACACCTGCAGATCAGACTTGGTCGACCGCAGACCCATCTTGGACGGTCGCGCCTCCACCTTCGGCGGCCACGTCTTGGACACCCGCAGACCTGCCTTCGTCTGTGGCAGGTCCACCTTCCACATCGGCAGAGTCGCATGCCAAACCAGCGTCTTCCACCACTGCAAGAGAGCCGTCTGATGCAACAAGTAAGTTGTATTCGAAAATTTTCAATGCATTTCATAAGTAGGGTGAGCACACCGGTTTCAAAACATTTAGGTTTGTGATTGTTTTGCATTGTTTTACCGGATATGTTGTCAAACATTTTGGATTGTTTTTTCCTGTGTGCAGGCTACGCACAAACACTTTGTCTATACCTTTTTAAATTCTTAAAACTCGTTCATGTGATCTGTATTGAATTCCCTATACTTTACATATTGAAAATGTCTTCATTTGTAGAATTTCATTCAGTTTTCTTACTTTTCTTTATTTTACTTATAGATTTGGCAATGAAGATTGCTGCTTCGGTGTTCTTGACGGACTCAGAGGAGGACGATTTGGCCGAAATGTGGGGTCCTATGACTGATCAAGAACTTTTGGGCTACGTTCTTCAAATAGAGGCGGAAGAAGAAGCGAAAAAAGAAGCAAGAAAGTTGGAACGTGGAAAAATGCCAGGTAGAACATCAATGCATATGTATTTAAATATAGTTTAATTTTTAAAATAAAGTGATGTATATTATATCCATACAAATATTGAATAAATATTGCTAGTGTATAAATACCTTTATTTTATTTTATTTTATTTTTAGCGAAAAGACGAGTATCATCGCCCGACAAAAGTGTACAGCCAAAGGAGAAGAAACTTAGTAAGTGAATTTTAAATTATACTCAAACAACCTTCAATGTAAAATGTCTATTTTTTTTCAGGTACTGCAATTTCTACTTATAAAATCCTTATTTTTATTTTTTCTCTCTTTTCATTCTTGCAGATTCTGGTGGTGCTGGCATCATCACTTTCAAAGAATCGAGTGGAGAAGGAACTTCATCCAACATTCAGAACGAGTCAACGCGTAAGCTATTTCTTTCACAATGTAAAATATCACATTGTACATATAAAGTCTAACTTTACTTTTCTTACCTGTTACACACACACACTCACACACACACTCACACACACACACACACACACACACACACACACACACACACACACACACACACACACACACACACACACACACACACACACACACTATGCTTGTATGCTTTTACATTCTTATTGCAACATGCAAGGTTTAAGTCAATATTTGTACTATTTCTGT
Organism: Lumbricus rubellus; assembly: GCA_945859605.1. Taxonomy (NCBI): domain Eukaryota; kingdom Metazoa; phylum Annelida; class Clitellata; order Crassiclitellata; family Lumbricidae; genus Lumbricus; species Lumbricus rubellus. The sequence continues at coordinate 5,121,385 of OX243821.1, forward strand.
TAAACTTTAGAACGATGCGAATCTTGTAAGAATTACAAGGAGAACTTGACAAACAACCTCTGTCAAAGATGTCTGAATATGAAACAGTGCACTCAATGTAAAAATCGTCGCGCACCACGATTCTTCCGGGCTGGACAGGATCTGTGCGTTACGTGTATCAAGAAGCAGAAGAACCCGTCCGTGCGCACTGCAACAAACAACTGTTTCCTCGACATATCGCTTCCAATCGCGCAAACAACAGACGTTCACACCATGCTGCAAGAAGAAGCGCCACGAATGATCAACACATTGGAGGACACTCTGAGAGATGAAGGGTAACTTTGCAGAAATTTTTCTTGTATGCTTTATGAAAGTATAAATTTCGTCTTGCATTGCTGTGAATACTTAGAAAATTTTCGACTAAAATCATAGTACATATACACACATTCAAACATATGCACAAGCTTTATATATTTTTCGAACTATTCTAGTAATTTATATTTTTCACACTGCAAAGTCTTTGACTTATGCTATGTATATGACACGCACGCACACACACACACACAGTAATCATTATACAGGCAAAATATTGGACTTGCTCAATATTTCTGAATTTTAGCCCGGTGAAATGGTATGTGGCAATAGATGTGGCGTTTCAAAGAGAAACCTCAGAAGGAGAAAGTAGCACGACCGGCTACTTCAAGTCGATTCCGGCAACCCTTCTACAACCGAGTCAAATACCAGAGCAGCTGCAAGAAGCTGTTGAAAGAATTGACGAACTGGTAGAGACATTTACAACACAAAATTCTGGATGGGTAGTGAGTGGTATTGTGGATTTTAAATTGTGCAACGCAGTATACGACCCAATAGGTGGCTCTAATTACATACCCACTCCACAATATTTGTTAAATAAGCGAGCAACTTTGAATATACAGAATGATGATGAGCAGTGCTTTCTCTGCAGTGTGCTTTCTGTTTCTCATTTCAAGTCTAACAACCCACACAGAGTCAGCCACTACAAGCCATATCTGGATGAGCTTGTCACTGAGGGATTAAAATTTCCTATGAAAATTGAACAAATATCTTTATTTGAAGGTCTGAATCCTGACTATAGCATAAATGTGATATATTTCAATCCAGACGACAAGCATTTTACGCCACTGTACGCAAGTGCTCACAGGGATAGAAAACACATTGTAAATCTTCTTTTGCTTGATGATGGCGAAAGACGGCATTACATTGTAGTGCGAAATCTTTCTGCTCTTCTAAAGGGAAGAAATACTGGCACTAAGAGAACCTTTCCATGTCCTTACTGCCTCTACTGCTTCACCACCGCTGCTGGCAAAAATTCACACATGGAAGAATGTGGGAAACATGGACTTCAGACCGTGCGTTACCCCACTCCCGAAAATTGCAACCTTAAATTTACAAATACACAGAATGAGATGGCCTTGCCATATGTAATATACGCTGACTTTGAAAGCTATTTGGTTCCAAATGAAGCTCCTTCCAATGACAAAGCAACCAAAATTCTTGACACTCATATTCCTAGCGGTTTTTGCTGCTTCACCATTTCATCCTTTCCACATTTGAACGATGCTCTGCCATACGTCTACTCGGGTCCTGACGTTATGACCAACTTCTTTTCACACATAAAATCCGAGCAAACTCGAATTAATAAGATTTTGGCTACCAACATGCCCATGAAGCCACTCTCACAGCAGCAGAACATGGAATTTGAATCTTGCACAGCATGTCCTTCTTGCTCTACTTCTTTGACGGCTCAAAATAAAGTCCGACACCATTGCCATATGACCGGCAACTTTATTTCTGCACTCTGTTCGCCCTGCAACTTGAAGATGAAATTTAGAAAGCCTACAAAGTCTAAGAACCAGAAAACCGCAAACTATCTTCTTCCAGTTGTTTTTCACAACCTCAAAGGTTATGACTCTCACCACATACTGAAACATATGGTTAAGGAATTTGCAAGCCACGAAATTAATGTTATTGCAACCAATACGGAAAAGTACCTTTCTTTTGAAGTCGACAATATCAGATTTTTGGATTCCCTTCAATTTCTGAACTGTGGTTTGGATGTGTTGGTCAAAAATTTGTCGAAAGAAGTCGACTCTAAATTCGTGCATTTGCGGCGACTTTTTCCGAATAATTACAAATTACTGCTGCGTAAGGGGGTATTTCCCTACGAATACATGACATCGGCCTGCAGAATGACCGAAAGGACTCTGCCACCCAAAGGCTGCTTCTTCAGTAAATTGACAGACGAGGACATTACACAGGCTGACTACGATTATGCACAACAAATTTGGCAAACGTTCGACATGCAGACTATGCAGGACTACCACGATCTCTATCTGAAGACTGATGTTATTTTGCTAGCCGATATTTTTGAATCCTTTCGTAGCATGTCCCTGGACTTTTACAAATTGGACCCTCTCCACTATTACAGCAGTCCTGGACTTAGTTTCGACGCGTGTTTACGCATGACAAAAGTAAATTTGGAATTAATAACAGACCCAGACATTTACCTCTTTATCGAAAGAGGCATGAGAGGTGGTGTCTCCATGATCTCCAACCGTTACGCAAAGGCAAATAATCCGTATCTTGCCCAAGGATACGATCCAAATGTACCAAATAGCTACATAATGTACTTGGATTGTAATAATTTGTACGGTTACGCCATGTCCGAGCCTCTTCCAACTGGAAGATTTCGGTTTTTAGACACTGACGAAATTGATAATTTCGACTTGGACACTAAATTGACAGACGATGACATGGGCTATTTGTTGGAAGTGGACTTGGACTATCCTTCGCATCTCCATGACGAACACAACGATTACCCCCTTGCACCTGAGAGACTGAACATAAAAGCTGACATGATATCGCCTTACGCACAGTCCGTTTCGCGCAAAATTTCGACTAAAATTGCTTCTGGCACCGAAAAGTTGGTGCCCAACCTCATGCCAAAGACCCGGTATGTTGTTCATTATCGCAATCTACAATTCTACCTGAAAATGGGCATGAAATTGACCAAAATACATAAAATTCTGGAATTCCAACAAAGTCGATGGCTACAAAAATATATCGACTTCAACACATCCAAACGTCAGGCAGCAAAATCTTCGTTTGAAAAAGATTTTTATAAGTTAATGAATAACTCAATTTATGGTAAAACCATGCAGAATAATAGAAAACATCTGATTGTGAAGTTGGTCATGAATGCAACTCGTGCTAAAAGATTTGTAGCTCGTCCAAATTTCGAGTCGTACACGATAATAAACGAAGATTTGACAGTGATAAAATTGATCAATTCAAATGTCTTCCTCAACAAGCCCCTTTATGCCGGAATGTGTATTCTGGACATTTCCAAATTAAAGATGTACGAGTTCCATTACCAACACATTCTGCCCCTTTATGGAAATGCTTGCAAACTCCTTTTCACAGACACCGATAGCCTTTGCTATCATATCTTTACACCTGATGTATACTGTGACATGCAGCTTAACATGGATGAATATGACACCTCCGACTATCCCTGTGAGCACTTTCTACACAGCCGCGCAAATGCTAAGGTCATAGGCAAGTTCAAAGATGAATGTAATGGGGAGGCAGTTTTAGAGTTTTGTGGATTAAGGGCAAAAATGTACAGTCTGTTGTTGTCTGATAACAAGGAGAAAAAGACTGCTAAGGGAATTCAGAGGGCCTTTGTGAAGAAGAATATTCGACATGCAGAGTATCGTGACTGTATTTTTAACGAAAAAACCACAACTTCGAAATTCTGTGCCATACGAAGTACAAAGCATGAATTGCACACTGTAGAGATAAGCAAAGTTGCTCTTTCGCCTTATGATGATAAGCGCTTTCTCCTAAATTCATCTGACTCTTTTGCATATGGTCATATAGATATTGCACTATATAAAGATATTTGAAGTGAAATAATGCTTGTCGTAGTATGTTTTAATTTCAAAGTTTATAGATTAGATGTTGTAGAATATATAGTTTGTCTTGTGTTGTATATTAAAAGAGAGAGACTTATGTTGAAGAGACACTAGTAAGAATTCTTGTATGTATGTGTGCATGAAGATAACGTTTGGTTGAAGAAGAAAGAAGAAAAAATTATCCTGTGTTTGTTCTTTACTTCACTAGTATACAAATAAAATACGTGTTTCACATGACACAAATATTTATTCAGAAATGTCTGGATTTAAAGTCCGAAAGGGTTGCATTGAGTGCATGATAAAGCACCCAACTGGTTTGCATGATCTAAAGAGGCATAGCATGGCATGGCATTTCTAAGTTCTGGAAAATGTTCGTGAAGCTGCGAAATTTTAAGAAGAAGATTGTCCCACTCGTCCAATCGAAGAGCTATTCCACTACGAGTTGGTCTTTCCTTGGTGGTGTTGAGCGGCAGAAAGTAGCGACGAATATTTACACATCTGTAGTTCTTGGAAATTGATGCGTAGTAGCGGCCGCCGAGATGTTGGTAGAGGTCCACAGGCTGATTCGCTTTCAAAAGATCCACATTTCTGTCCAGTTCGTCCAGACACACCCGAAATCTCGCCCAAGCAGCTTTGTTGAAGGATACACCTTTCTTGGTCGGATAGGGCTTGCCATCATGTTCTACATATTCGCGTATATGCACCATGAGTTCGTCCTTGTAGTAACTGGCTGTCAGGTATCGATTGTTGCCTATGGATTCTTTGAAAGACGCTCTCTATAGAAAAATAATAGAAAATTCTTTGAGTTATATTGCAAATTTCTAAACAATATGAAATGCTGGAATTTTTAATCATGAGCACCAATATAAAATATATTCTTCACCATTATATAAAGAAAAGTCCATGTTACTTACTGGTATTGGTACGAGTGTTCGCGTTGCAGTCATGTTTGGCTGTAGTATCTTGTCGAATCGAAAAGAAAATGACGTAGAAATGCTTCAAGAGTGTTCAGTTGCCCTTTTATAATATAAGTGTTGCACATCCATATTTAAAAATAGTTTGGAATTTCCCAGAGTCGTTGGAAATCGCTTGGTGGGGGAGTATGTTGTATAAGACCACCACATCAAAACAATTTAGATGAAAGAATATCAACGAAATGTACAATGAATCATGCCATTTCCTAGACCAAATGCTTTGGCATTATAGATCAAAGAAGTAATTGGTCATCAAGGGAATGTAGCGTCAGCATTATTTCCTAAACCAGTCTCTTTTCCTGGACCAGTGACATCAAAGAAGTAATTAATCATATGTAAATCAAAACAATAATTGCTATTGCATTATTTCCTAGACCAGGCTGTTTCCTATATACATCAAAGAAGTGATTAGTCAGCATTTTCCTAGACCAGGCTGTTTCCTATATACATCAAAGAAGTGATTAGTCAGCATTTTCCTAGACCAGGCTGTTTCCTATATAGATCAAAGAAGTAATTAATCATTTTGTTTTGACGTGGTTTGGAAAAGGACCTTTACAGAGCTGTCACTTTCAATTAGCTTAATTGATGTTTTGAGTGGTTTATAAAATGATCTCCTCTACTACTCAGGTATAACAATATGGACATGTGTAGGTTTTCATTTATATCAGTGTTTCCTTTCCAGTCTTTCTATTAAGCATAATTTGCATCTAAAAAATTAACGAAGAATTTAGTCATGAATTTGAGTGAAATAATAGGCTACTGAATTTCAGTACATTTCATGTTTTTTGTATATATATTGCTGATTGAATACGTTACAGAGGTGTCTATGTTAAATGCTTCGAATGTTTTTTTGCAAAGCAATTGTGTGAAATTTGCCAAATTCCATAATTATATAAAATCATGATATAAACTTTAAAAGAGGTGTCCAGTCCAATCTGCACTCCGATCGTGTCCAATAACAAATTACAGTTTGAACTACTTCTATCGGGATTGAGAAAATGGATCATTTTTTTAAATTTTGATGACAGCTAAAATGCTACAATTAGACGTGAACATTAAAAAACAGCCTTCCTTCACCCCTCCCAACATGGCGCTTCGCGCTTCAGCGATCGTCCTTCAGCCGCTCGTCCGTCCCCCCCAAAGTTCGGACCAGGTTTCCGCCCCTGATCCTGCAGAGTAGTAGGTTGGCCTTTGTGAACAGCCGCGTTGATCCGACCTCTCCCAGGCGACAGTCAGAACAGCTTCACACTGTACAAAAACAGATTTAACCCTCGGGCTACCAGGGGGGTGGTATCCACCCTCCAGGTTTTTCACAAATCAAACTTTTTCGTTTGGAATAAGCTTTTGACGTTTTAAGTAGCTGTAGAGGATTCATTTGCACACATTTTGAGCTAAAATATGTGATGATATCACATACCATTCAAAAGTTATACCCGATATACCCCAGGCACCAGAGTGGTGGATACCACCCCCTAGATTATTGGCTGTATCTTATCCGTCATGTAACATGAAGAGACACAAATTATACCATTCTGTAGAGGGAATGTGGGGCTACATTTTCTTGGTCACGGAGTTGTCTTTTGACAACCAGACGTGCTCAAAATAAATTAAAATATATATAAAGGTGTTTTATTTTCATAAAATTTTAATGTTTTTCTTATTTAAAATTATTCATAATTTATTTTTCAAGAGAAATAAATTATGCCATTATATAGAGGGCAATTAGGGCTATTTTTTAAACTAATTAATTTGACATTTGATGACCGGAAGTACCCAAAATAAATTTAAATGTGTGAAAATGTTGGTTTTTTACAACGCAAACCGATAAGTCTGCGTAAACAGTTTTCAGCAGCTAATACATGTTTTTTCTCTCTTCTTTTTATTGTAATTAAAACTAACTTATTACTAGTTTTTTATAGTTGGATATTGGACTTTATTATATGTAAACTATTTAAAAAAATAAATTATGTTAAAAATACACATATTCTAATATTTTGCTTATGCGAAAGAATACATTTTGTGGAATCGACGGGTGCCTACGGGAAAAAATTCATAATTCCAAGGTGCTTTCATATATTTTAAACCTAAATATACCATTTTGTGCAGAAATGAATGCTGAATCCATTGATGCATTACAAGTTATGATATCTCAAACCAAACCCAAAATCCATGCGGGAGTGGTAACCACCACCCTCCCCCTTGGTAGTCAGTGGTAAAAAAGCTTGGTATCCCGAGGGTTAAGATTCAACAATTCAAATGAATTTCTCTCAAAGTAACGTCGTGATTGCTTTTTAGGCATGGATGACGGAATTACTTAACAAAACTTACATATATAGCGATATGTAACTCTATAGGAAAGGTATATAGCGTCATTCATTACCTCTGGTGTTTTATAACGCTGAATTAGGATTGTCGTCAACTACCAACATTCTTGACGCAGCATTTTATTATAGGCTACCATAATCAAGTCACATAAATATCTGTAAGATGTTGGAAACGTATAGAGATAATGCGGGGAATTTATTTAATCCTAATGTGAAAGCAATAGTACTAAGATGTCTGTAAACAGGGAAATTAAAATAAAAATAACATAACCACATCCTTGATAAATGCTTTCAGATTATGCTTGAAAACTCATTTTGAATTCGTGTTGAAGCGGTTATTCACAAGGTTAAAAGTAGCAGAATTAAACTATGAAATATCTCTGAAATTGCTATGGTTTGCTTGTACACCTTTAAATCTAGAATTTAAGTTTTTATAAATAAGATATATTTAGTCAAACGAGTGTTGTTTACTTTGGATGTGATCCATAAAATTCATTTAAAATTATTCAGATTAACAATAATTATTTCGTGTGGATATTCTCATTTCTTCAGGTTTATGACGGGTACAAACGGAGGCTGGATAGTTAAGAAGTTTTGTGTTTATGTATAATAATCATCATCATGCTAATATTATTCGATTATGTAGGCCTACGTTGTATCACGATGTAATTGTAGAATAAGCGTTATTCATCGATACACAATATTTGTCTAGCATCCCGTGAAGATGCCACCCAGAAGCGACCCAGCTGAACTGGGTTTCTGATTAATAATTTTATGAAGCGTTTCATTTACACTCACAGTTATTTAAATAATGTGAGAAAGCGATCGCAGCAAATTGTATCAATTACAACTATTGTCTCACATTAGCAGATGTTCCAGTATAACATTCATGAGATATATTTTATCGATTCTTTTGGGAAGACTGGAAGTTTGAGCTTTTTGCCGAAATTTTATAATGGATCACAGCACGTATCCAACTAACAGAAGAAATTAAAGTCCATCTGTTTATATATCTTTTTTTAATCTATGTTAAAGGTGTCTAAAATGACAGTGCATACCGGGGTAATTTATTGTAAGTCATTTGCTGTCCCGCAAAACCCCACCATGCATATGATGAATATAGCAAACGAGCCACAGTTGTCATTCTCACAACATCATGAAGTTTTGATCCTGCAAGGTCATATGCTGCCATAATGCGCAGGGCATACATCGACTGTCTAGCTTGGACACAGAATAATGCGGTTTACATGCATTTCAAAGCCGATATGTTCAGTCATCACAACTCATAGGATTAGCATGCTTTGGACTTTTTGGATGCTTGGCACTTCCCTAGCAATTGCCTCCTGTCGGCCTCGCTATAGCCTGGGCGGTGGATTAACATCTCATGAGTTTTCTTTTGATTCAGGTTCAGGTTACATTTCGCAGCCCACTTCGTTACATGACCCAGTTCAGCTCTGATTGTATGTTGTATCACTTCTTGAATATGGAATTAAAAACAAAAAAAAACCACTTCAAAACAGTTGCCCATCCCAAATGTCTTACATAGAATTCACAGAAGTCATACACAGTTCCTCGCCATGCACGATTACGGTAGGTCTACAATAATTATATCGCTTGGCGTTGTCTAATAAAATAAGTTATGAGTCAAATTCCTAGTAACCTTCGAGCTAATCATTTCTAATGCCTCATAATTGGTCTTGCACAACGTTATTTCTCTCAAAACTCAACACTTGTTGTGGAAATGTGTTTATATAATATTTGTTGAAACACTTTCAAAGGTGTTTAAGTTGTCATTCGGTCGTGTGGTCTGGGGCGCATGGGAGGAGGATTCCAACTTGACAAGGGTCTATGACAACAGAGGCCGTTACCCTGGACAGAAATTTGCTCGGCGTATTACAGCACTTATGAAGTGGGTGTCCTTATAGGATGGAGGACCGTGGTTAGAACATGTCCCGAGTTTGTCAAGGCAGCGGTGAGAAGGCTCCTATCTGCCTTTTCACACAGATGTTCAAATGAAAAGCTATCATATGGAATGTAGCGATGTCTAACTAGACGAATCATCATGGACTGTTACAGTATTCTTTTGCGCTCCTGCTGTCCTTGCAAAACCCCACCATGCAGGTGATGCATATAACAAACGAGCCACAGTTGTCATTCTCACAACAATAAGTTGTGATCATGCGATGCCATAATTATGCTGCCATGATGCGCAGAGCATACATCGACTGTCTAGCTTGGACACATATGCGTTTACAAGCATTTTGAAGCCAATACATGTATGTTTAGTCATCGCAACTCAATGATCAACACGCTTTGGATTCTTGGGATTACTAGCACTTCCCCAGGAATTGCCTCCAGTCCGCCTCGCTCGCGTGGGCGGCGGATTAACATCTCCTGTTTTTTTATTCATGCTTTAAAAGAACTTCAGATATATCGCTATATTAATATTTGAAGAGATATTTTCACCATTATGAATGGTTTTCTGCCTTCGAGTGTAATAATTATTCATTGGCCAAGGAAAAATCGAAAATGTAACTTCAAAAATTATTCAATAGCGATATCTGAAGTTCTTTTAAAGGTGTTTAGCGAACGACGTCATTTGCAAGACTTTACATAAAATACGTCAGTGTTGAGTTTCATGTAACGCTGTGTGAAGGTTTATTTATCCATTGCTAATCTAAATCTAATATAAACATTCCTATAGCGCCAATATAAATGTTAAAAAATATTAATTTGACGATCTCAACCGAACTAAATTGTGACCATTTCTTAAAGGAAATCAGTTTAGTCTGTATAAGTCTGGCTTATTTGTGTCTAATATGGACTAGTCCGTCCTCAATGGTGAAGTGTTCGACGCGATGGACTGTTGACAAAGAGGTCATGGATTAAAATCCCGGCCGTGGCGGAAACTCATTTTAGATGCTGATATCAATGATGATGGTCATGATTTTGATGACGCCGTCTTCACCAGATTTTGTTCTTTCTGTGCAAACGGTCCCGGCATGATATAATTGTCAACGGTTGCTTGTATCAATTTAACGACATTCTATGCTAACAAATATCATTAGCGTTGACTTTCTCTTTTTCCCTATCAGAGTGCAAATAGTAACTGAATTGTCTAAGTTACACCTGGAAACGTACTGACAACTTCCTGAGTCTTTCAATTACATAGATGAGGATGACTTTAAAAAGAGGTGTTCTAGTACAACGCAACTTCTTCCACTATCGGAGCCTCTTGTTTCATCTAACACTCACACCGTCAGAGCAGAATATAAAGAGATTCTTCAAGATCAGCGAAATTATCTTCAGACGATAGAGTTCCGTTGATATCAAAAGATGAATGATGGCCTATATTATATTGTATTATGAATGGCAGCTATTATAATATAGCTTATAAACATATAATTTATTATATTATAATAGTCTACCTCCAGACAATGCCCTTCCAGGTTCTCATGTCATGACATGGCATGGCACTATTCATTCATTCATTCATTCCATAATTCATTTATTCCATAATTCATTCATTCAATAATTCATTAATTTCGGGTAGTTTTAAACATATAATTTATTATATTATAATAAATTATTGAATTCAAAACACTTACCGATAGGAATGAAAAAGTTATCGAATTGACGCAATCATCATTCTTTTCATTTACATGCGTATTATAGACTGTCGTTCAATTTTATATGAAATGAACAAAAATCTGGAATTATGCAAAAAGAAATTGCCGACGCCAACTGCCTCTGTTGCCATAAGCCTTCGTTAAACTGGATTATGTTGGTTTCCCTGGCAAAGTGTAACTAAGTCAACGCTGACGTCTTGTAGTTTAACTGTTATCAAATGAAGGGCGTCATTATACACCTTCGAAACTTCAAACAACTTGGCTATAAATATTAAAACTTGTGCATTGCTGCAATCAAAGGTCTAATCTCCAGTTGAAGCTGTCGCTTAATAAAAAAAAATGATGGTGAATCATTAAAAAAATAAGTAACATTATATGAATGATACTTATTTTGTTGTTTGAGGTCAGTTGAAGCTATTTAACGGGAGTCATAAGCCTGGATGAAAAGAGTGATGCAACGCTAGTGTTCTTTATGATCGCAGTGTCGTTAACCAGCACCAAACTAATCAGTGCAAGAATAATATTGATGTACGCGAGCAATACGGCATTCATCTGTAACACTTTATTAAATTATATCGGTTGCTTTTATACCGGGATGTGTGTCGCGAATATTCGCGATCATTGTGCAATTTTCCTAAGAAACATACATGCAATAAAATGTAATGTAAGAAATAGAATTAATCTTACAAAATCATTTTTTAAATATCTTCTGAAGACTCGAAGACGTCACGTGGGCACTCGTTGTTATGATCATGAATGCGTGTGAAGAGCTGTACTGTTCGTCGCGAGAGTTTCCGATGCAAAGTCTTCAAGTTATCGCGTTTCCAGTTAGTGCCCGACGGATGGAATCCGACATAATAAGCGATTAGACCAATTATACACACATCACTGCGGCACTACTGCGTGTTTCATAGACACCTCTTTTGTGTATGAAATTTAGAAATATGTAATCCCGTTCAATAAAGATTTTCATTGCAGCTTTAATCTCAAAAACAACATGGTTGTTTAGGTGTAATGGAAATTAATTCGAAATAATGTTTCCATGCATAGCTCAATGCTAAAAGTTAACAGTCCAGCTAATAGGATATGCATCAACTTATATCGATAATACCAACAAGACTCAGTATCTGAAGTCTACGTATGTAGATCAAGAAAATCCAGAAGCCTGGGTCATATAATGATACTTATTACGATGTTTGAGGTCAGGTCAAGTCATTTCACGGCAGTCACAAGCCTGGATGAAAGAGTGCTATGACGCTAGTGTTCTTTATTGTCGCAATGTCACTAACCATTACCGAACTAATCAGTGCAAGAATTGATGTACGCGCGCGCAACACGGCATTCATCTGTAACACCTTTATTAAATTATACTAGTTGCTGTTATATCAGGATGTGTTTCATAAAAATCAGCTATATAAATTTTGTGCAATTGGCCTTAGTAACATTCATGCAAAAAAATGTAATGTACATAAGAAATAGAATTAATCCTACAAAATCATTTTAAAAATATCTTCTGGAGACTCGAAGACGTCACGTGGGCACTCACTAAGAGCTGTAAGGATTCGTTAAATTTTTTACAAAGTTAAATTGGACACAATGTCATCATCGATGACATGTTATCACAAAGTGTGTCACAGTATTTAGACAAAAATAAACGATGCTAATGGAACAATTTTTTTTATGACAAACCTTTCTGACGAAGCGCTCGCGAATAAGCGGGTGCCCTGCGCTTCCTCCAGAAATTGAGGATTGCGACTACGTTTACTATCAAGGACAGATTACAAAAGAAAGAGAAGAGTTCAATGTGGTTTTATGTTATCATTCTGTATTTATATGTATCCAGTATAAAGTTTCAGAGGTGTCTAACCAACCGACTTATTTGCCCGACCGTGTTAAATTAAATTGTGCTAAATTGTAATCATGCATCTTTATAGTCCCATAGGTGTTGATTTATGGGTTGCATGTTGAATGATGATGACATTCTGTTGTTTCCGCTACAAAGTCAATGTCGTCCGCAAAGCAAATGTTGTTGAGCATTCGTCCATTTACTCCGACCTCCGCAGACCTCCTCATCGTAAAAGACTCATCACTGTTTCTAGTATCAAACTAAAGATGTCCGGTGACAGACCACATACTTGACTTAATCCCACAACGATCTTTAACCACTCTGTTCAATGAGGTTTCACGGTTTCTTGCTCAATACAAATACAGCCTTGCCGAAGGAACATTATTTCAAGTTGCGATTTTTAAAATTTATAGTTCCGCGGATATACGTTTTTGTGGTGTGTAAATAAATTCGTCATTAACTTTTAACTCAAAGAGGTAAAATAGGTTTGCTTCACTTCGCTGCTCACTATTAACTCTCGCGCAATTGAAACGAAATATTGTTGCTGCATTTTGTATTCGTTCGGACCGCTGTAACTATCCAGCTGATTTATTCTTCAAGTGTCTTTATTTTATTTTATTTGCGATTCATTCGCACAATGGAAATTTTTTTAGTTCTATTCGTCCACAGAAATAATTAGATAATGGTGGAAACTGTTCATAGATGTCGTTAAAACTGTAATACGCCAGATAATGCGGGATTATTTTAATCCTTTTTCCCTTTGCTGTCTGTTCTTTTTTTTCTTTAACGCATTGTCAGATCATAATAATGTCGTCACGGGTTACTGCAGTTTGAAAGTTGCAAAAAAGCAAAACACACTGTATATTTTGAAAATTTATAAAACAGAAAGACCTGAAATCTCACAGAATGAGGAAAACAGCGATGCTTTTTACCACCTCCCGAGAGTAACTGTGTCTAAGACACCTTTAAATAGATGTATCATAGTCTTATATAAACTCCAGTTTAGTTGCAGTCAACTAGGTGAGAATTTCATAGCATGATTTCCTCAACTTATCGATCATTTCACTGATGCAAAAATGTAAATGAAATTAATTGGAAATTATCCTGCATGAAATATCATTTCATGGTTTTTTAAAGAGTGAAGTCACCATTGACAGAATTATCGCCATCATGCCCCTCCTCCTCCATAAAGCGCCAACATACATCGTTTAGAAGGTTCGTGAGGTCTTAAAGTAGACTATAGTAATTATGTGGTTCATTTATAAACCCTTTCATCTAGTCTTTATCATGATATAAATGACATCAAATTGCAAATGTTGGAACTTCTTGTGATCTCCAGAACTTCATAAACCTTCATATGAAAAATTCAGCCCGCACGTAGTCGGAGACGTGACCTAATTTTGTGGATGCGACCAGATTGGAGGCTGACATAGAGTGTGTATCAATAATTAATCAAGCTGTTCAGATCTCCTCTATTATGGCCATGTAACAAACGTGGAGCATACATGCACAGGCCGGTTAGGACAGACCGGTGGAGAGAGTCGGGGAGAGCATGGGACACATGCGGGCATTGTCCCAGGTTGTCCTTCATGCCTCTCTCCCAATATTCTCTTCAATCAGACAAGGTTGTCTAGCTGCTCCAAGATGTTAATGGTATGGAGCAGACCTGCTGACCGAACCGGTTGAAGCTGGGAAGCATGATGCGAGACAGACTCAGACAGAGAGTGGCGTCGGACTCCTGCGGACATTGAGCCCAATGATGTTGATGATGATGAACAAACGTGCTGATTTCAAAACATAATATTGCGGTAACAAAGGACGTTGTTGAAGTCACGCTGTTTGTCGAATTGATGCTAAATTGACGGCACTTAATAATTACATGTATTATAGTGACCAAATTATAGTGATATGACGAGAATTTAACAGGGCTTGTATTGCAAACAGTTGGTAACATCTATCTTTATGGCTTGTCTGAACATGTTTTAAAGGTGTCGGTTAGACCAACATGGCGTTACATTTCTTCTATACAAAGTAAGAGGCTCGATCCATTTTAAGTTAATTCATGAATATCTATTGCGCCAATCTAAGATGTCTTACCTGAGTGACTTACTACCTCGACCTCCAGACATCATGGTAGAGGGGTAGACGGTCGAGTGTGCTGAGGGCTTTAACTATTAAATTTTGAGCGTGCTCATCCATGAGTCCTGTCGCAGCATCCCGGAGATCTCAAGACGCCTGGGAATGGCAAGCGGAGCGTTTTGGAACCCTAAGAAATGACATCTGGTCCACTCGTATCAGCCTCGGTACCAAGATACGATTGTTCAACTTGTAAGATAATTATCATGCCAGTTCTCATCTCACAGTAAGAGGCTCGATCCACTTTGCACTGCCGCTTAACCAATTCTAAGTTAATTCAAGAATTTCTATTGCGCCAATCTAAGATGTAAGAAATGACATCTGGTCCACTCGTATCAGCCTCAGTGCGGCAACAATTTTTCCGACTTCATCACCAACGCAGAGATCTACAACAGAACTGGGAAGCCGACTGTATGCGGTACTTTTAGACGGAGGCGACTTAGGCATGAGTACATGTAGGTTGGTATAGCAACACTGTGTGATTGATAGCCCAGATTCTCAGCGCCATCCTCTTTATTTTATCCACGCATAGATTTGGCACTCACAGACTTGCAGATGTGAACAATGGCGGAGCCCAAATATTTTGGTGAGTCATCGGTTAATTTATAACGTTATTTGAAAGCGCTTTTCAGGCGTTTAGATTTCTCGTAAGAATTTCTTTTCGGTAGGCTACTAATCACCATTCGATTGAAGTTTTGGTAAAAATGGATTGATTTAAAACGTTGTTTCTAAGCGTTTTTTGGGTGTATAAATAAGATTTCAGTAAAATAGGTGCTGCATTTATCGATTAGAAAACATGCACTTCGTATTTCAATTTGTTGTCCTACGGTATCTTGAGGGTCGCAGATTTTTGTGCCAATAAGTATATTTTTGTTTAGTCAATGATTCGTATACAAATGGCTGGATGTAAATGTTCACAAACTTACGAACATAATTTTCGTGTATAACTTTATCAATCCAGTAGATAAAACCAATGTTAGAGTATTTTCTGAATCTCCTGCATGTCCCAAAGCGAAATGTATAAATAGAATTCTAAAAATAACTATATTATCCAACAATCGGGTGAGTTTTTGTTATGCGGTCAGTGCCGCCGGTCACAATCGACCCCATTCGGCCGCGAAAAATCGTTCAAAAACTTAAGAAGAGCGAAATGTGTCTTATTTCAAGCGCCATATGAGCGTCTTTTAAGGGTGTCTTTAGATTGAAAATACAGGTCAACGCAGCCCATCCTGACATGTTGAAAAAAACATTAGTAATAAAAGGTTATCCTTGCACACCTCAAGAACAGTTATTTCAGATGCTATTAATACTGCCTGAATCATAATTTTGACAGTCTTGAAGATGCTTGAGCATTACAATATTACTATCAGCATAAATAGTCGTGAATACAGCCATCTGCTCGCAGCTATCATAATGACGTCGATAGTTGCACTATCTTACCACGTGATGCCATAAAAAACATAAAAAGTCGTCTTCAAGTCATATGGAACAGTCGAACTGATTCCCAATGCAGATCTGGACAACATCTTCTGCGAGATGATCAACGGATCCAGATGGACCTTCATCCAACGCAGAGTGGTGGACGGATGTCTCAGCTTTACATGGAAGTGGATCGATTACAAGCTCGCATTTGGGAACCAGTGTACGGAGAGTTCTGTAATGGAATACACCGTCGGACATAACACAGGTAAATCTGTTAACAAAACTTCACATCTCGAAGATCCTTTTAAAGAATTTCCAAATTAACCTTTGCATTGATTGCAACATTCATAATACTAATTATGATCAATTGCATAATGCTACTGATACACAATGGCATCTAAACAGAAAAGCAGGTGGTCGTTAGCTTTACAACTGATGGCGCAGTTAGTTTCTGTTAAATTTATAGCGAGAGGTGCATGCATTTTCCAGGTGTGTTAAGGCATCACTCCATTTTCATTATAATACTGCAACTGTTGCTTAGAGCTGTTACAGCAATTCCGTCGACCTCGTTAGGTCAGTGTTGCAAAACGATTTCCACAGTTCATTCAAAATCGTTTTATTAATCAAATTATGTTACGGTTGCAAATGCCGTTGTTGGCGCCATGTTGAACTTCGTTTGGATCAACAACGACACCTTCAAAATGAAGTTCCTGTTCAGTCATCTTTTTCATACTGTAGTAGCGTCCACAACCAATGACATCACAATTATGTATTGGCGCCATTATAGAAAATCTTTAATTCGATGATAGTGTGCCAGCAAATGCAATGTTGGTTGCCCCATGAGCCCTTGCATCGCTAAAGAATAAAGAAGCTAATGTATTCGTATCCAAGCTCTAGGGAAAAAGCGGTTTTCATAAGAAACCTTTTAAACAATTATTGATGGAACAATAAATAAAGAAATCCGCGTTTGATTGTAATTTCGTAGTACTTGAAAAGAAATTGTGTAACAAGAAGCGAGCAGAAGCAAGATCTATAAACTACCGTAACTTCGCGTTTTCTCTTTTGTTGCTTCCTAAAAGCACAAAGGTTCTATCTCTTGTCGTGAATTTGTACCTGTGACAAATACCATGCAAACGAAAGAAGGATCACGTGATGATATAAGAATTAGCGCAATTGATGCGTCACGTGACGACATGCAAATGAGAAAAGATTCTGATGATCTTTACATCGGAGGTTTAATAGACTCTACAGTGTAGAGGAAGATCGCATTAGGAAGAAGAATCACTGTCTGAAATGGCAAAAGGTGGCGCCAGTCGTCGATCGTTATCCCGTACTGCTTCACGCTCCGCTGTCACGTGACTTCTTGTTTGAAAGCAGAAGTCCGTAGATAGGATTCATAACCGTTATTCTATTTTGTTCAAATGATTGTTTTGGTTCGATTGAGTCGGTGGAAATAATACCGACTATGAACCTGGATAAAAAGGATGTAAGTTAACTTAATTTTGTAAAAGATCATTTATTATACGGACGTGTGAAACGTTAAGAGGGTGTACAAATATCGTAACTATTATTCTAACACGTTTACATAGGTATTTAAGTAATATTTTTTCTCATCCTCTATGTTCGAATGCTATTTATAATTTTAACACGCAGACATAAGACTTCCAGGACCAATCGACAAAACCTCTGACCCTCGGAGCGGGAAAGGGTTGGGAAGCGAAAAATATCAATTTCTCGCGTTTGCTGCCACAGTTTTGCAACTATTCAAATTAATACTTCCAGCAAGAGAATGCAACTAAGGCCATCCATAGTCTGAACGGTTCACCATATGCATATAGTAGAGGCGCTTTATAATTGCTTCAATACGATACGAAACGATGCGATCAATAGGTAGTTGTCATGTACATATTTCAATAGTCGGTCTTGTCATTAAAAAAATAGCGATTCACCGACACACCTGAAAACTGCTTTATATAACGTTATAAATTGAGAAACGCTAGAGAATAACCACAATCCTCTTCGGCGCCATAATCAATGCCACCGGTTTTGTCTGTATGAAACAAATACTCGGGAAAAATATTCCACCGCTGCTCATGAAACGGTGTTGCCAGTCTCAAACCTGGATAGTGGAGGAGGGCGACGTTAATAATATCCGACCGTGTACGTACTTACTGCTTACGCATGCATGTGTGTGAATCTGTGTTTTTTACGTGTAATTATTCCGCTTTTAATGTAAACTGCGCCACAAAGAAGAAGAAGCAAGTTTTGGAGAAAAAACCCAAGATTTTTTTGTGCCGAAAAAAACCCAAGAAAAAACCCGAGTTCTACGCCAAAAACCCCATTTTCCAAGTTCGGATAAAAACCCAAGATCTTGTGAAAAAACCCAAGGAGTGGCAACGCTGAGCAACATATTTATTCATTATCGAACGAACGTTCATGCAGGTGCAATGCGTATGCTAGTAGAAGTGAAAGGCAGTGGTGTAGCCATAGGCAAGACCGACGCTGAAGCAGACACCTCCGATAATGCAGAAGTCAAAATGTTAATTTTTTAAACTTAAACACAATTTATAATTTCAGAACACAATTTATAATTTCAGGAGTAACTTAGTTAAAGGTGTCGAAAAGTCGGATTTTACACAACAGTCCAGAACGTAACCAGTGGCAGATGGTTACTTGTTTCGCGATACCGCATGACTAAAATGCCTATTTTATTAGACGTTGTACGATTTCCGTTTTCCAACTGAAACAGATCGGTTGATGGGATTATATTGATAATATATTTTAATAATGAAATCCCGTCTAGCTAGGCCGGAGGGCTGGCCATTGCCAATGGGGATGAAGTGTTAGCGACTTCATTTCAAGGCCTCGGCATATGAGGGCAGTGGCCAATCCTCTCCCTCGCCGTCTCATTATCCACCGTGAGGTCAGTGTACTCACCATCGCTGAGTCGGCTAGGAGGTGCTCGTGGAACAGAAATTTCGTTACAAATTTCTGCCCCGGCAGGGAATTGAATCCCTGACATCTCGGTCGACAGTCCAGCGCGCTAACCACTGTGCTATCGAGCACCCCAATATTGGTAGTACTAACGGTTATAGTGACAATATCAATAGGACCAATCGACGCGGATATTTTAGTCAGCTCGTGAGTTTGCTACATCAATTTATATTATTTTCTTTGCACTGTTTAGGCGTCATTTAATAAGCAGTGACTGTAGTTTTTCATTAACATTGAATGGCCCTGTAAATTACCGATTACAGGCTGTAATCGGTGATCCCTACTACTACTCTTGGCAAAATTATTGATGGACACCTTCAAAACACATTGCCATTGTCATTAAATTGAGAAATCCTGCAACGATTTTAATTCTTCGATTTCTTCACATACGTCGACGTATAATTGACCCTCAGGCTGCAAAAGCGGGGCGGGGTGGTATCCGCCTTCATAGTATTTTCTCATAATGAATATTTCTTAAATGCTTTAGGTTGAAACATCATTACTAATCACATTTATATTAAGTTACATTATCATCAATAGTTTGCTCGCTAATCCAATGACGAGTCTAATTGGAACTAATTGAAAGGGCTGTAATATGCCGAACAAATTTTTTCCCAGAGCGACACTGTATGATAAGTAAATAAGTATATTCTTTATTTATCAAACAGCTTTGATTTGCATTAAATTCAGCATCATGAAGCAGTCTTGTTAAGCGCCATATGCAGCCAATTCGAAGATCATTAGCAACAAAGCTTTATTTATAAGAATAGTTATAATCGTTTTTGAGGTGTGTAAAAACATCGTTTTGTTTCTAGTGTTTCACAGGGTTGCCAGGTCGTCGTGAAAAACGCGAAATTTCGTTCTCGCGCTTTTTGGGCGACTTTTGAATTGTCTCGCGGTCGCGACGGCGACTTTTTGAAATTTTGTTAGTACAGATCGCAGTACAAATCTTGCGCTCGCGCAAACGAATGAGTGTCAATGAGAAGAATAAAAATCTATTGACTGTCAATTTATATCAGAATCAAGTGTATCGATTAATTAAACTTATAACTAAAGGTCGGATTTTGTGAATAAACAGTTTGCTTCGTTGCTGTAGGTGGCATTTGTATCTTGATCAGATTTATAAATATTTGATTGACGTTTTAAATGGTACAGGTTGATTCTGTACAAGAAACATTACATTATTATTATTATTATTGTCATTGATGCACTTATATTTTGAACTTTTATAACAGAAATTGATTACTTTGGTTACTAATGTAGTTGTATGAGACAATCAATATACAACTATACTGTCTAATGTTCAGATATATGATCGTTTTATCATAATGTGCAAACTGAGCGAGTATCAGATGAACTACTTTGTGTTATCTAGAAATTGAATGTCAATGAAATTGTAAAGTGCCGTTTAGACACCTCGTTGGTGTTGTTTGGATTCTATAAGTTTATTTTTACTGTTCTGTACACTTGTATAATTGTCGTCAACGGCCTTTGTTGTCATATGATGACGTTAAACTTTGGAATAATAATAATAAACGCCGATAACAGAAGATAATTGCATATTAAGTGCTGTAATATGCCAAGCAAATAATTTATTGCTGTCGAGAGTAACGGCCTCTGTTGTCATAGTTGTCATAGTCAAATCGGATCCATCCATCCATGCTGGATAAGTTTTTGGTACATTCGTTTGATTGAATATATCAGATATTTCATGGTGATATACCGCACCCGGTTATATGTTAAAGAAAATTTTAATTAAAACAGAGAAATAATTAAAAAAAAGTATAATAACAATAATGAAAAATAATAAAGTAGTGGCAGTTGTAAACATGGCGTGGATATAACAAAGTTATCTCGCGTATTATTATTTATAGATTCTCGTGACATATTAAATGAGGTGTTAAAAACTTCTTGAAAGTTTACCTGCAATCCGACGGTTCTAACATTTTGTCAGCCTTGGCGTATTAAAAAGGATTACTGGAAAACTTGCTGAGGTACCCTGCGTTGCCATGAAATTTGTAATTACTTTAATTATTAGTGTGAAACTCGTGGTGGGAACCGAGGACGAAGCAGACTAAAGATTTCGTGGATCGACAACGTCTCGCAATGGTCTGGCCTAGTGGGCACACGCTTGCTGAACGCGACTATAGTAACGGAAAGTGACGATGCATTTGTGCAGCCAGCCGTTCGTTCATGTGAATTCTCAAATTTCTCTCGTTCCTCTGCTTTGTGTGTAACCTCATGCAGATAACACAGACCAACACATCAGAGGACATGAGTGTAGAATGATCAACAACAACAACAACAACAACAACAACAACAACAACAACAACAACTGACGTTGCCATCTGTCTGGTCCCCGTCTACAACCTATCACGCCGCATCTGTACGAGTGGACGACGCAGGTTCGGTGGAAGCAGGCTTCGAACCCTCTCTGCGACTGCGGAGAGGTGTATCACATCGTCAATGACTGCAGAATAACTGGTTTTCCGGGTAGACTGTCCTCTCTGCATATTGCTGATAACAAAAAAAAATATTACAAGAAAGCGACCCATTACAATAAGAGTCTCTCTCAATTATTAGTAATCAAAAAGTGTACCATTTTGCACACCTTTAAATCAATTTCACACTGCATTACATAATTAATATTTTCTACTCGATGCTTGTCGAAGATCCTGCGTGGTCGAGTGGGTTGTAGCCCGCTCGCCGCGCCGGCGGCCCGGGTTCAATTCCCGGTCGGATCTTTACAGCGGGTGGCTCGGTCGCAATATAAACGTGGAGTGTGAGGTTGTTCTCTGCCTCCGACACTAATCATCTTCGATATGAAACAGTGTCGTTAAGCCCTGAACATTTCATTTCGATGCTTGTCTTCGATCCATTGATCATCTTGATACAACGCAAAAGGATCATTTTGACTAACATAAAAATAGCCAAACGTGACGATGAGATAAAAACACTTTATGAACACCATTAATTTACATTATTTCGACGTCTCTGTGCAGCAGCATCAGCAGCAGCATCAGCAGCAGCAGCAGCAGCAGCAGCAGCAGCAGCAGCAGCATATACAGCAACGCTGATCGACTGCAGCTACATGTACATGTAGTGTCAAGTGATGGTCGCCTATCACATTGAAAGCATGCATGCATGGCCAGATAAAAGCACGAGTTTAACCCTTTAATGCCGATATCGTAGTAAATGGTACGGGGAAATCCTATGCCCTCTGGCATTGAAGGGTTAATCTTTGCTGCGTCTATCTTGTCGTCAGTTTAACGAGTTCGATTGACAGGAACGTCTGGATTAATTTGAACAAATATTCACCTTGTGTGAATTTTTCACACGTTATAACTCGTTGTAGTTGAGTTGGACTGTGATTTTAATATTAAGATTGCTGCATAAGATTACTCCCAGCTGCAACCGGTGGATTCTTGGCGGGGCTAGCTCATGATAAATTCCTCCCATGATTATACTGTAGAGAAAGTACAATACTTAAGAGCCAGTTGTTGTATAAAAATTAGCAAACTTCCTGCTGACAAAAGAACACATGTAACGAAGATTTAATGATGACGTCACCCTATGCGACGTCATAAAAATATGTTCGTTAGGCGAACGTTTGTCCAAAGCGGTTTGAAGTAGCGGCACCTTTTTGGTAACTATAAGTTAATAGACCCCGGCGCAAATATTTTTTAAATTATTGCCCATCGATTCGTATTTTATGGGTGTCCAATGCGATGCATCATTAAATTATTTTTATTATATGCGACAAACGAATGTGCTAATGCTAATGGTTGTTCGGCGCCGTCCGGTATTTAAAATCGTTCACAGCTCACTCTCTATTTAAAAAGTTATTATTGCGCGTAGTTATTACTTATCAATTATAACTACGCGTGTTGGCTTGAAATAACCGTTTATCTAAAACACCTATAAAACTTTAATAAATCCGCTATATA
Organism: Lumbricus rubellus; assembly: GCA_945859605.1. Classification (NCBI taxonomy): domain Eukaryota; kingdom Metazoa; phylum Annelida; class Clitellata; order Crassiclitellata; family Lumbricidae; genus Lumbricus; species Lumbricus rubellus. Next base: position 5,144,592 of record OX243821.1, read on the forward strand.
TAATCTTCATGCATGATTATGATAATTCGTTACCGGGTATTCCAAATAAACAAGGTAGAGATTCACCCCCCCGCCCCAACAAAGATAATTATAATTATACTTTTCAAATTGACAAGAATAATTAATGTCAATTGGAAACCCGAAAGCGAAATTAAATACTACGCGAAGTTTCTTGTAGGTCCTTGCATGATATTCAACGCCTATAATAATTAATAATTATTACAACACAATATCATGTAACCAACCTTACACGTTCCTCTTACTTTCACCTTCAGTCGTCTCAGTTACATTCGCAGATCTGTCTCTCTTTCAACCATGACATCAATTATTGTAGTCCATGCATTTGTCTGTTCTAGAATTGATTTCTGTAATTCCCATCTTATTGGTCTACCAAATAATGTTCGTCTATAGATCTCCCATTCAAACTGTTATTATTGTGCTGCTCGGTTAATTGCTCGCCTTCCTAAATACTCTCATATATAATCGTTTAAGATCAACCAACTACACTGGCTTCCTCTCTCTGCACGCATACAATATAAAGTCCTTTTTCTGGTACTCAAATCCTGAGTCTTGCACAGAAATATCTGAGTGACATCATTCGTTCTCCTCTTTCTGCATCTTCTAATCGACCTCTTCGTTCTCTGGACAGGGCTGACTTGTTTGTTCCACGAGCTAGGACCACTTTTGCTCAAACTCGATCCTTTACCATCATTGTCCTCTTTATGGAATTCTCTTCCCTCCACTCTGCATGGGACTCTACTTTCTGGATCCTTATCTACATCTCTCTCTCTCATCTTAAGACCTATTTTTTTATCTAGAGGTTATCGCACTGTGAGCGCTACTGTGTGCGGCGCTATAGAAATTACTAATTACATTTACATTATATTATTGTGTAAAATCATTTCTATATTACTGAATATTTCAAAAGAGAAAAACGGCGATTGCTCCGGAACGCGACTTTTCATATTTATAGCCCCAAAAAATTATTTTTAGGGGTGTGCAATTGCATCGGTCATTTCAATTTGTCATATCGCGAGTTTATAAAACGCCTCTTCAAAAGACCATTGATTTGCCAAGCTTTTCAGTACAGAATCTTTTGCTAATTGCTCTTTGCAAGTGAGTCAATTGCAGTGATGTAGTCGAGTCCACCTGAGCCGAGTTCAAGACCGAGTCCGTGTCCAGCTAAGCCGAGTCCGAGTCAAGTCCGAGTCCAAAGGGGTTCGAGTCCGAGAAGAATCTAATGACGACACTAACCCTAACACTAACCCTAACCGACCCTCACGACGCTAAACCTTACCCTATTATACGCGAACGACACCTAGGTCTTCTATGCTATAGCCATGCTTAAATTTAACGATACAGAACGCTAAAGTGAGACATAAGTACCTGTGCAAAATTTTCCTCCATACGTAGGCTATTGTCATTTGTAATTTTGTTACAATTTACATTGCAATTCGTCTAAAACAGTGATAGCCTGCTGACACGCACGTGTTGTTGACAGTAAGCTTATACAAAGGGTTGGTCAGAAATTGCACTCGAAACCTTCTTCTTCTACAGTCTTCGCCTCTTCCACATTGTATTCCCTTAACCGGGTATGGAATCGGAATTCGCATACGGTAGTAATGTGATATACACCAAGAACTGATTGATTACTTCTTCTATCTTTTTGTCTCAATGTTTCATGTTGCAGGCTGTAAACCTGTTGTTGGCACATTAAATGAATGATACTCCGGTACGGCTTCCAGACTTCGTTTTCACAGTCTTGATGTAGAGAGGGGGGCTGGTGGCCAGCAAATCACAGTCTAGGTATTTTGTTCTCTTGTTGCCCCTATAAATACCATTCTTTTTACCCTTGGGAGTCCTTATTGATACATGGTCAAGTCGGTGGATTCTTTGGGGGGGGGGGGCTTAGCCCCCCATAGCACCTGATAAACTCCGCCCATATATAGCCTACCAAGAAACGATAGCCATTTTGGTAAGAACCGAACATCGATTCATGTCTAAGCGATTGTGCGGACGCCTGACCCGTCTTTAATTTGGTATTCACGGGAGCTCGTAACAATTCCGTACCCAATTCCGAACAAGACAGTTTGCAAAGAAAACAGAAGCTTTAATTTTGATAACGATTCAATAAGTCGACAATATTATTATTATTATGTAAGCACAATTTCGAGGTTGTGGACTCGATGTCTGATTTAATTCAAATTCCCGATCTACATGTATTGTCATTTGAACGTCTCAAAAGAAAACAGAGTCAATTGGTAAGAAAGTTCCAACGAGGCGATTACTATGCACAAAACAGTCCACGGATCGAACCCACGGTCTGTTTTGAATTAGCAATAATTTATGAAGCCTACGAAACTGCGGAACTCCGTTATCTTAATAGAATAAGACCGGTTTCAAAGAAAACAACGCCAAATTATGGTAAGGTCACGACATCGTCTAAACCACTCGATTATTCCTACACCGTGGTTCAAAAAAAAGTAAGCCAACCTGTTTTACAAATACATGTACGTCCAATGCCTGATAAGATATCACGCTAAAGGTTTCCAATTATTTTGAGAATTGGACCAATAATATGATTCCAAAATTTAAGAGATAAAGTTGAACGAAAAAAAAAGATATGAATCTTTCAACTTCATATGCTGAAATTTCAGTTTACAAGCAATTTTCTGTTAGATTCAACGAAATGCAAGACAAACTATTTTTCTTCCATCTCTAATGTCTGATGATTAATCATACTAAAAATGTTCGCAATATTTAGCGAATTGAACCAAGAATAAGATTCCAAAATATCATGTCATAAATTTGAACTAATAGAAAGATGTGGATATTTCAACTTCACCATCCGAAATATCAGTTTTCAGCAAGTCTGTTATGGTGTTCGTTGCGGTTTCGACGCTTTGTCATTCCCATTTTAGTCTTCATTGATCATGTAGAGTAAAAATTAATGGAACCTATAATTGCGTGCAAGCAGGAGTAGGACATTTTGAGCATCTTAATTGATTAAATAATCAAAGCATACTGTTGGAATCATATTGTTAGTTCAATTCTCTACATATCTGGAAACTTTTAGAATGATTCGTTATCAGGCATTAGAGATAATCTTATGAGAAAACAATTTGACTTACATTTTATAGAATCTAACAGAAAATTGCTTGTAAACTGAAATTTCGGCATATGAAGTTGAAAGATTCACATATTTTATCCGATCAACTTTATCTCGTGAAATTTTGGAATCATATTTTTGGTCCAATTATCTAAATATTTGGAAAATGTTAGCTTGATATGTCATCAGGTAATAAAGATGTATGCAAAACAATTTGGCTTACTTTTTTTCAACCACGGTGTATAGTTCAGATTGGCGAACACGCGATGTAAATATTATTCATGATTTTTTTATTAAATTCTCGATAAGCAAGAAGCGGCATTTAAGTTCAGAATGATCCTTCACCTGTTTTCAATGAAAAACAATCGTTCTCCCAAAGGCTTATATAAGCCTAAGCAGAGAACGAGCTCCATGTGTTCAGAGTCTTCCTTCCTGCGAGAGAGACAACGACGACGACGACGTGAAATCAGAAGATGCTACAAATCACCTTCGCGATGTGTGGTCTGGTGTTGCTGCTGCAAGCTGCCATCGGTAAGTCCATTTATGGTAATCAGGGATTTTTTATAAATCAAAATAATTATATACCGCAGGCCTACATGGGAATTTTTTCCCATGGTAAGCTTATAAAATTATGAAATCTCTCAGCAGTCTAAAAAATATGTTGCTGGATGACTAGAAATTCAGGCCTCGGCTTCAGCAACATCAAGCAAAAAGTGCCACGAAATGCGATGGCGTAGTCGTTGCTGAATGCAGATAGAGGGGCGTTGAGACAGTAAGGTAACCTCCCGCGGTTCTAGAGAAATGGACCCGCTGCATTGGCTGTGTGGATGATGTTGGAAGCCACAGAGATGAGCCACAGTGACATCCCAGGCCAAATGTTTGCCCGCTGCCCAGGGGATCAGTGTGGCCCATCAGGTATATAATTGTCGTCTATACGATCCCAACCAGTTCCTTGTTATTTTTTTATTATTATAAAACACATTTATGTCATAAAAATCTGAAACACTCGTTCAAAGACTAGTGAAAAATGATCGTTTTCGACATTAGGTTCAAGGCCTCTCGGTGGGATGGGGCAGGGGCGTGGCTGCGATGGGGCCGGAGTGAAAACAGAACGACACATTAGTTTTTCCATGAACATCGTATGTTGAAAATGTCCGTTATAATGGTATTTTACGTGCTATCCAATCAAACAGGGCGACCAATTCATGTTGCGGATTCATTTTACCAAATCTGGTAGCCTTTAATTTTCAACCCGGCCCTACCGCACTACATACCACAACCAGGGCTTAAATTGTGTCAGGACGGTCATGGACGGCGTACTGGCACTTATTTTCAAATCCCTATGCCGTCCTGCCACTTATTTGGCCAGCACTCCTGAAAATGTAAGGGGCGTCCTGTCACTTCTTTTGGAAAGGTAAGGGGCGTCCAGGCACTTCTTTTTTGCACTTTTAGCACTGACCACAACCGTACCCACCTTACCCCGCCTTCATCCACACAAACTCCGGCCCAGCCCCACCAAAACTCCCATTCTCCGCGGCATCTCACTCGAACTCATCCTCCACCCCATCCCACCAAGTGCCACCACATTCTTCTCCGTACCCTGCCCCACCCCACATCCACCACTCGTAAAGAGTAAATCATAGTTTCTCGTTCTATCTCATCTTCGAACTTCATCCCCCGCCTCCACCCAACCACATACCAACCGCCCACCCAACCTCGACCCCGGTCAGGCCACATCCCATATGACCCCATCCCACACCACCCCATCACCGCCCAACACGGCAATTATTCAACGTATGAAATTCATGGAAATATTTTACACTTTTTGCACAACTCCGTCCTTCGGCACCTCATTTCCCAACACACCTCGCCTCGCCTTCACCCACACAAACACCAACCCCACCCCCAAAAAATCCATATCCTCTACAGCGCCCCACCCCAACCCGGAAATTTTCAACATTCGAAGTTCATGGAAAAAATAATATTTCACTTTGTTTTCATCCCCCGTCCCTTTGCACCCCCCCACTACGGCTCTATCCCACCGAACCAATCTCATACCCCCCGCGCCACTCCACCCAACCCCCACATATTTTCACCTCGAATTATATTTTGGCTTCTCGCCATATCCTCCCTCCCACTTCGCGTCCACCCGGCCTTATCCTCAACCCATCACCAGCTGCCACACCTGTCCCAACTCGCACGAACCCATATCTCACACACATGACCCCCAACCCGGAAATGGATTTTCTAATCCATTGAAAAAATAATGTGTCACTTGGTTTTCACCCGACTCCATGACAACCCACTCCTGCCCCACCTCATACCCCACTCCTTATCGACCCTGTTCCCATCCCCACCACACCCTGCCTTCGACCCGTACCTACCCAGAGCTAAGTTCCTGGGGTGACTAGTGTTGTCTGAGTCAAGTTTTGATGCTAAGCCGACTTATGCTTGGTTCTCCGTAGGCATAATTGTGTGGTACGAGTTATCTCGTAGGCCTTACTCGGCACCAGAGGACGCAAAATAATGTACGAGTTATATCGTACTTGGTGCTCAACGTGTTTCCATTAATGATAATTAATTTATAATAATTATTATAATTGTCAGTGAGGAAATGCTTAAGTCCACGTACATGTATATGGATAACCAGTCATAAAATTCTTCCCTAAAATATTGATTTCCGTGGGAGATAAGAGTATCGATTATTTACATTTTCCCACGTAGCCTACTTACTAAGCGTCATAATAACCTGTGTAAGCTTATACAAGATTCTTTCAATTTCTGTGTTTCTGACCTTGTATTAAAACAGATGCAGGGCAACTGGCGAAGAATCGAGGACAAAAGACTTCAACTACCAAAGGTAGCCTATGTTTCGCACTTCGTTCTTTTCCTTGCACTCTTTTCGGTCACTCTCGCTAACACACTGACAAGGTGTAGCGCACAGTCACTTTAGCACCAATATTAGCCTATTATCATGGGCGGAGTTTGGTTTCCGTTCTTGGAGGGGCTAACCCAGAGTCTGGGCCTTATTGGAGGGGCTAACCCCGAAAAAGATACCATTTCCATGGTAAAAAAGTTGAATCTGGGCCTTCTTGGAGGGGCTTAGCCCCCTAGCCCCTGATAAACTCCGCCCATGCCTATGATACAGAGAACACCGGCCGAGCGTCTTTATTGAGACGCATTCATAACTTAAGTCGCTATGCATGCTTGCCTGCGGTTCTTTGACGAAATTTTGTCATTTCAGGGATAATTAGTGTCACCCTCCTCATTTATCCATACCTGTGACTGTTAGTGCCAAATCACGCGCACGCGGGCGTTAGGCCCTTCGTTATGCATCCCCTTCATGCGAAAGTTGACGCGTTTGTCTACCAATCTAAGCGTCGGTTAAGAATAATTGTTGGTGCTCAACAATCTGCTTGCGTAAGGCAGCAAAAGTACGTGCCAAATTATAGTAGGCTACCTTGTCCTTAGTGTTTAACCCTCGAGTGCCCAAGGGGGGGGGGGGGTCCGACCGGACCCCAGGCCTGTTTTCCCTGGATAACTTTTTAAAGGCTATGAATCTGCAGAAATGCTTTTAGGTATTCCTAGACCAACCATAATTTTGGGCATATAATGGTATATTTTTCGTGAGTATTGTCCTACCCCAAACCAGAGCATATACTAAGGGTACCGCATGATATTCGGCTGATATTCATACACGCGTATAGGCTTCCTTCGGTAAATAACGCAAACAGGCATAAAATGTGTCACGAGAGTTTTACACTATTATTTTACACCAGGTGGTGCAATTGTAACATATGATACATCAATCGATTGCAAATTCACTTGGGATTACATAGAACCAACTTCTGTTACGATATTCCAATCCCTTCTCAAGAAATTAGCATGAAAACGCTGGGGTCCGCGCGGACCCCCCGCCCCTTGGGCCTTCGTGTACCAAAAATTACCTTGGGCACTCAAGTGTTAATCATCTCCTGTAGGGAGAACTTCCTCCAGAAATGGCATTTTCCTAGAAAAATAAGAGACGAAACATTTTACAGCTAGAGTTTACAACATTGTTTGTTGGTATGTGCACTTGTTATAGCGCCCCTTCAATCTCTCCCTACTCAGAGGCGCTCCCGAATGCAGAGCGGACACTGCATCGGAGTTTCACGCCGAAGCGCTGAGCAATTGTGAGTGAAGGACTTGTCCAAGGTCCTTACGCGGCGAGGTGGATTCGAACTTCGAACCTTCCGGCGTCAAGGCAACGACGCCACCACTACACCACCGCGCCCCACAAAAGTGGGGCGTGGTGGTGTAGTCATTACACTGTGCCAACGGTTACAAATGACTGCATAATTAGGACCACTGTTATGATGTACATTCTATACTACCACTTTATAATTGGACACATAGGCCTACTAAAAAAGTTGGTCAGATATTTTAGTAATTTAACAAACGAAAATCAATGTAGGCCTATTCGTTTCGGGAAAGGCAAAAAAAGCTGAGAGAAAATGTTTGATCGGCAAGAGAAAGCTGGCCTCTCGACTGAATGCTGTCCGCCCCACCCCTCCACAGAAACCTGGAATTTGGACGACTAGATTAAACACTAGCGTGTGCTAAAGTTCGGTATATTATTACTATAATTGCTGTCGTCATTTAGTGTAATTACTATTTTCTTTATTCGAGGTATATAGGATACCTCGGGACTTAATCATTAATTACTGTTTCGAATAATGGTTGGCTATGGTAAAATGCCTAAGGTTTTGGAACAAAATGATGAAAAATGTCTCCATACTGAGGACAGCCGTGTGTAGGACTTAGAGAGACGCCCAATCGATTTGTGTATAATTATGCGTGTGCTTATGCATATTATTGCACAACCCGTCTAAACTCTAAACTGCGTTTGTATTTGAATTTTGGACTGATAATTATAACAATTGATTGATTTTTGCGTTGGTGATGAGTCAATGGTAGACTAGGTGTTTAAAATGTTGACTTGAGGTTTGCTCCGACGATGAGCCATTTGGGCCAGAAATAGTCGTGTTTAACCCATTAGTGCCCACAGTCCCTTTTTAGGGACACAAATTTAATCAAGTGTAGTCTATCATAAATGAACCAAAACATTTTAGTTTCTTTTTTTGCTGTACTTAGCAATGTCTCTAGTATTATTTGAAGCATTTTGTTTGTATGTACATAAACATTATGTGCATAATATTTCCTTATGAACATCGACTAATAGAAAATTCACAAATCATGATTTCATGCTCAAAGGTGGGTGTTTTTCAATTAAATGACCTCAGTAAATTGAATAAATTGAATCATATTTAGGTAGTACAACTACTTAGCCTGTGCAGGAATACTTTTGTTGCATGTTTCTTGTGAATGGTGTACTTGCTGTACTGCGTTGAACTTGTGTCCCTAAAAAGGGACTGTGGGCATTAGAGGGTACCCTATTTTCGTTAGGAAAAAATAGCTGTGTGTATGGTTTTATGACCACTGGAGCCTATTAGATCCAATCGTTATGGCATATTTCTGTACCATCCCAATGCTAGAATGTATGTATGTATGTATGTATGTATGTATGTATGTATGTATGTATGTATGTATGTATGTATGTATGTATGTATGTATGTATGTATGTATGTATGTATGTATGTATGTATGTATGTATGTATGTATGTATGTATGTATGTATGTATGTATGTATGTATGTATGTATGTATGTATGTATGTATGTATGTATGTATGTATGTATGTATGTATGTATGCATGTATGTACTATGTATGTATGTATGTATGTATGTATGTATGTATGTACGCATATATGTATGCATGTATTTGCGTATGTATGTATGCATGCATACAGCATGCGTGTATGCATGCATGCCTGTACGCATGCATTATTTTATGCATGTGTGTATATATGTATGTATGTATGTATGTTTGCATGTACATGTATGTATGCATGTATGTATGCAAGTAGGTAGAATGTATTCTTGAGAGCCTAGTTAGCTACACCGGTAGGCGAGAGCGGCATACGTCCGTTGGTTGCAACGGACTGCGGTTCAAGCCCCGGGCTGGGAGATAACATTCAGAGATTTAGATATCTCGGGCTATAGCACATGTGGGACGCAGGGGTTCAAGCTGCTGGGAAGCGACCTTTGGCAAGTTGCTTAGCCATCATTGTCTGTGGGGAAGGCAACGGGAAACCACCTCACTCATTTCATCCCCAGGGGCGTAAAGCCAATGAACATGCCTACGGGCAGAGGGCCATCATCATCATCATCATCATCATGCATGTAGGTATAATATGCGTGTACGCAAGAAAGTATGTGTAAGTACGCACGCAAGTACGTAGGTAGTATGTATGTATTACGCCGGTGCGTATGTACGCAGGTACGTATGTACGCAGGTACGTATGTACGCAGGTACGTATATATATATAGCAGCATAAAGTGTTAGAGACACAAGTGTCTAACAGTATGTATGTATGTATGTATGTATGTATGTATGTATGACATTGTATGTATGTATGTATGTATGTACGTACACACACGCAAGCAGGTACGCAGATGGGCATGTACGCAGGTACGTATGTGCATGTATGTTTGTATGTACGTATATATGTACGTATGTACATACGTACATTATTTACTTATGCACGTACGTTCGTGCATACATTTGTACGTACATGTATGTCTACTCGTATTCAACCATCTACGTGCACCGTAACGACGCTTTGCCTTGCACTGTAGTAATATCAGTTGAACGGGTATAACCGGGTCTGCCATATAAAAGTCAACTGCTAAGGACGACTATAGTCAGGATAGCCGGAAGAGGGGATAAGGGACCGTCCATAAATGACGTCATGCACATAGGGTTGGGGGTCACACATAATATGTGACGATGTGTCATGGTCTCTAACTAGATATCATATGACATTTGTGATGAAGTGTGGCGAGGAGGGTCAAAATCGTGGAAAATTACGTGTCGTCATTTATGGACGACCCCTAATAGCTGGTTTTGATATTTCTATTTGATGCCTTTCATCTATCTGTATGTTACTTTTCATTTATATGTTGAATTTTCATATTTTGATAGCATACAAGTGAAGTAACCATGTCACATTTTAAGAATTTCCATATATATAAACCTGTGCCCTGTAGTGCCCACTGTCCCTTTTTAGGGACAAGAATTTAAATGCCGATATTTTTGGTACCTGATGTTTGCAAATTTTTTCCATATTTTTCCCGTTATACCATCCATATTGTCTACCACACCAAGAAATTTCATAAAGTTTTTCCGTCATGGGCACTAAAGGGTTAAAAATGTTGAATTGATCTTTGAGTTGTCGATGAGCCATTGACCTTTGACCTGGGTCAGGACCGGCATGACGTCACTTTCGGGGAACCAGTCAACGGGCTGTATGTATAGCAGGGAACCTGCGTAGACCACGTGATTGGTGTAGAAGATAAGTTTATACAACTACTCACGTTCCTCGTCCATCGACGATCTCCTTCCTTTTCTTACCGTGCTCTGCAACCGGTTGATACAGGCAGCTCATCTACGTTACTGCCTTCATGGTAGTGGCTAGACCGGGAAATATAGGGTGTCTCGATAGGTCGTGAACGATTTTGAATGCAGAAAAATATATGTTATACACAATATAATGTGGAAAGTTTTATACTGGCGGATAGGTTATTCAAATAAAAATGTTAATATACAAAAATTAGATCACTAGCTCACTTAATAAAATTGTAGCGCCAAATATCCGTGACGTCATCAAATTCGTGCCAAGTAAACGTCAAGTTAAGCCGCAAACAATATTGTACGACCATCATTGTTAATCCACACATAATTAATTAATACAAATGAGCACTTAGTATTTAATAATGTTTCCTTTACTCTTTATTACAGCCTTAAGTCGATTAGTCATCGAGAAAATAGATTTTTTTTATTTGTCAGAGGTAGGCCTATTGATGTCCATGCCTTACAAAGCCGGCGTTTTAAGGTGTTCGATCAGTGTCTGGGGTTCGGGTTCGGCATAAACAGTTGGATTAACAAAAAACCTCCTAATTCAAATAAAACTTCAGTCACTTCGACTTAGGCCTATTACATCAATGAGATACAGAAGAAAAAGGTCAAACCCGCATTCCAGCGAAGTGCAGTAGCCTATGCGCTCAGTTCACAGCCACAAAAATGTTTCGTTATAACGGCGAAGGATTATTTCAACAAGACGGTGCACGTGCACACACATCAAAGGCCTCAGTCGAATGGTTGAACAAGAATATCAATGGATAGCCTACATCTCACCGAGGGACTGGCCGCCTAATTCACCGGATTTGTCACCAGTGGAAAATGTTTGGAGTATTATGGCGGCAACTGTTTATGCCGATACCGAACCCCAAACGACCTTAAAACGTCGGTTTTGTAGCCTATAGGGCATGGACATCAATAGGCCTACCTCTGACAACTCTGAAAAATCTATTTGCTCGATGACTAATCGACTTGAGACTGTAATAAAGAGCAGTGCTATGTCTCCCAAGCACAGGGATCACTGAGATCCAAATGGTGTTGTGATGAGTGTGTTAATGCTAATCTCCCATTTGCTAATTCTGTTGATGATGATGATACTGGCCAGTGTATAGGTGTAAATACTACTAGATCTAGACTTTCTCTGCTGGCTGACAACAGTGAATACTTTCTGAAACTGTGTGACTTTAATGATGAATGTAGATCTCTATTGATGAATGAGGATCTGGACGCTGACTATAACTTTTACAATTCTAGGACTGTGTTTTCAAGTACATATAAAGACGTTACTCAGCTTCCTGAATTTTATGCTAGCCTCAATGCTTCTGACCATTTTTGTTTAATGCACCTTAACTGTCGTGGCATGAATTTAAAGATTCCTGAAATTAATCTCCTCTTGGCCCAATCTAACACATCAGTTCTTGCACTTACTGAAACCTGGCTATCTGACGAATTGGCGTCTACTATCTCAATCCCGGGATATAACTTTCTCCATAAATCCAGGATGGTTGGAGGCGGTGGTGGTGTTGGTTTTTTTTATTCAAGCTAATATTGAATTTGAAGTCCTGGAGGCTGACTGGACAAAATCTAAAATGAATACCTTTGAATGTATGTTTATTAAACTGCCCCAAAATAAAAAGAAAGATATAATAATTGGCTCTGTATACCGCCCCCCTGGAAATTCGATTTCGGATTTTCTTGAGGATTTTGATAACTCGCTATCATATTTATCAAAGTCTACTGACCGTGCTTTTTTAATGGGTGACTTTAATATTAATCTCCTTCGATGTAGTGAACACCCCCTCTCTCAAACCTTTCTGAGTACTATGTTTTCTCATAAATTTGTCCCAACCATCCTTAGACCCACTAGAATTACTGAAACTACTGCAACCCTCATAGACAATATATTCACTAACTGCTTAAACCTTGGGCAAGATTCTTGTATAATAATTAATGATATTTCGGATCATCTCCCTATCCTTCTTCACATTGATCTCTGCCCCCGACTTCAGCCTCTTGCTCCATTTTCACGGGTACGCAAATTTTCCACGGAAGCCAAAGAAGCATTTACCAATTCTCTTAACTCTACTGACTGGGCTTTTGTTGATGCTTTATGCCTAAATAGTGGTCCGAACGCAGCATATACTGCTTTCTTCCATAGGTATAAAATGTTATACGATAAAGCTTTTCCATTGCTAACCGTTAAAACTAAGGGTCGTAATTTCATTAAACAACCTTGGATGACTAAATCACTCCTAAAATCTTGCAAGAAAAAATCTTGACTCCATAAGCAGTACTTGTTGAACCCTACAGCTCTAAATAAACAATTATTCACTCAATATCGTAATAAATTTAAATCTGTTAGAAAAGAATGTGAATCACGTTATTACTCTGGTTGCTTTTTTCAGTGTGGCAATAATCTTAATCAGACTTGGAAAATAATTAAGCAAATTCTTAATACCAAGGAAGAATCTTGTCTCCCTGACTCCTTTATTGTTGGGTCGGAACTTGTGCAGGATCCGGTACTCATCGCCAATTCCTTTAATAGTTATTTTACTACCATAGGCACTAATCTTGCAGCTAAAATCCCTATAGCAACCACCTCCTTTGAGCACTTTATGCCCACTCCACCTATGTGCTCTTTTGGTATTGCTCCTACTTCTGATCTTGAGATTATACAGGTTTCTGGTTTACTGAAAGCCTCGTCATCTAGTCCTGATGAAATTAGCCCCCTGATAGCTAAAGCAACTATAAATGCTGTTGCTACCCCTCTTAGCTCTATAATAAATGCCTCATTCTCTATTGGATTAGTTCCCAATGAGTTAAAAATTGCTAAAATCACTCCAATTTATAAAACTGGGAATAAGAATATGACTAGTAATTATCGACCAATATCGGTACTTTCTTTTTTTTCTAAAATAATTGAAAAACTCATGTCTAATAGAATAACTGATTATCTTAACAAGTTCAGACTATTATCCTCTGCGCAATATGGATTTCGGCATAACCTTTCAACTTATATGGCCTTACTGGACTTGCAATCTAATATTACTGATGCAATGGATGATAAAAAATTTTCCTTGGGTATCTTTTTTGACCTGTCTAAGGCTTTTGACACTGTGAACCACAAAATTCTGATTAAAAAACTTGAATACTATGGCTTTCGAGGTGTTTGTAATTCCTGGTTTTTAGACTACTTAAGTAACAGAAGCCAATATGTTTACTTTAAGGGTCAAAAATCTGTGGCCTTGGATGTTACCTGTGGTGTCCCCCAAGGGTCAATACTTGGACCACTTCTTTTCCTCTTATATATTAATGACCTGTCTATGACCTCATCCGTATTTAAATTTATACTATTCGCTGATGACACTAATGTTTTTTCTTTCTCACCATTCCTTAGGTCATCTATTTGATATAGCTAATAACGAGTTATCTTTAATAGAGCAATGGTTTAAAGCTAATAGATTATCCCTTAATATTGATAAAACCAACTTCATTTTATTCCACACTAAAAAGAAAATTGACTTTGATGTTAACAGGTCACTTCTAATCAATGATGTCCCTATCACCCAAACAAATTCATCTAAATTTCTGGGGATCATTGTTGATAGCCACCTAACATGGAAGGATCATATTTCAACTATTGTGAAAAAAATTGCTAAAAACATTGGGGTCCTTCACAGGATTAAACATTGCCTACCTAAATCAGTTCTCCTTAATCTTTATTATACGCTTATTTTTCCTTACTTATCATATTGTAACATTTCCTGGGGTTCTAATTACCCATCTCGACTCAAACCACTGATTATATTACAAAAACGTGCCATACGATTAATATGTGGTGCTCATTGGAGATCCAGCTCCGCTCCTCTCTACTTAAGCCATATGTTACTGTCCTTACAAAACATCAATAAGTTCCAAATATGTCTATTTATGCATCGCTACCACCAGCGCCTATTGCCTCACACTTTCAATAACTACTTTACTACTGGTTCTAAACTTCACGATCATGCTACTAGGCACGCTAGCTGTTACCGTAGTGAATATGCGCGCCTAAAAATTAAACAATTTTCAATAAAATATTTGGGTCCTAAGATTTGGAATGGCCTTCCGGTTCATATATCTACCTTAAAATCCACCAGCCATTTTAAAAATCGTTTAAAAAAGTTTCTTATTCTGAACTGATTCCTCCACTGCCTCTGACTGACATTTTTACCGGTTGACTATATTTTTTGGTTACAACCCTATGGTTTTAGTATATTTTCCTTTGTGTAATATTCTCATTTACTGATTTCGTTAATAGGTTGACCTTGCCTTGTTTATTATGTCTATAATTCACGTAGTGTCATTACAGGTCTTTCTGTGTTGATCTGATATATAGTATTATTTCGGTACTATAGCTACAGTAATTATTTTTTTAACCACCTGTTGTGGATCATAACTTTCGTGTCTGGCTACTGTCCTATTGTTGTCCGCTATATGCTAACATTTGTTACCACTAGTTGTGGTCATTGCCCATGGTCTGCAATCCCATGGCCTACTTTCATCTAAATTATGAATTAGCTCTAGTTTGTTCTGCATCAACATTGTATGCATGTTTTATTATTATGCTCTCTGTTTTCACTGCTTATGTCCTGGATCTCTCGCTCTCTCTCTACATTAACCCATCTACTTGATTTCGTTTTGCCTACATTGCCTAATAACAACATCACTCTTCTGACACCACCATCTTGATATAAACTCCAGTTTGTGGTTGCCCAGGTTTAGCGGGATCACTCCCTTTCTGGGTGACCCTTTCTTAGTGATCTTTTACCTATTAGATGTTAATCATTCGTTGGCTCCTTATTTCACTGCTCATTCTAATTTTATATATGTTTTGCTGTTTTGATTTGATTTGTTGATCGCTACGAATAAATAAGATTTGATTTAAAGGAAACATTATTAACCCGTTTTGGACCAAAACTTTATTAGGCAAAATTTTTATCAACTGCGATGATATTTTGGACCATAAAAATAATGTTTCAACATATGCATTGTATTTTTGGACAAATCTCATATAGCATATGCAAAATTGCATAAATTATGTTCGTTTTACGAACATTGGTCCAATAGGTTACTCACAGCATGCGCCATATCGATCTTGCACGAAATGACATCACACCACAATAAAGTATTAGAAATGCATAAATACAGTGCATTTATGCATGCATGCATACATACATACATGCATACATACATGCATACATACATACATACATACATACACACATACATACATACATACATACATACATACATACATACATACATACATACATACATACATACATACATACATACATACATACATACATACATACATACATACATACATACATACATACATACATACATACATACATACATACATACATACATACATACATACATACATACATACATACATACATACATACATACATACATACATACATACATACATACATACATACATACATACATACATACATACATACATACATATATACACGCATACATACATGCATAAATACATGCATACATAGTTACATACATATTACATAAATAATTTATATGGAGAGATAACAAGCATTTTACACATGCATACATACATGTATGTCTGCATATGTGTATGCATTTATGCATATGTGGAGCATGGTGGTGTAGGGGTGGCGTCGTTGCCTTGGAGCCGAAAGGTTTGAGGTTCGAATCCACCTCGCCGCGTAAGGACCTTGGGCAAGTTCTTCACTCACAATTACTCAGCGCTTTATCGTGAAACTCCGATGCAGTGTTCACTCTACATTTGGGAGCGCCTCTGAGTAGCGAGAGCTTGAAGAGGCGCTACAACAAGTGCACATACAAACAAACATACATGCATGTATACATATATACATACAGACATGAACGCATGCACATACACCAATATGTACATGTACATCTATTATAATGCATACTCGTGTGCATACATCCAGATACTTACATACATATATACATATATACATACATACATACATACATACATACATACATACATACATACATGCATGCATGCATACCTACATGCATACATATATATAATATACATACATACAGTACACACATACGCACAAGCATCAATGTATCCATACATGCGTGTCTACATGCATACGTACATTTTTGTATGCATAATGCCATACATACATACACGTATGCATATGCATACATGCGTACATGCATACAAACATATATGCCCGCAATTTGAATTGGTTTATACATGTAGCTCAGCTTAGATATACATGCAGGCGTATGTAAATCAACGTTGACTAGACTTGACGCACCAGTAGCCTATTGGACCAGTGTTCGTAAAACGAACATGACCCAGATATGAATTTTTTACAACTCCGTTTTTTACAGGAAAATTATGCAAATGCCATTTGTTTTGTGACAACTATGTGTGGTTTTAAAATGCATATCAGTTTGATCATTATCACCTGTGAGACTAACATAACAACTTTGCAAACAAAAGACGGCGATCTATCATGGTTTTGCAGTTTTTTGGCATTATGCAAAACAAGTTCAAAACTTTAAAAACACCTACTTTTTCATTCTATCTGACAAATCTATCTTCCTTCTGACAAAAAAACACCTGCACAGGAGATTAAAATTATGGCGTCACCCAAATTGATGTCTTCAAAAAATATGCTCGTAAAACGAACGATGGTCCAAAACGGGTTAAATACTAAATGCTAATTTGTATTAATTAATTATTTGTGGATTAACAATGATGGTCGTACAATATTGTTTGCGGCTTAATTTGACGTTTACTTGGCACGAATTTGATGACGTCACGAATATTGGCGCTACAAATTTAGTAAGTGAGCTATTGATCTAATTTTTTTATATTAACATTTTCATTTGAATAACCTATCCGCCAGTATAAAACTTTCCACATTATATTGTGTATAACATATATTTTTCTGCATTCAAAATCGTTCACGACCTATCGAGACACCCTATAGTAAATCTCCAAAACATAGCGACAGTCCCAATTGCTCTTCTCACAAACTTTCTAATACCTAACCTTTGAGAGATGAAATCTGCTTCGAGACTTTCTGTTTTGCTTTTTTCCCTTTGAATGTGGAGTTGAAAGATTGCACCATATTTTCTAAATCGTTCTTTATCTTGTACATGAGTTCCAGCCAAAGTCCTTGGACAAATTCGTCTTCCGCTGCCACCGCCATCGAATGGATGGCTGGTCATAATGCAACGCTTTGACTTCAGCGTCGACTTCTACCGAAACTGGACCGAATACAAGTATGGATTTGGAGATTTGCAAAAGGAGTTCTGGCTCGGAAACGACGCAATACACTTCCTGACCTTCGGAGTCCCCCATAAACTTCGCATAGAGGTACAGGTCTACTTTTAAATTTAGAACACAAAGTTTCAATAAATGAATAATTATTATTTAGTCATGGTAATTTCTTTAACAGATGAACTAGGTCATTGGTTGTTCTTCTTTCTGTATTTGCTGATTATATGGTATCTGGTAAACTTTGGACAACCCCTATGTCACGAAGTAGCGCTTGACTTGCATATTAAGCTTGCTTGGTTCAGAGTGACGTCACATTAGTCCTCATTTCATACCTTTTATCTCTCAACCCTTCCTCTCTTATCTCTCTTCTTTCATCCCCCTCCATCCTCTCCCACCTTGAACATAAACTACCACCGGCTAAGAAGAAATGCCCTAACATTAATTTTGTCCGCTTAACCTTGCGGAAAGATTGCAACAAATTGCTTATTAAACAGCAACTGGCATGCACTCCATTATGAAACATGCTTGTATTTAATTGGCTGTGATAGACTCCCAAATTCTGTGCTGCATGCATAGTGCTACACTCGAGGTTTAAAGTGGGTGGGAACGCGTGGGAACGGCGTTCCCACTGCTCTCGAATTTCTTGGCATGTGTTCGCACTGCTCACCATGCATGGAACCTTTGAAACATGGGCGTAACCAATGAAACTTCATAAGCGTTCCCACTGCTCACAGTTGGCATTCCCTCTCCTCACCCAGACCACTGTCAGTTATTTTACCAAGTTTGACAATTTCGAAGAACTTTTCTTTCATATAACGTGCGTTGACCATTTAGTTATGGGCATAGGCGGAGACCTAGGCTGAGAATTGGGGGGGGGGGCTGACGGGAGGCCGAAGGAAAGTCGCGAGATTTTTTGGCGGACGAAAATTTTCCGTGACCCTTTTCCCAAGAAAACTTCTACTTCCGTCGCCACAAAAGTTGATGACCTTTTTTTCAATTTTTTAGTCATTTGGCCCAAAAAGTCCAAAATTCAAGGAACAATTCCATTTTCGCAGCAAAAAAGTTGCTAACCTTTTTTTTAGTCATTTGGCCCAAAAAGTCCAAAAGTCAAGGAAAAATTTTATTTTCGCCGCCTAAAAGTTGATGACCTTTTTTTAGTCATTTGGCCACAAAAGTCCAAAAGTCAAGGAAAAATTCTATTTTCGCCGCCAAAAAAGTTGATGACTTTTTTTAGTCATTTGGCCCAAATAGTCCAAAACTCAAGAAAAATTTCTATTTTCGCCGCCAAAAAAGTTGATAACCTTTTTTTAGTCATTTCGCAAAAAAAATCAAAAATCTAAAAAAATCTATTTTTGAATCGATTTTCCCATTAACAAAACATTTCCCACCCGCCGTGATGGTCTTGACGATCAACTTTGGGGGGGGG
Source organism: Lumbricus rubellus (assembly GCA_945859605.1). Taxonomy (NCBI): domain Eukaryota; kingdom Metazoa; phylum Annelida; class Clitellata; order Crassiclitellata; family Lumbricidae; genus Lumbricus; species Lumbricus rubellus. The sequence continues at coordinate 5,163,951 of OX243821.1, forward strand.
GACCAATACATGGGCAGTCCCCCCAACACCTTTTTTGAGGGGACCTTCCCCCTGCCCCCCCCCCCTAGGTCTCCGCCCATGGTTATGGGTCAGTAACCATGCGCATGTATGACTATGTTGCGGTACTCTTGGAATATGATGTGACTATCGTTTGCAGGGTTGGGGAATAATCACGCAGAATATATCATACAATGCCCATGTGGTTGTTTTAGGATGTCCTGAAATCATTTTTACAAATCCATAAGTTCGTAACCTTCCCGAAGTTATCCGTTGAAAATGGGTTTGAAGTCCGGTCGGGCCTCTGCCCTTGGGAGTTGGGCACTCGAGGGCTAAAGACTGAAATCCTCGCTCACACCACTTTGCCGATGACCATTTTTTTTATCTCAGTTATTTTTTACCAGAATTGAGAGAGGCTGCTCGACTTGGTCTCAGATTGTGGTAGGCCTACATACCATTGTGTAAGAAGGGATGGTGTGCCATACAGCGTTTTTGGCTAGACTTATTTTAGTTCAGCAGGTGGCGCTGCTGTCCCCTTTTGCTCGTAGGCAGCACAGGGAAAATACAGCAAGAAGTAGGGAACATTCGAAACATGGAACATAGGGACATGGTGAGTGTAGGAACATAGCAGAGAGCTTCACTTTGAACATATAAGTGGCGATGAGGATCAGGTAACATTGCAGGGAACATGGAACATCACACGGAACACCAAGGAACATAGGCCTAAGGACTAAACTAATATACAAGAAAGAACGTGGAACGTGAAGAACACGAAGCATCACACAGACCATTGTTCAGAGAACATGGGAATATAAAACGAGGAACACGGAACATGCATGCACTCCGGAACACGCAACAGTGACTGTAGAACGTAAGGAACATGGAACATCAGAGAAAACATCGGAAACATTAAGGAACATGGAACACGGGAAGTGCAACAAGGAATTGGAACACAAGTAACATGGACCATCAGGTGACATAAGGAACATGGAACATCAAGGGAAAATCAGAATAAGTGAAGAACAAGGAATGTGGATCACAAAGAACAGAGAACATCAGTGAACATAAGGTACATGAAACATCACATGGAACACCAGAGACATCAGAAAACAAATGACGCGGAACAAGCAACAAGGGCCGTGAAACATAAGGAATATGCAACAAGGACCATGGAACATAAGGAACCTAGAACATCACAAGAAACATCATGAAACAAAGAACACAAGGAACACGGAATATCAATTGACAGGGAACAGATGGCACAACACAGAGAACAATGAAGCACGGAACATCGATGGGACATCAGGGTCAGAGGACATATAGAACAAGGGAAAACAGGTAACGCATAACATCACATGGGACAGAGCAGACGGAACACAGGAGAAAAGGAACAGAACATAGCAACTATAATTTGCGTCACCCTCCTCTTCCATCCATACGTGAGACTGGCACTAAGGAACGGACGTGCAGTAAAGGAGTATAAGTTTTAAAAAAAATTCTTGGAACATATCAAACACAACCTGAACATAGTGCAACTTAACTAGACAACAATAGTGTGCATACTGTCTGACAAACATACTAATATAACACATTTGAAATGAAAATTATCAGAAGCACATTTCATTGTATCAACCAGGAAAGGGGAAGACTAAGAAGGGGCACTAGCCCCGCTGGGGAGGGCCCACCCTATAAGCTCAGTTTAATGTTGGTTGTACAGAAACAGAACATAGTAACTATGCTGTTAATACTGAAGATGATGATAACTCGACATTTAATAGAACAACATGCAATCCTATGAGATACCGACAATAGAGAAAACAAACAAGTTAGATGCATTCAATCACGTTCCCTTAGATTAAGATGGTCTCTCCAGCGCTGCTTGAATTGTGAGTATGTAGGTAAAGACTGGATACTTATGGGTATTGCATTCCAAATTTTTGGTCCACTGCAATATATTGAGAATCTACAGTAATTTGTACGTGCATAAGACACACTCAGACCCTTGCTCACTCTTGTGTTGTGGTCATGCCTATCAACAATTCTGGTAAAAGAGTTTGAGAAAACTTCGGGTAGCATACCCTTTACAAACTTATACATAAAATTGCCCACCAGATAGTAATTCTTGCTTTCAAATTTCATAATATTATACTCTTCAAATCTATCGGCTGTGTGTGCACATCTATGATCACCAGCTGTAACTCTAAAATCGCTCTTTTTTGTAAGAGCACAAGGCATTTTAACCTCGTCGAATAGTTGGCAGCCCAGACAATATTACCATAATCAAAATATGGATTAATTAACGTATATGCCATACAATATCATGAAATTCCATTAGGCTTATGGGTGAGGTCCGTCAATTGAGAACGCCATCGCCAGCCACAAATTTCAGCCAAGTGCGCACACCATCCCTTCTTACACCATGGTACATACCAAGAAAACCACCAGGTGAAGCCCGTAGGATATTTCATGTATGGGATATAATAATTTATTTGGCGTCACCATGAAATCTAAATCACCCTACGGGATACTAGTAAAAGAATCGTAGTTATGGAAATCAGTCAGTTTCAAGATTCGAACCACCCAAATCTGTTCAACGATTTACAAAGTTCTGAGTGAGTTGAAATGTGTAATGGCGGTGAAGAAAATGACGGATCAATGATATTAGTTTCAGGTCCTCAGAAAGTAACTTGCATTTTACTTTGTTGCAGTTTCTAAAAGACGGAACTTTGTTCTATGCCGATTATGATTCATTTTCCATTGATTCGGAGGACAAGAAATACCAACTTCACGTCTCGGGATACAGCGGAAATGCCGGCGATGCGTTGACGAATAAAGCAATTTTTAGCGGCACCCTGTACCTTGATGGAGCGAACTTCTCAACTTCGGATGCAGACAACGACAATCGAAAGACCAGCTGCGCCGATGAGTCCAAAGGAGCATGGTGGTACAACAACTGCTGGTACGGCTGTCTTACCTGCCGACTAGAGTTTACACATACACTATGGCAAACCTTGCCACCGTCGCCCAATGTTACAAGCTTGCGGATGAGGATCAAGCGCAAATGAAGAAAACCCACTGATGCATTGCAAATACATGTAGCTCTCGTGTAGCCTACATTTCATATTAATTTTTTCATTCTGGCAGTTTCTTCTGCTAACGTAAAGGTGCACGAATCGATTGTTGCATGCAAGCATGCATACTTTATTATAAACTTCTCTTTATTTTCTTCCTCATTCTTATAATATTAAGTGAAGCAGATATGGCACAGGTTTCAATTTGTTTATTTGTGTCAGAAAAATCTGGTTTTATTTACCACCTTAACTGTAACTAAGATGCTTATAAATATCAAGAGAAACTAATAATAGGCCTAACACTTTAGTCATTAAACATAATAATGTAATTTTTATGTATAAATGACGCTGAAGCTGTTGTAGAAAATTCCAAAATGATCAAAAACTTTGAAAAAATTATAAGACACTTTATAAAAGATTGAATGGCGCATTTATGCATTTTGTTTTGTACATGATTCTTTTGTTAGTGCTACTGCGAACATTGGTTCTGCTGTAATCTAATAGTTCATAACTTCATGCTTGCATGCAATGTGACGTTTTGTGAAACTGAATTGCCAGCCTACCAATAAACTTTTCAGCATTTACTCGAACGTTGTGCTTTTTCTGTAAGACGACTGAAGACATCGTCTACATCAGGGGTTTTCAAACTTTATTTATCTTGTACCCGCTAGTAAAAATCTAATGATGGCCTATCCACAGCAAAGTCAGATCAGAAACAAAATGCCATTGCTAAAGTCTATTTAAACAATTCCTTTTATAATGGTAAAAATAGGCTACTTTGCAGCCGCACTGCCCAACTCATATCTATTTCACGGTAGTATGGCATCTTAGACTCTTGGTTAAAATCAACAGTGTTGGCTAGTTACTTTTTAAAAGTAATCAGTTACAGCAACTAGTTACTGAACTGCAAAAAGTAACTAGTTACTGTAACTGATTACTTTGACAAAAAAGTAACTAGTTACTGATTACAGTTACTTTTCAAAGTAACTATGGTTACTTTTAGTTACCACTGATACAATTTCAATGATTGGGTCTTTCAGCACGTAATCAACAGAGTAATAGTATGGATCGCAAAAGTAAGCAACTACATGTGCTAAGCCTCGTGTCTAAGCCTCTAGTGTGTCATGCAGAACCCGTTGAAGACTCAGTCGAAGGCCTCGAATACTCCAATCCAACGTGTCCCTAAACTACTGCGATCTTGTTGCAACATTGTCGCAGTGAGGTCAACATCAACAATAGGGTCCTGCGCACTGTTACCCACCTCATAGGCCGCATTCACTAGTTAGGCCAAGTCTCCGAGTAGCCTACATGCGGGATGTACTCCACTGGCTCCCTTACCCACAGCGCATTATGTACAGAATTTCCGTCTTGGTCCGGCGCTGCTTTGAGGGTTTGGCTTCTTTATACTTGCTCGACCACGCATGTTCAACGCCGGTGCTCTCTCCGCTCAGCTGCACAAGCGGAACTTATTGTTCCACGCTCACGGACTGCAATCAGGCAGCGCCGTGCTTTCTCCGTGGCTGGCCCTGCGACCTGGAATGAGCTCCCTGTTATCCTTCGTTAAATACCTATTGGCATTTCTACTTCATTTCTTTCTCTTTTCAAGACTGTCTTATTCGACCGGGGTTGGACTGGGAGCGCTCCTGAGTAGTAACCTTGAAGGAGCGCTATATCAAATTCTCAGTAAATAAATTATCGTTGGTGTGGAGCAATAGAAACTGCGTTAGAGCCAGATTGAAATATGGAGATGTTCAATAAAACTGATTTAAAAAAAAATTTATTCAAAGCTTTTAAAGTTGTGCTTATGTTTCCATAGAATGCTATTAAACGGTTGAAATAGCAGCTTCTTGAGGATGTAGTGATGTTGAATTCAATGACCATAAGATGTCGAAAACACTGCAAACGATTTAGTCATTTTTGCACACCTCAAAAATTAATGCAAATAGTTGTATAAATAAGAGAAGAATCAAAGTCACTAGTCTTATCTGACATTTCGTGGGTCGAATCAGGTCGAAGGACATAATTTCGGTGCTCATAGCCTTGGTCTAACTCTAAGACCATTGGCGGAGACTTTGGTGGGGTACGAACGAGTGGCCGAAGGAAGGACGCGAGATTTTGGGCGGAATAATGGCTGAGTCGACGACGAAATTTTCCTTTATTTGCCGACCAAAACTTCTGATAACCTTAATAGGCTCTGTATATGAATGAATACTATGAACCGAAAATGTCTTTATTTCAATTGCAATGTGAACATGTTTTAAGGGTGTCTAAATACTGCGTCAGAAATAAATTGAAGCCTGAGTTCAAAGACATCATTATCACTTGCCACTTATCTTATATCAAAGAACAATTATTCGAACCCCCAAAAAATTTACAGTCCCGGATCACATCACGTATCCGAGTGGAGATGAGGCTGCGTTGACCAAGTAGAAGGACAAACATTTGACCAGCAAAGACACATCAGATGTTTGGACATCACTCAACGACTCTTTCAATCGGACTTGGGGCTCGATAGTGAATGTCATTCTTTTCGACGACAGGCTCGTTGCCAAGAAAGAAGATACAGGCGAACCAAGTCACCATCGGACCACACCAACTGGGCTTTGGTTACATAGCAGTCTTCGTAACGAACTTATTGGTCTTTCTTTGCTCCATTTCCGCACGCGTTTCAACATCATTCTCTTTGATTGCGGTTCGATGATGTTAGGTCGGTAGCGCCTCTGAGGAGTTTCTCTTAAGTTGTGCTACATTTATATTATAAGTTTGTGTTAACGATTAGGAGTTCGATTGCAACTAAATTAGTTCAATTTGGTTGAAAACCTAGGCAATTTATATCTTTGGATATACATGCGGTGACGGTGACTTTTAGAATTTAATGCTTAACATTTGAAAATGATTCACACCGGAGACAGGGATCAAATTTTAAAGCTTCAATTTCTAGCGCGACCAGCATGCGTTCTCCAGGTGTGTAAGTCCACCACTTTATTTCCACTGTGTTGAAACAGTTTAGAATCGTAATGCGGTTAACCTGACGATGTAACGGTAATGCGGTTAACCTGACGATGTAACCGTAATGCGGTTAACCTGACGATGTCATTGTCATAAAAATATTTATGCAATTTAGGAACAATCTCGCAAAATCCGTTGTTTCCGTCTTGTTTAACTGTTCAGCAATAACAATGTAATAAAAAAGATAATTAGCGTCGCCTTCCTCCTCACTTGACTGCGGTGGTATATGATTTTATTTTTACCCAAGTTTTTGTCATCCAGTGTGTTAGGAAACTAACCATTTAATTAAGTAGTATCTACAAAATTTTCTTTCACGATGATATGTGGATATTACATTGTTCAATGATATCCAATGGTTTAAATGACCGTTGACATCTTTTCACAAAAACGCATTAAAGCGTGTACTGCATTTATAGCTTGTTTGTGGTATAATTATAGGGTAGCTTCAGTTTTAATGCAAATGGTGGAGCAAAATGATGAATTGTCAACAGTTTAGCGAAATTTTTTAAAATGTATTTCTAAACTTCCGATATAAAGGTGTTTAGTGAATGTGTTTTTATATGTGAAGAGCTCACGATCTCAAGCATTTAATTATTTTAAAAAATTGTTTTATTGTGCTACTAATGTGTTAGCAACTAAAGTTTGGTGTAGAATGCGATGTACAATTGAGTTGTTGGTACAAGACAGTCCAGAAATGTAAATCTCGTATGAATTGAACTGAAATTAAATTATTATCTTCGTAGACGCCAATAACCATTGCAGACATAAGATATCGTTGGTGTGCCGACATTTAAACACACGACACATAAACACGCGACACTTAAACACAGACACTTAAACACAAGACAGATAAACACACGGACAGATAAACACACGACACATAAACACACGGACAGTTAATCACGCGACATTTAAACACGCCGCACTAAAAAAACAGGCCTTTTGTTTCTGAATATCCTTCAAGATTCCTTCCAAGAAGATCCAGAGAGTAGGATGGTGACACTAGAACAAGGACTGGAGAGCGAAGTGCCAACCCTCAACTGAATTAGTTGTTCGGGCAATTCCTTCGGCTGCTGCCTGATGTTGATTCCAAAGTTTTATTGAGAATAAACTTGGCCCATATGTAGCGTTTCGTCCAGCCCGACTTCGTCCACGGATGTAAGAATGATAGTGTCTGTCGTTGTGTCTATGTCTTGTGTGTTTGAATGTCGCGTGATTAACTGTCCGTGTGTTTATGTGTCGTGTGTTTATCTGTCCGTGTGTTTATCTGTCTTCAGCGCCTCTGAGTAGAGATCTTGAAGAGGCGCTATATAAATTTATGTGATTGATTGATTGATTGATTGTGTTTAAGTGTCTGTGTTTAAGTGTCGCGTGTTTATGTGTCGTGTGTTTAAATGTCTGGCGTTCATATCGTTGGACCTCATCTTTTGAAGAGATAGAGCAATATTATAGGGGGCATGGTCAACACGCTGGCCAAGAGTGCGAGAGGTAGCAGGTTCGAGCCCCCGTTGGGCGGATTTGATTTGCAGACTGCTATTAGCCGTTGTAGTTGCAAAGCTGTCTGCTCAGTTGGTAGTTAAGTTTAATTAAGATTACTGCATAACTTGTAAATGTAAAGTGCAGTGCGTCTTGCAGGCGTTTCATTAAAGAAAAGATTATTATTATTGTGATATCCTCCTTCTTATCAGTCTCTTCGGAAGCTTCTTCGTTAAGTTCGTGGTAGCGTAGGCCTATCCCTAGATAACTGTTTCATTAGCTAAATGGCTAGGTTAAAGAATCTACAGTCTTTCACTGTTTTATTAACCAACAACGACGACGTGTTTAACTCTTCTTATTATACTCCAAAATCCGATGTAAAGTAAAACGATCAGCAACAACACAACAATGACTACACTTGCGTTATCATAACAACTACACGACTACTATCTTCATCAGTCTACTCTATCGCAACTCAACAACAACTACTACAGCCTATCTTAACGGCTCTCAACACGCAACACTCCTTCTTCACTCCCACTCCCTCCTTGTACATTCAACGTACGCTCGTCTAGACATCACGTGCTGCCCAGACAATCGCCTGTCCTGACGCCGCGCGGCAATTTGCAGCTGGCCTACCTGCATCTCTGTACGACAATCGTCGTGCACTGATTAAATTAGCTTACGTTATCATAACAACTACACGACTACTATCTTCATCAGTCTACTCTATCGCAACTCAACAACAACTACTACAGCCTATCTTAACGGCTCTCAACACGCAACACTCCTTCTTCACTCCCACTCCCTCCTTGTACATTCAACGTACGCTCGTCTAGACATCACGTGCTGCCCAGACAATCGCCTGTCCTGACGCCGCGCGGCAATTTGCAGCTGGCCTACCTGCATCTCTGTACGACAATCGTCGTGCACTGATTAAAAATTAGCTTACATTACCTCCTTCCTTTCTTTTGAAGAGAGCTAATTAATCTTAAAAATTAGCGAACGTATAATGCTTAAACTAAATACAAACAATTCCTATACTAAATGCAATCACAAAATATCTTATACTACAATCTCGATAAGAAGTCCGCTACTACATTCAGCTTTCCCTTCTTATAGTTCAACAGAATGTCAAAATTTTGCAATGATAAAGACCATCGGACTAACTTAGCAGACTTCGACATTGACTCAGTCAAATAAACTAAAGGATTATGGTCAGTGAACACATTAATCTTGGAACCAATAATAATTTCTTTCAATTTGTTTAAAGCCCATATGATTGCATAGGCTTCCTTCTCAATCGTCGCCCATCTCTTCTGGGTATCTGTCAGCTTCTGACTGATAAATGAAACGGGACGTTCTATCCCTTCATCGTCCACTTGTGACAGCACAGCTCCGACAGCAAAATCACTGCTATCACAGTACAAATTAAATGGTTTGCCAACCTCGAACATGTATAAAATTACATTTGATAAAACAATTTCTTTAAGAGAATCAAAAGATTTCTGGTGGTCCTCAGTCCAAACAATGTTCTCAGGTGTCTGCTTGCTAGTTAAATCTGTCAATGGTTTAGCAATTTCAGCAAAATTACAAATAAATTGTCTGTAGAAACCAAAAAATCCTAACACTTGCTTCACTTGCTTCTTCGTTTCAGGTTTTTTTTTAATTAATCAAACTGTCAATCCTATCTGGATTCATCATCTTCTTCCCTGATCCTATGAGGTGACCGATGAATTTCACCTCACTCTTACCAAACACACATTTCTTCAAGTTCAAGGTTACATTATGCAGTCGTATTTGTTTCAAAAACAATTCTAAATGTTTCAAATGAATGTTCCAATCATCAGAATGTACTGCAATGTCATCAACATAGGGTTCAGTAAATGCATTAATCGGTTGCAAAATCATGTTTATTGCTTTTACAAAAGTCCGTCCAGAGTTAATCATGCCAAAAAGGACACGTGTAAATTCGTACAGTCCATTATGGGTAACGAATGCGGTTTTCCATTGGTCGGCTTTCTTCACAGGACAAGTCCAGTAAGCACTGCGACAGTCCAAGACGGAAATAAACTTGGATTTCCCGTCTTTGCTCAGCACATCGTTGACGATCGGCATGGGATATCGACAATTTTCAGTATATGAATTCACGTACCTGTAGTCGCACGCGAGTCTCAAGGATCCGTCCTTCTTCTTGACGATGACCAGCGGACTTGCCATTCTGCTCGACGACGGTTGAATGATGTTTGCTTTCAGCATCTCTTGTATTTGTTTGTCCACTTCTGCGCGGTATATCAGCGGTATTCGATAAGCCATGAACTCCTTCTCTCGAAAGTCCGGTCTCAGAACCACTTCGTGTTCTACCAATGTACATAATCCAGGTTTGTCCGAAAATCTGTCTGCATAACGGTTCAGTACATCCAGTAGCTGTTTCTGTTGCTCGCACGTAAGATGTCCGATCTGTTCATAGTCCAATTGCAGCGATTCCTGTGTCATCTCTGCATGGTCCTCTTTCAATGGTAGCTCTACCACTGATCCGAATTCGTCGTCCTCTTCCACGATGAGACCACACGATAATGTTCTTGCGATGAACTTCCTCATTTTGTTGGCATGGACGATTCGTCGGCCGTTTTCATTCATATCCACCAGATACGAATACGTGGATCTTCTTTGTAGCACTGTACATGGACCATGCCATCGTGAGATCAATTTATTGGTTGACGTTGGATACAGGACGATGATGTTTTCTCCTGGTTCGAATTCTTTATCCTTGGCCCTCTTGTTGTATTGACTGGCGTAGTGTTTTTGCTTTTCCTCTGCACAATTCTCAGCAAATATCAAAGCTTTCTCCATGTCTGCTCTTAAATTCTTCAGGTACTTTGCTGGTTGTACTCCAATGTTTGGCGGTAGATTTATTTCTTTGGTCCAGCTTTCCTTTAAGATAGTTAGTGGTCCTCTTGGCATTTTTCCATACACCAGCAGATATGGTGCCACTCCTGTCGTTGCGTTAGGAACTTCTCTCAATGCCCATACAGTAAACGGAATGATTTTATGCCACTGTCTCGGATTTTCCACAATGACATGATGAAACATCTTCTTGAATGTCTGATTCCATCTCTCAACTAATCCTGCGGCCTCTGGATGCCCCGGTGAATCGAATCGTGGACAGCATCCCATCAATTTCAAAAATTCTTTTGTGAGACTGGCTGTAAAAATTGTGCCTCTGTCGCTGGTGATCACAGATGGCACCCCCACGTCAATGAATAGCTTCATCAAAGCTTCGCACACAGCCTTAGCAGTCAATGACTTCAGCAAGAAGATTGTCGGCCATCTTGTACATGAATCCACTATGCACAAGCAATACTTATGTCCTGCTGCTGACTTCGGTTCTATTGGGCCTACCACGTCCATAGTCATCCGTCGGAATGGAACATCTTCCCTTGGAATTGGTGTAATCGGCACTCGATCCATCACCAAACTTCGTGCCTTCAGCTGACACTTCTCACAGGACTTACAAAATTTCACCACGTCTCGACGCATCTTTGGCCAGACAAAGGACAACTTGATTCTCTCTCGTGTCTTCTCTTCTCCCAAGTGTCCGCCAAATACTGACTCGTGAGCTAATTCCATTACTTGAATTCTTCTCTCTTTCGGTAACACCAACTGGTACACTAGCTGATCCAGCATTTGATGTTTCTTATACATCAATCCATTCACCACGCTAAACTCTGATCCTTTGTCTTCAGCGATCCTCCACCACGATTTCAGTGACTCGTCATTTCTCTGCTGCTCCTCGAATTTCTTCGCATCTTCCAGCTGTCTTTCATCGTTCGAATTCTCTGTGAACAAGTCCCTCATACTTGTCTCCAGTTCAGCGTCGCTTTCAGAATCTTCACTATCATTTCGTTCACATGCAGCCATCTTTTCTTCAGTTTCATTGTTCTCAGATGTTGTTCTTTCGTCATCTTGAATGCTGAGTTCATCTTCGCTGTCCGTGTCCTCTTCTTGCGAACTTTCGTTTATCGTTTCATCTTCTCCGCCTTCGACTTCTGCTCTCCGACTTTGTGCTCTTGTAGTCACATTCGCTTGTAGTTCCCCTTGCAACACACTCACTGGTGGAATCTCTTTCAATTCTGCAATTATCTCCGGATGTAGCAAGAACTTTTCCTTATTTTTTTTGCACAGATCCGCTGGAATGCTGGCACACACTAAAGTTAAATATGGCGCGATATTTATTGTCCTGTCCTCTGTAGCTGCTCCTTCGTTACGACCGCTCATCCGCACTTCGATTTTCACCAACTTAGCTGGAATCGGCTCTCCAGCTACACATTGCAAATGAACTATGCCGATTTCTTCTACTGTCGTTCCTTTCAGTAGTTCCTCGTTGATTACTGGTATCTCGGTCCCCGTGTCAACCAACGCCTCGACTTGCACAGGCTGCCCATCAGTCCCACGTATCTCCACATTTACATGCTGCAACGATATCTTCTTTATGCGTTGACACTCCTCTTTACTTTTTGTTTCTCGACAAATTTCTGCAATGGAAGTAGTCTTTATCGCTTCTTTCTGTATGGTGAACTGCGGCGTACACTTCATTACCGACTTCACTTCTGTTTCACGATCGTCCGATTCTTCAAACTGGTCTGGTGCATTCATCACTTGTATCTGGTTTACTCGAAGATTTTCTGCACTTCTGCTAAAGTTCTTCCTCATGTTTGCCGCTCCTGGTGCTTGGCAATTTTTTATTAGGTGTTTGTCAGAATGACAGTTGTGGCAACGTTTCTTTATAAAACTTCTTTGCTCATTGTTCTCCCACTTGTTGTACGGCGTATATGATGCATTACTTTCTGTTGGGCGTCCCAGCGGCGGAGTTCGATTGTAGTCTTGTCTGTCCCACGTTGACTCTTTCTTATCTTGCCAATACTGCTTTCCAGAATAGTTATCTTTCTTTGCATCATTACTCTTGGCTTGGCTTCCGGTGTCTTTGCTATCCTTGTTCCACTTGGGTTGCTTTGGACTATTGCCCCAGGGAATACGAAGCATGGGGTCTTCATATTTCGGTTTGTCTTGGAACATCACACCAATCCGATTGTTTACATGTATGTCTGCGAGGTCTGCAACATTACTAGCTTCCAAACATTCCGTACCCTCTTTTGCTAAGACAAACTGTAGTGGACCCGGCGGTAAACATTCTTTCAGTTTATCTGCCACTAGCAGATCAAACAGCTTCTCGTAGTCTTTGTCCACTCGTCTACTTCGGACATAATAATTCAACAGGTTCTTCAGCCTAGCCGTGAACATCGTATACGTTTCTTCGGCTGTCTTCTTGGCATCTGCAAACCTTGACCTGTACTCACGAGCTGTTAACTTGAATTCCTTCAACAAGTGCTCTTTCACTGCATCGTATTTATCTAAATTCTCAAATGACAATCGATTCAATACCGTTCGCGCTCTCGGGGTCATCAATGGCAACAACAATTTCACCCAGTACTGCTTTTCCACAGCAAAACTATTGAATGCATTCTCCACGATCTCAAAATATAATGGCACTTCCATCATATCATACGGCATCTTAGGCAATACATGCTTCATGGCATCACCAATCTTCCTAATTTTGGACACCATCGTCTCACTTTCTCTGAGCCTATTTTGTTCTGATTCCTCACGACGTCTTCTATCGTCTTCGTCTTTCTTCTTCAGTCTATTTTGATCTTCTATCATCCGCAGTTCTTCCTGTTCTATCTTCTGTTGTAATAGTTCTAACTGCTTTCTGCGTTCTTCCTTTTCAATAGTCATTTCTTGGAGTTGAGCCTCCTTGATAGCAAGTTTCTTTTGTTCCAATTGCATCTGTTCTTCTCTTTATCTTTCTGCTTTTTCCAAATTGTCTTTCTCACTTTGGAATTCTTCCTGTCGAATCTCTTCGGCTCTTTGCAGTTCTTGTAAACGCAACTTTTCCTTTTCTTCCTCACGAGCCTTTTTGTCTTCGATCTGCTGTTTTCGTATTTCTTCATCACTTTTTCTTGCTCTTTCATATTCTATCATTAACTCCATTCTTCGTCGTTCTGCTTCGTCACGATCTATTTTCATTTGTTCTAATTGTACCTGGAACTGCTGCCTCTGCATATCTATTTCTTGCTGTCTCATCCTTTCTGCTTTTTCTATCTCTTGTTGTCGCAGCCTATCTGCTTTTTCTATCTCTTGTTGTCGCAGCCTATCTGCTTTTTCTGCTTTTTCTTTCTTTTCTTGTTTACGTTCTTTCTTTTCTTGCCTACGTTGCTCTTCTTTCTCTTTTTCTTCCTGTCTGCGCTGCTCATCCCTCATCATCATGAATTGCAGCAACGCCTCCATAGACATCGGTGCCTGAGGTTTCTCAACCGGCTTTTCTTTAGCGCCTCCAACAGCACCTTCTTCTTCAACTTCTTCTTTTGCCCAAATCTCAGCCAAAGTTCTCATCAAATGTTCCCTCGACATTTGTTCAACTTCTTCTGCGTCTACGCCTGCTTCAATTAATAATTTTACTAGTCTCTCCGAAGACATCTTTTTAATAGCTGTTTGCTTTTGCTCCGTAAGTTTCTCCATCTTACTTCTTTACTTTACTGATGCTAGTCGATAAATAGTAGGCTACTCTTCAAATGTTTGCAATTGACTGACTTCAATTCTTTATGCACACTTCAATAGACAAGCAAGTTTTTTCTACCTTGTAGTCGTTGTGTTGTCGTTTCTCACTGACGTACGGATGCTCGATGTATCGTTGCTTCTCCCGTGTGCTCGGCTCCTCGATGAATTCACAGCGTCCGTTCCTCCACAACGTCTGTTGATTGGATAGAATCCCTCCGTTCGTAACTTGGAACGTAGACTAGGGTGGATTGAAAAACCCGAAATTTTGAAATTCGAACGTTAATAGCAAAATAAAGTTGTCTAATGATATGACGTCACGAAATGTCGAAAAAGTTTTGAAAAATATTTATGTCTTCCTTTTGCCCCAGAGGGCCAAAGTTTCGAAAAATTGTCTTTTTTAAAGAAAATTTATGGTTTTCTTATGAAATATTTTTCATGCAACACAATTTATCACCATACAATATACCGTTGGAAAGAGCTCTTTAAACTGAATAAAATGATGTGTTAATTTTCAGAATAGTCCCATATTTCTAGAAGATATTAACTTTTTACGATACCCCACATTCGCGACATGTCGCTATGCCTGAAAACTGTAAAACACTAATAACTTTTTTATCCTTTGAGATATTTCAACTTGTGATATGTTATTCGATTCAGTTTAAGACGGCCTTTTTAACGGTGCATTGAAACGTACAAAACCCTCCCCCAAGAATTTAGAACGCTCATGAAACCATACAAAAAAAGGAAAACTAAAGGAAAATATTGGGAAAAATATACTGAACAGGAAATAACTCTTCTAAGTGATACAGTCATCATCAGCACCCAATATTATGAGGAATAACAGTTTTAAAGATTTTTTTTCCAATGAAATTAAATTATAATATATTGCCAATGCATGCAATAAACGAGCATTTCAGTTAAAATCTTGCATGCCGTTTTACTCGAAAACCTTACATGATACAACAATTATGAGAACACCATCGTGTTAAGCACGTCAACTTGTATTGAAAACAGTCAAAGTTTTTTGGGAAATAAAAAATAATAACTTATAGTATATTTAAATATATACAATATATGACTATTTAAGATAAAACTTTGCATATTGTTTTTCTCCAAACCCTTACGTGATACAACAATTCTGAGAACACCATCATGTTCAGCACGTAAACTTCTATAGAAAACAGTCAAAGTATTTTCGGAAATAAAAATTAGTAATTTATAATATATTTAAATATATACAATATATGAGTATTTAAGTTAAAATCTTGCATATTGTTTTACTCAAAAACCTTACGTGATACAACGATTCTGAGCACACCATCGTGTTCAGCACGTCAACTTCTATAGAAAACAGTCAAATTTTTTTCGGAAATAAAAAAAATGAAAATTTATTGTCCAGTGTAATTAATTATTGTATCATGATCATGTTGGAACTCTATTTACTCGCATGGCATCTTCTGGCTTTGAGACATTTGCAATTGTCACTGGTGTATTTGCAGGCTGCAATGTCGAAAAGTTTTTTTCTACACGTTTTTCATAGTTTTTTCAATTTTTCCCAATATTTTCTTTAAGTTTTCCTCTTTTTGTATGGATTTATGAGCGTTATAAATTCTTTTGATTTCTTTTTTAAAGTTTCAATGCACCGTTAAAAAGGCCGTCTTAAACTGAATCGAATGACATATCACAAGTTGAAATATCTCAAAGGATAAAAAAGTTATTCGTGTTTTACAGTTTTCAGGCATAGCGACATGTCGCGAACGTGGGGTATCGTAAAAAGTTAATATCTTCTAGAAATATGGGACTATTCTGAAAATTAACACATCATTTTATTCAGTTTTAAGAGCTCTTTCCAACGGTATATTGTATGCTGATAAATTGTGTTGCATGAAAAATATTTCATAAGAAAACCATAAATTTTCTTTAAAAAAGACAATTTTTCGAAACTTTGGCCCTCTGGGGCAAAAGGAAGACATAAATATTTTTCAAAACTTTTTCGACATTTCGTGACCTCATATCATTAGACAACTTTATTTTGCTATTAACGTTCGAATTTCAAAATTTCGGGTTTTTCAATCCACCCTAACGTAGACCCGCCGTTCGTAACTAGGATCGTTCTCCTGCAACTTGGATCGTTATCTCACCGCAACGACACCAAATGTGATATCCTCCTCCTTATCAGTCTCTTCGGAAGCTTCTTCGTATAAGTTCGTGGTAGCATAGGCCTATCCCTAGATAACTGTTTCATTAGCTAAATGGCTAGGTTAAAGAATCTACAGTCTTTCACTGTTTTATTAACCAACAACGACGACGTGTTTAACTCTTCTTATTATACTCCAAAATCCGATAATAAAGTAAAACGATCAGCAACAACACAACAATGACTACACTTGCGTTATCATAACAACTACACGACTACTATCTTCATCAGTCTACTCTATCGCAACTCAACAACAACTACTACAGCCTATCTCAACGGCTCTCAACACGCAACACTCCTTCTTCACTCCCACTCCCTCCTTCCATCTTTCCCTTGTACATTCAACGTACGCTCGTCTAGACATCACGTGCTGCCCAGACAATCGCCTGTCCAGACGCCGCGCGGCAATTTGCAGCTGGCCTACCTGCATCTCTGTACGACAATCGTCGTGCACTGATTAAATTAGCTTACGTTATCATAACAACTACACGACTACTATCTTCATCAGTCTACTCTATCTTCCATCTTTCCCTTGTACATTCAACGTACGCTCGTCTAGACATCACGTGCTGCCCAGACAATCGCCTGTCCAGACGCCGCGCGCAGTAATTAAATAGTTTAGTTCACAAAGCAAGGTTTGTAATGATTGGTATTAGACCCCTTTTAAATAAAGTGTCAAACTGCTATATATATGTTTCATTAGTTAGTTCCGCAAGTAAGATCTTTCCAATTCTCACAAATTCATCAAAAAATGTTATAAACACTTCTATAAATAGCGAGGCTGGCAAGGCAAACTGACGAATAAAATTAATACGAACACAAAATGATCTGTTGTAAACGAAAGCCGACTGCTTCGAAGTTCTAATATTATTGTTATGTGGAGCTTAGCCTGGCTTCTATAATGCTCCACAGAAACGGCTATTGGCGTTGGCTTGTTCAATGTTTAGAGTAGTTGCCACAGAGACCAGATGTTTTAAGAAACATCTTTTGTCGTCCGAAGAGTATACAGGCTATAATACAGCATAAACCTGATTTTAGAACTAAGATTCATAAAGCGATTACTTAAAGTAGCGCATGACGATATGAACGGCATTGGGTCCAGGCTTCAATCCGTCAAAAGCTGACGTCTGCAAATAAATTGCTGCAACAGCATTGAAATGGGAAATGACATTAGACACCTTTAAAATTTTAAATATTGTTCTATATGAGCTAAATTATCTTCTGAAAGCGTGAATGAACCTGGAGGTCCGTGTGTAATCAATATGAACTCGGTGACGCTTTTAAAGCTATCAATTAATTATCAACGTCAACGGTTTTTAAAGCCAAAAAGTAGTCAAACAATGGAAGCTGAGTTTTGTATTTTTCGAACAACTGGTCAAACGAAAAAAATTATCGTGCATCCATGAATCTATTAAGCGTAGTATTTCGTAGATTGTATTTACCACGAAGTCCACATGAAATAAAACCGAAGTACATGATCATTTTCCTTAAAGCCTCTTTGCACAAAGCCTCTGGACCGGACGGAGTCGCCACCGAGCTTCTCAGATTTGGTGGTGATATGACTCTTACCATGCTACATGAGATTTGTACTGAATACTACTGATGTATGGATCTCTGGAGTCTGTCTTGACGTCAATCTGTCAAATTTAAATATAAAAACTGCTCTGGGTAGTTATTAGCTTTTTTCTGAAAACGCTGACTGCAAAAGCATTACGGAATAAACAATAATATTATTAACCTCGGTAGGTTTTCTTTATTACCTTTTTTTCGGATATTCCAAAAGTTATAAATAGTTTTCCCTCAATCACTTGAATAATACCACTAAGTCTTCCTTTCTTTATCGTTCGTTATCAGAAGACCTTTCTATACATGAGGCTTGTAGTCTTGCGCTGACTTCACTACAAGACCCTCCTCAAGGTCTTCAAATCGTAAATACTAAATGGGTCTATAATACTTCTCATACAACAAACCCACGCAAAAAGGCTGAAAAGCCTTTGTAGGCATCTTCACCTCTCAACCTGCGTTCTGCCTGATCAATGATCATCTTAAACTTTCTGTTACCACGCGGGACTGTCTCCTCTGCATAGCAGAACGAAGAGCCCGACGCGCTTCGAAGCCAGGGACTGGGCGACTGGGGGGACTGGGTGAGATCGCGCTCGTACGATATAGCGCAACCAAGGATGCAGCCACTGATGTGCACAGATGGACTAAAAAAGTAGATGATGCTGCCATAGCTGGAGGGAAATAAAGGGAGAAGACGCCCAAGAGGAGATGGATGGGGGAGATAAATGAGGTGACGGGGATGAACATTGCGGAGCTGAGGAAGGCTGCTAGAGATCGAGATTCATGGAGAATGTTGACAAACTACAGAGAGAACCGACATGCTGATCCATGGATAGGTCTTCATCCAGAAGTACTCCCAAATCCCGAACTACACGCTTGGTCTTCCAGTTTGGAAACGCGGCCTCTATCGCCTGAGCATCGATCCTTGAACGTGCATGTCCCGTGCCCAGCCATATAAACTCCGTTTTGTCTGGGTTCAGCCTCAACCGGTTGGAGGACATCCAGGCCTGTACTTTTTTAACAATTTCCTGCATTTTTGACACACAGGCCAGTGCATCAGACGGGTGGCATGTCAAGTACAGTTGAGCGTCGTCGGCATATTGGTGAACCCGGGCTCCAAGAGCAGAGATGATGCTTGTTAGATCGGCTGTGTATAGCACGTGTAGCAGTGGTCGAAGGACTGAGCCATGCGGGACACCGAATGTAACAGGCGCCGAAGATGATCATCCAGAGTCAACGACCACCATCATTTGACGTTGTACACTGTAACAGGTTGCGGTCTGTCAACCGGATTATTAACTTATTAAATCATTATTAAATCAGAGGTGCAACAAGCTAGGAGTGGCATTCCTGCGCCCATGATCGCTATTATTGCATTGATCGGCAATCTCTAAAACGCAAACCGACGGTGCAAGAAATGATATCGCTGAAACACACCTTTAAATCAGCATATTACACGGCTATATATACCGCAATGGCGGGAGAGTTTTTAATTTCAAACCGATTTACTTTGATGCAATGTATAGACTAGTGGTTTTCATCATAAAGGTGTCATTCAGATGCTTGCATGTCAATAATTTTTGTTGTTGCATTGTTTAATAGGGTGACACGAAAGTTCGTTCGCCGTTTTCAAAATGCGTTATCTCATTAACGGTTTCATATTTTCTTTAACTTTTATAGGTTAAACGGTGGGTAAAAAATAACCCCAGTCTACTTTTTTCGTGTACTTTCTTGAATAAAAGAAAATAGACTTTTGCTTTTGTGACTTTTCCTAAATATTTTTTTTCTTCACAATGTCGTTTTCAGCTGTGCCACATTGCGTTGCCACCTAGCGGCAGGCTAGTGTGAAAAGTAAGGTTTCATATTCCAGTACTGGATAAATCATTTTTCTACACTATATGTAGATGTAAACATGGTAGTTGATAGAACTAAACCTGCCAGTGAATGCTTATAATAATCTGATATCTCGAAGTTGTCGCCTATATTATATGGTCGTCGATGTAATCCGGTTTGTCATTGTTACATTGTGTATTATTCCCATACAGACATTATAAACTGCATATTTGGAATCGACCTCTCGAAATGTGCACATAGACGCGGTCCTGCAGATATAATTCGTCATCATCCGGTACTTACTAAATCACCACTTGAAGCTTTTCATCTGTTCAATCATGGACGGAGTTTGGTGGGGGGGGGGCTAAATCACAAATTGTCTCTCATGGGTTTGGTGCGACCGAGCATCCGAATGATGATCGCCAAAACGTGAAGCGCCGAGAGGGGTGTGTGAATGTGTCACTCTCCAATTTCCGAGTTTTTTCTTGAATTTCCAATAAAATTAAAATAAAAGCATTTTAGGATTTCCTTTTAACAACAGAGAAGGATATACAAAGATAGCATATATATATATATATATATATATATATATATATATATATATATATCATTTTGTGCAGAAATGAATGCTGAATCCATTGATGTAGTACAAGTGGTGGCGTCGTTGCCTTGGAGCCGGAAGGTCCGAGGTTCGAATCCACCTGGCCACGTAAGGACCTTGGGCAAGTCCCTCACTCACAATTGCTCAGCGCTTCGGCGTGAAACTTCGATGGAGTGTCCGTTCTGCATCGGGAGCGCCTCTGAGTAGAGAGATCTTGAAGGGGCGCTATATATATTATAACAAGTGCACATACAAACAAGTTATGATATCTCAAACCAAACCCAAAATCTAAGGGGGTGGTCACCTCCCCCTTCTTGGTAGTCCGTGTTACAAAAAAGCTTGGTAGCCTGTGCGTTAACTGAATGAAGCGATATCATTTCAATTTTATTGTGTCGATGTTCTGAAACTCATCGTTGTAACAATTTAAATCGGGTAATTATACAGTATCACTTGCATCTGAGCTTCTGTTAGTTTAGTGATTTTGTAGCTCCGCTCTATTTATTACATTGTTTGCACTCCTTTTAGAGGTGTCCATAAAGACGTCCAACCCACGCATTCCCTTGGCTAAATTTATTCAACACCCTTAAATCATTTGCTCAAAGTCATATAAATAATTACGTGGCAGTAAAGTTGTATAACTATTATATAATAATTGACGTAACTAATCAACAGTTTTAGAACGCTATTAATACATACAACGAAGAAAATAAAGTAAGTAAGTAAGTAAGAATATATATAGGTATATGCAAACGCACAATGACACATCGACAAGTAATTTAATTGAACGCATAGGGGTAAAAATAATTAATCATGGAGGTCTGACAAGTTTTTTTTTTAAATACAGGAAGAAATATAAAGCAGGCAGCCAGCAACGGCACCCATTCAGAAAAGCTAAATCTGTCGGTCAAAACCAAACTCAGCTCAGCTCTAACAACGGACAAATGGCAAGTTCATCGCACAAACGAAAAGCCCAACTGCACAAATCCATTTAGAGCTGCACAAATCCATTTAGAACTGCACAATTTGTGCAGAACTGCACGCCAAAAAGACCTGGTAACAAAATGATCAAGCGCAAGTTAAATCTGAACAGGCAATGGTTTGAGACATATCCATAGTCAGGGCCGACGTATTGTGACCGACGATGTGACGTATTGCCCAAATGGGATAGATACAAGATTTACAAATTAATGCTTGTAATGGAATGTGTTGACAAGATAATTTTAGGGTTACTGGCGAGTATTTATAGCTTACATATGAATTTAAAACGAGGTGTTTAATGTGTGTAGTTAATAGCATTGGTTTCTATAGTTATTGGGGTTGGATGAACGATCTCCACGGTTGCCTTCGTCCCTGGGACGGGGAGGGGGGTTGCTGTAACAGCTGCATAGCTTTTCAAGTAGAAAACACACCGATAAATTTGATCAATTCACTACTATAATTGTCCTATAATTTAGAATATAGCTTTTCTATTTCTGGTTCTTTGCCCCTAAGCACATGTTCAAATGTCGTTCGTCGCCCTTCATCTCCATGTTTAGCCTCTTCCTTATGCTTCCCATAATTCTGAGTAGGCACCTTGAAGGGGCGCTATATAAATTCTGGTTTATTGACTGATTGATTGATTGATTGATGGACCAGGTGCGTGTTTGGCTGTGTGTGAGTATCTATAGTAGTTTTATAATTGTTTTGCCTAATAATTCAATTGTACGACTATTAAATTCCATTGTAAATAGGGACATACCGTTATTACATTCCGTTATTCTCCTATAAATTAGATTATTTCATTCTAATTGTCATATTACAATTTAGTATTTATATTTTCCAGTTCTGGTTCTTTGCCCCTAAGCACATGTTCAAAAGTTGTACGTTGCCATTCATCTCCATGTTGAGCCTCTTCCTTAACTCATTCCAGCCGGAATTGTTTTGATACCTATGCTGTTAATGGGGTCACGGGTGACCCCATCCGGCGGGAAAGAGTTAAAAGCTTCACATTATTCGCACTAGTCATCAACCGCTCGAGTACCGTATCATCTGTCGTCGTCGTATACATTTCTTCGCTTCTCCTTCATTTTTCATTCGATGACCGTTCTTTGTATTTAATCTCATCTAACCAACTATTGCACGACCTCTCTTATTGCATGAATGTCATTGCTTTTTCTTCTCCAATCAGTTCCATTCAACACTTCTTTGTTTTGTTAAAATGTTCCATCCAGCTGATTTATTCTTCTCTTCTCCACGTCTATGTTTGAAAACGCACAGCATCTCTATGTCTTCCTATCTCGTTGCCTCTGTATCAGACCCATGCAGCGTCAGTCTCCGTAAGTAAATGCTACATTTCTTAGCCGCAAACTTCAGTCATATCTGCGTGCAACTAAACACCTTTTTAAAATTACTATTGCAATTATTTATATAAGCGTGTGGCAGTAACGTTTTGTTGGTTGATAGTGCACCTCTTCATTGGTTTTCTAAGTGTAAAATTGATCAAAATGGATGTACAAACAAAAGCAAGACGCATATTAGTTCTCTCTTCTTTGAAAATGCTTCGTTTCCATTTTTATCTGCTCGTAAATTCACTGCTGCGTATGTTGTATCCATACCTCATAAATTATGTAACAGAGGTTTTGCATTTGATATATTTTAAATTTTCTATATTACATCACGTTTGTATGCGCACTTGTTATAGCGCCCCTTCAAGCTCTTTCTACTCAGAGGCGCTCCCGAATGCAGAGCGGTCATTGCATCGGAGTTTCACGCCGAAACGCTGAGCAATTGTGAGTGATGGACTCGCCCAAGGTCCTTACACGGCGAGGTTGATTCGAACCTTCCGGCTTCAAGGCAACGACGCCCCCACTACACCACCGCGCCCCATACCTGGAGGGTGACGCTGTTCATCTTTGTCATGACTCTAAATCTTTAGGCAGTAGCTTTTATAATAGATGACCGAGAAAGTTGATGTGAACACAAATAAGTTTGAATTGCTCTACCATCGCTAACCTAGTGATGTAAAACGTTTCCCAGTACGATCGTAGTAGACCTACCGATCTAATTATATATAGTTTAATATTTGTCAATTTAAAGGTGTCCAGAAGAAGCGGCGTACGTTGCAGCACGACATTAAGATTCATTTACTTTTCAAATAGCAATTGTAATGCTTTAGTGCGGAATGAACTTCCTCCATCAGTTCGCTCCGTTATTCTCTCTGCCGGTCTGACCAAGAGTTTTGCTTACAGAGGCGCTTTTTTTGAATGGTCAAATACAATGCAATACGCAGGGAAATAATGGAAGGCTGAGGGGAGAAAGATCTTGCTTCATCATATGAGCTTTAAACACTTATGTCCTTAAACTGCTTGGACTGGGAGCGCTCCTGAGTAGATACTTTGTAGGGGTGCTATGTCAAATGGCCAGTAAATAAATAAATACTATTATTACAACCAAACACCCGGAAATGCATGCAAGCGACCCTATAAATTCAGCGACGGCATTTACAATCACTACCTGAAGTATTCAGTTTCACAAGTGTTCAGCAGTATGTTGTATGGATGCAACTAAAGAAATGGAGTCAAATATAATTATTAGCCTTCGAGAGGAAATGCTACAGAAGATTGGTGAGAGTTGGACGTATGCAGAAGATGACAAACTCAGAACTGTACTAGCAAATAGAAGCCGCAAAAACCTTATGCAGATAATAATAACAACCAGAAAGCTGGAGTTACTTGGTCACACATGCAGAATGAGTGATAACAGACAAATAAAGAGGGTGATGTTCTGAAGAATGTTTATGAGTGATGTAGACTCGTTTCTGAAATAACTTTTCTCGTGGCTAATACGAGTTCGCTGTCATTACATGTTATTTTACTATAAAAAATCTTGTTGAATATAATGTCGTTCTTATTCCCATAATTTTGAAGAAAACGCTTTTAAATGGACGTCATAAATTCACCAATAACTAAACTAATGTTCTCCTGAAAAATCCTGGAACGTTCAAACTAAATATCCATATAATCGCGTTTTTGCCTGCACACCTTTAAATAGATTATTTATAAAGCTTTAAGTATAAAATTTTCGTTAAAACAGTATTAAGTGTCTATTCGAAACTAGGTATTCAAATATTCAAGATTTATTGACATAATAATGGAAAACAATTAATTTTCTGCCGACGGCCTTTGCTGTCAAAGCTGTCGTTAAACCATGTATTCTTCCTAAATTTGCGATAATAGATTTCTCTAAAAGAATGTAAAAATAAACCACTAACAATCTCAAGGCCTGGCATTAGATGTCAACGGCAATCATCATTAAGATTTTTCTTAATTACATATAAGGATATTCAAGCATCCATGAGAAGGCACGCTTTTGTCTAAAATGGAGTTGCAGTATATAAGAAACTGAGACCATACCTTGTTCAGCCTAGCGACTGGAACACAATTGAGATGCAGTAAATATAGGGCTACAGAGTTCAAAAAATAGGCAGATGCTAGGTCAACCAGACTAGAATGACAGATTATAATACTAAACATCTTAACATGCTGGATATGCAAAACATCAGTGAAAGGGAAACGTTGCACCGATGAAGAAGCTCAACTAAAACGTCGTGTTTGTAGTTTAACTTTAGCTTATGACTGCTTTCATTAGACACTTTTTCTACGATCCTTCATATATGAAATTCGCGTGTGGCACTTAATTTCCACAAACATACTGCAAACTTCTTCAACCCCCACCCCCATAATATCATTGAAGGCGACAACCTCAGCCTGATAGATAGGAAGAGGGCGACATGTGGTCATCCAAAAAATGTTGCCGCAAAATGGAAGTAGCATCATAGACACCTTTAAATCGATACTTCCATATCTTACAAATATGACATTTTAGTCAAAAAGTAATTCGTCCAGATAATTGACCGGATTGTTGCATTGCTTCTGTTGCGCGTATTTTTTTTAAACGGTGGATCGCAAGCCACTCGCGGAACCCTCATCCCTTATCACTGCTTGGGACAGGCACAGGTTTCCTCGAAAGGCAAACTGGCGGCGTTAGGTATGGGGGGAATGGTTCCAGCTAATGGCGGGAGTGTGACGGGGATGAGTCTTGTTACCAGTAATTTTGCACTGGTGGTGGACTGGGTGATGAAGAGAGCAACAAAGGATAATGACACCGGAGTGCGATGGATAAACGGAGGCAGATTGAGCGATGTAGACTTTGCCGATGATATTGCTCTGCTGGATTATAATAGTATTACATGGAATGGAATGAAGACACTGACATTCAGAGTTCAGGAAGATTCAGCAAAAGTGGGTCTGACCATAAATGCAGAAAAGACAAAGATCATGAAGATAGGAAAATTAGAAGGAACCGAAAAGAGATCACGATAGAAAACAAAGAGCTAGATAAGGTGGACACTTTTTGCTACACCGGAAGCTCAATCAGAGCGGATTTTATATTATGTCTCATGCACAATAATATAAATTCATAATTGTGATTACAATAAGTAGTGAAGCGTTGAATGAATTGCATGGACACCTTTAAAACCGTCTCTACCAATGATATATATAGGAATGAAACTCCACGGTCAACGAATACGTTTCCGATGATTATTTTCCGTTGGTTACTCCACTCTTATCTTCAATTCTTATTTTCAAAAAAATAAGAATTGATGGTGAATACTCGGAACCAGGAAAGATAGGAAGAGGTGTGAGGCAAGGATGCCCACTATCCCCAATATTGTTTAATATCTATATAGAAGAAATTGTAAGAGAAACACTGGAAGAAGTGAATGAGGGGATAAAGGTAGGAGGAAGACTGATAAAAGCTCTGAGGTTTGCGGACGATCAGGCAATGTTGGCAGGCACTCAAGAAGGATTACAAAGAATGATGGATCGACTGAACATGATATCGACAGAATACGACATGAAAATAAACATCAAGAAGACAAAGGCTATGAGGATAAGCAAAGGAGGAAAGGAAGCAATTCTTAAGATCACAGTAAACGGAGAGGAAATAGAACAGGTAGAGAAATTCTGCTACCTAGGAAGTATGGTCACAGATGATGCAAAATGCCATATAGAAATAAAAAGAAGAATAGCCATGGGAAAAGACGCATTCAACAAAAGAGGGGAACTCCTCAGAGGAAAACTAAATATGAGCCTTAAAAAGAGGATGGTCAAGACGCTGGTGTGGAGTGTGGTCCTGTATGGGTCAGAAACATGGACAATGAGAAAGGATGACATAAGAAGATTGGAGGCTTTCGAAATGTGGATTTGGCGAAGAATGAAGCGTGTCAGCTGGATGGAACACAAGACAAACGAAGAAATACTGCAGATGGTGGGAGAGGAAAGATCAATGATGGAGACAATACGGAGGCGACAGAGAAACTGGATTGGACACATCATGAGGAGTGACACCATAGTACGGGATATCATCGAAGGAAGAATGGAGGGGAAAAAGACAAGAGGAAGACCAAGAACAATGCTACTGGACTGGATGATGACAAAGGACGGTTACAGAGGGCTAAAGATGGATGCACAGAACAGATATGCGTGGCGTCATTGGACATATGAACCTGCCTGACGGCAGAGAACCAAAGAAGAGAAGACTTCACTCTGTTCCTTGAAACTAAAACTGTCTTATTTAGCCGTGGTTGGGCCGGGAGCGTTTCTGAGCAGCCTAACTTGAAGAGGAGCTATATCAAATTTTTTAAGTAACTAAATAAGCGCCATCTAATGATGCTTGATAATTCTATAGTGGCGCTAAATAAAAGTATATAAGCAATCTCGACTGATTGTTAAGACAACAGAAGAACAATCTCCAGCAGTTTGTTGCCAAGCCAATGTAAAACAGGTGGCCACCGACTCTGCCTCAGTGGCAACGGCGGGGGGGGGGGGGCGAGCGGCCGAATGACGATCCCCGAGTCTCTTTGCGCCCCCTTTCCAGATATCGACAATTTTTGAATTTGCAGTGGTAGCATAATAAGGCTGTCATTTTAGCAAAATTGCTCATCATTTCGGTGCTTATAGTACTGGTCTAAGTCTTCAAAGTGTCCCTTCCATGCAGATTTTTAAACATTTTCCTACTGCAATGGTATCAGTTTAGACTGTCATTTTAACGAATTGTTCATCATTAATTTTCAGTGCTAATAGTGCTTGTTCAAGACTTCAAAACTTTCCCCTCATTTTTATAATCATTGAGATTTCCACACATTGTCATGGAAACATTTTTAGGCCATGATCTCAACAAGATTTCTCATATTTATTTGCTGTAAGACATGGCTTCAGACTTCAATAAAATGTCTCCTCCACAGTTATCCTTTTTTGGAATATATTATTGTAATTGTAGGAATTAATATAAAAAAGTTGCTCAGTTTAAATGCTAATAGTCATAGCTTAACAACTTGAAGAAGAAGTCTTTCAAAAACTTACGTCAAGCCTTTTTATAAGGCAATGTATTCTCTTTTAAAAGGTGTCTTTCATCGGAAGAATTCAAACACCACCAGTTCGGGATGATTCGGATTTGACGGGGGCCTATAACAATAGAAGCTGTTGTCCTTGGAAAAAATTGGATTCTTGTTTATTTAATTCACCCCCAGGATCTAAGTTGACGGGATTTATCGCGTGAGGGTCGGTTAGGGCTCAGGTTAGGCGTCGTGAGGGTCGGTTAGGGTTGGTTTTAGGGCTAGTGCAGTCATTCTAACATGTGCACATAATCAGCACATAGAACGGACATGGAAAGCATGATTGGGGGTGAATTAAAAAACAAGTACCGAGAGACGTTTATTTGTGGTACTACTGCCATGAAGAATCAATCATTCTCTGTGGTTGGCCAAGTGCATCGTTGAAGTTCGTGCGAATGGAACCAAGAGCAATCTCTTTTGCGCAGAACGGTGACCTTGAACACTCGTGGAGCAATAAAGCTCTCGCAAGTAGATGGTCTCCGAGCTCCAATGCAAGATTCTAATAAGATCTTTACCGACAGACAGACCAGCATACAGAGAGACACCCAGCCGTAGAAATAGGCCGACGGACGGTCAGAAAGACGGACTAATAAACATTATTTCTTTGAGGATATTTGACACCTTTATTAGGAGATTTTATAAATGCTTCTTCTTCAATTGGATAATTTAAGTTGCTTTTGCCAACCGCGAATCATTTATATAGTCCAGGGTAATACCTAAAATAGGTGTCAAATGAGAGCTCGACGCAATCGTAAATTTACAAAACACCACTTCAATAAAAACACATCAGAGGCGCTCCCGACCTGACACCCCACGTCACCCTCCACCTCCCCAAGACACCCCACCAAACTCCCACCTCCATCGGTACGCCCCCCGTGAAATTTAGGTTTTCGGGAAAATATGCATCCCACCTCCCGTTGTAGCCCATAATGTAATATCGTAAGTTATCTAATTCGTGTT
This sequence comes from Lumbricus rubellus, assembly GCA_945859605.1. Taxonomy (NCBI): domain Eukaryota; kingdom Metazoa; phylum Annelida; class Clitellata; order Crassiclitellata; family Lumbricidae; genus Lumbricus; species Lumbricus rubellus. The sequence goes on from OX243821.1 coordinate 5,192,711, forward strand.
TTGTTTCGCTTTTTTACTGACTGTTGCAATAAATTGGTTACAATAAAAAAATATAGATTGATTGATACAGTCATAATTATTCACACGTAAGAACCAAAACAATGGATTTGAATTGTTTTCAGGCGGAGAGAGGAAGCCAGTGAAGTTGTTCAGCTAAGACTGTTGAGATGTATAATACGAGTCGACTAGGACTACAGTAACAGGTGGAGGTCTTCTACGATCTCTAAGAGATGGAAGATGCCAGTGAGTTGATCGCTTTTCGTACCCCATGTTTATATAACAAGGATGCAACCGTTTTAAAGGTATTGTAATTGTAATTGTAGTCGAACATTTATATAGCGCCTCTTCAAAAGAACTTCTAAGAGGAGTATTGCTTCCGTTGCTGTAATTACAGTGACATTGTGGTTTGATTGCTTTGTTTTCACATTTGAAGACAAGCTTTCTAAACATCCAGATTCTGCTTTCGTTTGATCGATACGCCGCCATCATTAATGTATAATCATTTCAAAGGTGTCTAATAGCAACCCCCCCCCCATTTGCTAGACTTCACTTACAATTACACAGACGTTTATTTTGCAGCATTTCACTTCACCTTTCCTAATCTACGTCTTCTCTAAGAATTTCTATAGCGCCAATTTAAATATATTTGTCCTGGGCACGACGTTAAACTGCATCCATCCTCCGCCACAGGGAACCAACAACGTCCCTGTACCGGTCTTAAGCCCGGACAAAGGAGGAATGTTTGCCAGATGGGTGGCGACACACTGGCAGCAAAAGACCAAGACGATTGTAATCCGCAAAAACCACGACACAAGTGACATAGCGACCCAGATGCTTCAAGGTGTCATGATGTGAAGCAGACATGCATAGGTCGGTCAGGACAGACCAGTGGAGAGAGTCGGAGAGAGAGCGTAGGACACACACGGGCATTGAGCCCTATGATATTGATGATGATGAATTTAAATATCGAAATCAAATGTTCGATTTTTGTTGATCGACGACGATGATCAAAAACGACGGATTGATGGATTAATGGACGATAATGTTGATACGATGTTGTCGCCCAGTGTCTAACGCTGCAACGCGTCGTGTACTTCGCTCCTCGGCTATTATAGATGGTGAGCTTCTGGTTCTGCGGGCTCGCTTGACTATTATGCAGCGCCGTGCTTTCTCGGTTGTTGGCCTTCCGTTTGGAATGACCTCCGGTTGCGCTTCGCTCTTTACTTGTAATTTTCCTGCCAGTGTATCGCCACCCATCTGACAAGTCTGTCAATTATTTTTTCTTCATTCGTGGTTGGGCTGGAAGCACCTCTGAGCTATTATAGATGGTGAGCTTCTGGTTCTGCGGGCTCGCTTGACTATTATGCAGCGCCGTGCTTTCTCGGTTGTTGGCCTTCCGTTTGGAATGACCTCCGGTTGCGCTTCGCTCTTTACTTGTAATTTTCCTGCCAGTGTATCGCCACCCATCTGACAAGTCTGTCAATTATTTTTTCTTCATTCGTGGTTGGGCTGGAAGCACCTCTGAGCTATTATAGATGGTGAGCTTCTGGTTCTGCGGGCTCGCTTGACTATTATGCAGCGCCGTGCTTTCTCGGTTGTTGGCCTTCCGTTTGGAATGACCTCCGGTTGCGCTTCGCTCTTTACTTGTAATTTTCCTGCCAGTGTATCGCCACCCATCTGACAAGTCTGTCAATTATTTTTTCTTCATTCGTGGTTGGGCTGGAAGCACCTCTGAGCTATTATAGATGGTGAGCTTCTGGTTCTGCGGGCTCGCTTGACTATTATGCAGCGCCGTGCTTTCTCGGTTGTTGGCCTTCCGTTTGGAATGACCTCCGGTTGCGCTTCGCTCTTTACTTGTAATTTTCCTGCCAGTGTATCGCCACCCATCTGACAAGTCTGTCAATTATTTTTTCTTCATTCGTGGTTGGGCTGGAAGCACCTCTGAGTAGCTCTGAGTACAGTGTAGCTCCTAGAAGATTCGCTAAATAAATGCTTTTATTAAATGAGTGAGTGAATGAATGAATGAATGAATGAATGAATGAATAATTAATGATTAACATTACCTTGGTCGGTTTTTAGACATGGTTCTGGCTCTCACGTGCTAGACTGCTACTATGGACGACTGTTATTTCCACAATTCTCTAGACTTCGTTCAATTTCGGCGCAATGACTGACCCAGCAAAGACGAGAATTTAATAACTATTTGGATAACTATTTGTAGGACTGGTGTACAATTAGCAAAGTTGACATGAAAACAGTTAAACGAATTATTAAACCATCAAAGGTTGTTCTTCGCTCTGCTATTAATTTTTTAAACATATTGATAAAGACGGTTTAAATAACATTTTGACAGGAAATCGGTTTACGGTAATGGTACAACATTGGGACCAGCAGCAGAGAATCAGCAAGAGCGCCGGACTGCACCACTGCAAAAGATCGACTCAGTTTTCATTCACCAGGTTGTGTCGATTAAATGAACGTTCAATGTGATGGTCGCTTAGCTTGTGATCATCCGTTCATATAACGAATGGTAATAATACTACGTTGGTTTGGGTCACGTTTGATATAATCAACCAGCCATTAATCGGATTGCAATATTGCAAGCCGCAAATTCTTTATTTAATACCCACTGGTCAGTGTTTCGATGGTGTCTAATGTTCTTCCAATATTACCACATAATTATATTAAATACAATACGCTAGCGTTGAGTACGCTTTACGTGAACAAAAAGAACCAATCTAATTTATAATTTTTCTAAATTTACTAAAGTCTTATAATATTATAAGAATTCATTATGGTGCCAGTCTTGTAACGAACAGGCCATACAGGAATGTTCTAGATCTTTTTATGCACTGAGAACGCATAGAGCCTGCACTCTGACGCTCTCCACGAGGTAGCTCTAACCACTTATGTCGCGAGCATCCTCTATGCTGCCCCAGCCTGGTGGGGGTTCACCATTAGTAACGACAAAACTAAATTAGAACGAATGTTGAACCGGATGCAACGACTTGAGTTCCTTTCCGCGATGTTTAGGAACATGGTGCGCAGGCATGGGCGGAGTTTATCAGGGGATGGGGGGGGGGCTAAGCCCCCCAAGAATCCACCGACTTTACCATGTATGATGTATCAATAAAGACTCACAAGGGCAGCGCAGGACAAAACAGCGCAGACAAAAAGGCGCGATAGCAAAACGGCGCGGGACAAAACGGCGCAGACATGAATAAAAATATTGTTTTAGCAGTTTAATTGTTTATTTGGTAGAAGCACTAAAAGCCAACTTCTAAGCAATTATTTTTTTATCAACCCAATTACAATTTAGGTAATAACCTTTTTATCAACTATTTTCTTCATATCCAGCTTCCATTTAAGAAAGAATAGTTCAACCACTCCAGCCTCCGTTCAAGCAAGGATATTTTCATCAATTCAGCTTCCATTAAGCAAGACTATTTTCGTCAATCAAGCCTCCATTTAAGCAAGACTGTTTTCATCAATCCAGCTCCAGTTTAAGCAAGACTAGTTTCCTCAATCGATCGATTCTATATTCGAACTGAGCTACTAACGACGGGTGGCACTGTTTGTTTTAAGCAAAGTAGCGAACAATCACTAAACGGGTATCGTAGTCGTTTTGCCGCGCCGTATTGTCGGCGCCGTTTTGTCATGGTATTTTGAATTGCGCCGTTCTGTCGGCGCCGTTTTGTTACGGCGCCACTTTATCCGAGTCTATATTGAACACGTTAACAGAGTAGCCTATAACAGCGAATAGGTTATACAGGCGTGTAGATTTATCTCACATCATGCATATGACACCAGTCATTATGCGTGAAATGAAACACAGTGAAAAAGTATCAGTTGTCGCTTATCTTGGTTTTTTTAAGTAAACTTAAAAAACAAATTATACCAAAAAATATCACTTTACAATATTACTTAATCATCACTTGAACATATTCAAGCCCTCAGTTCAACAACAATTATATTATACACTGAAGTTTCTGACATTTATGTTAAAAAAAGCAGCGAATAACATTTTCAAATGTTTAGTCACCATTAAAAACACTCAATCCTTAGCATCAACAATTCTCTGAAGTCGAAAAAGTTTCTGCTCAAGAAAGCAACGAATGATGTTCTCAAATGGAAGATTGGTTTTCAGTGCGTTAAATTCATACACAACTTCAGAGATTAAATTATTGTAGTCGATGAGACATCTCACTTTCAAATATCTTGCCAGAAAATGCCTTCCCAAGAAATAATGGCATTTACTGGAATAAGAATTCAAAAGAACTGTTGAAAGTGAACTACTGCTAGGGTAGAACTCATGGAGTAACTTTTTTGCCAAATTGACGTTTCACTAACTTCCATTGATGGAAAAAGATTGCAAACAAGTGTGTAAAGTCCAAGCAAGCATTGAATGTCTCGGTCGAAATAGACGTCGAACGGAGGCAAAATCATAATATTTGCAAACGCAAATTCATTCAAATCAATCCGCATAGCAGGCTCATTGAGAATTATTTCGCATAAATGCAAAACGTCAGAGTATTTTCGACATGTGTATAAAAAAGCAGCACGGTAACAGTTAACTGTACTGCATTCAATGTCGAAATTTTTGCAAATCGCATTGTAAAACGATGTCATATAACCTAAGGAATATTGCTTAAGCAATTGAATAATATCGTCTTCATCTGGCAGAAAACTCTCATCATGCAAATGATGCAATTCCAAGAAATGCATTTGATCTTTTCTTTGATACACGAGTGAAACATTCTTTCTTTTCTGTGCATTTTGTGACGATTTTCGATTTGTAATAGCCATTAAAATTACATCTAGCGGAAATGCTGCCACTTGAGAAATGTCATTCAGTCTCACAACTCTTAAAGTTTTTTCAAGTGACAAATTTAGTAAATAACGAGCAAACACCTGTGGTGTAAGGCGCAGATCAAGAAGAAACTGCCTACTAGTGTGATATAGAGGAGAGTCTTTCGTCTTCAGGAAAATCAAATAAAATCCAATTATCTTAGAAATGTTTTCAATGTACATCAAACAACCTGCATTTAATGTTTCTTTCTCTTCCTCTTCCGCAGTCCTCTCGACCATGATCACTATCGAGCAAAGGTCTATAGCAAGTTGGAATTCTGATGTGGCAAAATAAAGAGCCGCCATGTATATCAAAGTGGCACTGTCGGATTCGTTTCTTTCATTACCCAATGCTGACCCGAGAAGTGTCTTTGATATTTCAGAGACAAGTTGGAATTCTAGAGCATCATTTGAACCAGTCAGATTTTCCATCAGATCCTGAGCCTTTATGAAATGTAATTGGCCTTCATTAGCGCCAGTGTTTAATGGTCGTGACAAGCTGTGGTATCTTGAATTAAAAGTTTTTCTTTTTTAGAAACTTTTCTTATTACTTCACCCAACCTCCGTTTGTAACCATTGTACTTTACTTTAGAGTCCAAAAAGCTGGCTGCGTACAATAAGCGCAACATTGTTCCGTAAAACCAATAACATGACTCGTACTCTGCGGCTGGCAGAAAATCGCATTCATTTTTCAAAAGTGACCAGAATCTGAAACTGTATTGGGCAATATCGACAACTGGATTTTCCGGTTCTCCTCGTGCTAAACCATGTGCATATTCAATATCCTGAAAGAATCTTAACGAAATATAAAGGTCAATGGATTTGGGATGATTTGCTTTCATCGCTTCAATGATCTTCGGCAAATACTCATAGCTTAAGACTTCTAGAGTGCAGTTTTCATCCAATAGTTTAACAATACTTGGCTGCATATAATGTTCCACAAACCAAAGGCTGAGATTGTCAGTCAGGGAATAAAAAATCAAATTTGAAACAGTTTGATCGACGATCTTCCGGTTAAATTGTTCATGAAATAAATTTGCCTGAGGAATAAAATAGTTTGGACATGTTGCCTCTTTGAGCCATATTGCAAGTGTTTCCAATAACTTGCAGCATATGTTAATGACAGAAAACGAATTCCACCATTCTGGTGATATATCTTCACAGGACCACAGCATCAGTGTTTTAAAATGATATGTACAGAGAACTTCATCTTCCTTTGGACAATCTTTTTTTATTAGTTCTCTTTTGGCAAGGAATCTAAGCATATGATAAACAATCTGCTGAACTGGAGTCCAACTTTTAATAAAAATTACTTCCGCAACCGAAAAAGACAGTCTCCGCTGATTTTCATAATTTCTACATGAAGGATGTTTTGCATCTACAACATGACAACCATTCTGAACTACCTCTTGGATGATGGCAGTCGTCGGCCATCCGTGATTTCTTCGTCGAAAAGGCCATTGTTTGGCTTCGTTTGGCCACTGTGGGCACCACACAGATCTAACGATATCGATTATAGGCTATATGAGTTCGTGTCATAGAAACTTGCTCTTACTGCAGGACCAACAATGTGCCATTCCTCTTCATTGTCGGGTTTTAAACTCTCAAAAATATCGGTTCGGCCTAGACTTGTTTGTTTGTCAGCCTTAATGAATTCGTAGGTTTTCTGTTCACAGTTAAGAACCATTTCTCCCAAATAACGAAGTCGTACAAAGGATGGATAATCAAGATACGGTTCCATCAACAGACATAGGCTACCCTTTTCGTATAACTATGACGGATATCATACGGATATATTGGTTTTTCATTTGTAAAGGCTAGCTGTTCGGACATCAATTGAAAGATGTCAACGTCGTCGATGCATGTCTGTAGGGGTTGAATGAAGAACTCAGCGCAGCTGCCACATATAACAAAATACAATCCATCCACTACTTTGAAATCGTCTACATGCATCGAGAAAGTAGGTTTCTCATTGTTGGGTTTTGGAATTATTCGACATGTACCGACGATGAATGATGATACGATGTCTTCTTCCATTACTAAACCAAATATTATATAGGAAAACAAGTCAGGTTGCGCATTATTTATAATATTGAATATAAACATTTATGAAACGCCTATTTTATGGTGAACCGCCCAGAGGCAGAAGAAACTGTTGTACCGAACAGAAACAGAAGGTGAATTTAAAAAAGGACCAATTGATCAGTGGCGGCGCCAGACACTTTTTGTAGCCAGGGCATAGCCAGGGCAGTCACACAAGTAACCAGGGCAGAGGGCTAGTCGTACGGGCTTACATAGGGCCTATAATTTTGCGCTTCCGTGCATGCCATAAATCACTCACCCTACACTACTAGAGTTGGCAGGTCAGAGGATCAAATGGGGGAAGCCATAAAACCGAGCACTTTGACATTTGAAAAGCAAATCTTAGAAACCTTATACAGGGTGGGCCATAAAAAAGAACCCCTATTGTTTTTTCGAATATCTTGGCCAGAAGCAAAAAAATATCAAATTTTACTGGCTTAAAGACAATTCATATTTACGCAGAGTCGCCAGATTTCACCGCAATGTTTCAAGCAGAACAAGAGTTATATCACTTCTAGTGAGACCACCCTCTGTTTGACGATTCAAAAACATAATGCAACAAAAAGCAGCAACAAAGCGATTTCTTATAAGTCTCATCTCAAATAATAATATTATTGCTATCAAATTAACGTGATAGTACAGCACATATTGTGTTCAATGTGTCTACCACCAATGCCCACATTTGTTTTGAGTCCTTTTGCACAGTTTTTTATGGACTTGGTGATGTGTTCCAGATGTAAATCTTCCCAATCAACTCCAACGCGACCATCAATTTTCATTCTCTTATCGTTCTTGGTTTTGACTGCAGATTGCGGTATTTCTCTAGCAATTGTTCTCGAGTCTCCACATTTGATCAAATCATCGGGTTCAAATCCGGAGATTTGGAACCATTGGTCCTTTTCAATGAAACCAGTATAGTAATATTATTGGCGTTGAACCGATCTCCTTTCATAAGCGACACATTTCTTAACTCTCTATTTCGATTTAGCTCTTCATTTCTGTGCAATCACTGTTCATCAGATTGATCGGCGGTTATAGGCCTTGCTCATGAAGTGTACGAATACAAATTTTGCCTGCCATCGACACCTTGGGCATTTTAATTTGGTAGAAATTTCGATTTTATTATTTTAAAAACAAAATTACTAATCTGAAAAATTCATTTGGCCAATAAACGGCTGCACTTGTAACCGGCACGCGCTGTGGTTGCTTTTTTGCACCGACTTTCGCAGAACCTTAAAAACGATAGTGCTTAGGCCTATAATTATCTGCCAAATATTCAAATTAACCCTTATAGGGTAACCCCTTTTCGGTTACAGTTGTTGGTAACCGGGGGGTAAAAAAATACCCCCAATTTATTTTCGTCAAATCTAGGGAAATGTTTAACCAATTTCGGTCCTGTTTAATTTATATGATAGACAAGGACATTTTTGAACGTAGTGAGTAACAAATCTTGAATTAAAATGATGACCCGTGATTATAAGCGGTCTGATTAACTCATGACCAACTTCTAGCAGGAACACATGGCGCTTGTCCAAACGTAGGCCTAATTAATATGAGTGATCTCGCCATGTTGGATTCTGCAACTTCTATAATTGTGATATATGCGTTGAGCGCTGCTGCATCAACCAAGAAATAGAAGAGGCCATCTTCTGGTCCTGTAACTGCAAGTGTACCCCTTTGTTTCCTGGTCGAACGAGTCCACGGCGCCTTTTGTGGCGTTGTAATCACCTATTTCTTTCGATAGCCTTTATGCAAAAGTAAGTAATCTACACTAATATAATGCAACCTGAAACAGGAATCATACAGCAAAGAATGACTAATTCATATGCAAAAATACAAGAACAACATATCTCCAACAATTCACTTCTATCAACTACTATGCGTACATCTACATAGTGTAGAAATGATTTGTCCAGTACTGGAATATGAAACCTTACTTTTCACACTAGTCTGCCGCTAGGTGGCAGCACAATGTGGCACAGCTGAAAACGACATTGTGAAGAAAAAACATATTTAGGAAAGGTCACAAAAGCAAAAGTCTATTTTCTTTTATTCAAAAAAAGTATACGAAAAAAAGTAGGCTGGGGGTTATTTTTTACCCCCCCTCCCCCGGTTACCCTATAAGGGTTAATCAATGGAATTAGTAGCTCATTATCGAGGGAAGAGTTGGGGAAATGTGAGTTTATTTCCAACTTAAGGAGTAAACGTCAATTTGATCTCCTGCGATAATCAGTCGTTTCTTTTCTTCATCGTAACACAATTTATTTGGCACGCCAAGCCACGGTTCTTTCTTCTCTCCGGTTGGAATAAGAATTTGATTCCATTTAAGATAGGAATCCAAGATAAACACTCTACCATTCCCAGAGTTAGCCACAAACACTCGATCGTCTGAATCGAGTGAGAAATGATCAGGACTCTTTAGTTGTTGCGTTTTATTTGAAGGAATAAAACGACGGATGACCATCTGTCCATCTCTGCTCAGTTCACTTATTTTCCATTTCATTACCCATCCAATCGACATGTTCAGTATGACGAAATTTCCGATGGATGTTTCCGCTGCATGAATAGAATTCTCAATATCTCTTGGAAACTGAACGGATCGAATAAGTTCTGCGTCTGATCCATAAATCATCAGAGAGAACGATGATTCGTCTAGAACCAACAACTGCCCATCAGTCGACACTGAGAGACTACGTGGTATATAGTCAAATTTAAGCCATTTAATGATTTTGTATTCGCCATCTTCTTCTCTTACTATCTTCCATACGCATTTCTCATGATCGTCAGTGACGTAGAGACAATTTTCTCTTTCACTGGAATCAATGAATCTCGGAGATATAATCGCTGGTAAATCGATTCCTTTTTGCCAATTAAATGGATTTTGATCATCGAATAGGCCTACACAAATTACAGGAGGAAGAGAATACGATATAATGAGCATGTAGATTTTGTTTCGCAGCTTAGTCATGCTACGCACAGGCTGACACATATATTTGCGTATCTTGATTGTCTCAGTAAAACTGATGGAAAACGCGCGCACGACTAGAATAAAGAACAAAACAGAGAACAAACAAATTACTAATAGGCCTGCGCAAATGATTGACGGCTAGTTATTACCTTTATTTTTGCAGCATATTTGTCTTAAAAATGAATGTTGTTGTTGTTGATGATGATGATGATGATGATGATGATGGTGATGATGAGAATGACGATGATGACGATGGTGATATTAGTGATGATGACGACGACGATGATGATTTCACTGCCCAAACGCAGGTTCATTGGCCTTATACTCTTTGGTAATGATACGAGTGAGGTTGTCTCCCGTTGCCTTCCTCACCGACAATATGTGGGTGAGCAACTTGTCATAGGTCGCTACACAGTGACTTGAGGTAGATTCGAACCTGCGACCCTTCGGTCACAAGGCGCCGAACTTACCACTGCACAAGCGCGTCGCACGAATAATAATTATTATAATCCGTAATATCCGCGTTTACTAATTAATAATGAAAGATCCTTTTTGACGAAAGCGTTCAGAAAATACATGTACTTACCAATGGTTTTCTTGAATTGATTTCTATCGACGCTAATCACCATTGAAATCGGAGTTTGAAAAGTTTCAACGAAAACATCTCTCAGCTCATTTGATTCATACAACTTCTGAATATGTTGAAGGGCTGATTGTGAGTGACACCAGATCCAAACGACTACAGTCTGTCTATCCAAGTGGGAGTTGAGGATTTCTATATCTTCTTCTTTGAGTTTATTGATGATTTTGTCATTTCGATGTGACCGTGGTTTTGTTTTGCTTCGAAGATCCTCGATTTTCTGATGAAGCATTTGTGACTCCATTGACGCTGTACACTTTGCTCCTCGAAATTGCAGCTTAATTTTTGTTGTACCTAAAAGCAATGTTTTGAAAATAATTTTCAAGAAACTGCTCAGACACAGGTTTCGATAACTTCAGTTAAACTTAAAATAATATTTTGTAGGATGAAGACACGCTACCGGAATTAAGTTTCGTCTAATTTGAGCAAGAATTAGTATCACGCTCTTTAATATGAAATGTCATTATTACTCGGGTAGGATATAATTCATAACCGCCAATTCATGAATAGTAGGCCTATTAAAACGGAAATAGGCCTACACGGATATTATTTATTTCGACAAGGAACGGAACACGTTCACGTGATAAAGATCATTGGGGAAACCTAGGAGGGGGACAGGGGAGACGGTCCCCCCAATGAAGACGTTGGGGGGGACGGCCCATGCATTTGTCCCCCCCACCAATGTTCAAGCGTTAGGACATGTACACAATCTTCAGTAGAGAACTAGAGAAAAAAGGTTTGGCAGATGAAGTCAATATTATTAATAATGATACGAATTCCAGGGCAATCTAGGCCCTAACCAAAAGTTATTAAGTCCCAGGTTGGATAGTTTGCGAACATTATTCTGTACAGATAAGACACCTCTTTTAACT
>OX243821.1:5204320-5225342 GCA_945859605.1 Lumbricus rubellus
TTTTCTGCCACAGCAACGCGTGGCCGGGTACAGCTAGTAGGCAATAAAAACCTACGAATTAATTCGCAAGTTGAATAATTTCTAATCTAAACTATTATCGTCAAACAAGTTAACTTTATAGAATTCTGGTGATAAATCCATTTCCCAACAACGAATCACATCGTTGAATCTGCAGATTATGCGAGTGGAGCACAAGGGAGTAACCAGTTACACGTTCAGGTGGAAGAGAAGATCGAGGAGGACTTGACATAGAGACTGTGGTAAGCAAACTGATTATACTGGAATCAAAATGATGTCTTTACACACCCGAAAATCGTTGATAATACATGAATCAAATTGATGTCCCTACACACTCGAAATCGTTGATAAAACCAAAATCAAAATGATGTTTTTACATTTTTGCACACCCGAAAATCGTTGATAATGCTGGAATCAAAATGATATCTTTGCACACCCGAAAATCGTTGATAATGCTGGAATCATAATGATATCCTTACACACCCGAAAATCCTCAATAATTCTGGATTCAAAATGATGTCCTTATACACTCGAAAATCGTTGATAATACTAAAACCAAAAATGATCCCTTAGACACCTGAAAATCGTTGATAATAGTGGAATCAAAATGATGCCATTAGACACCCGAAAATCGTTGATAGTACAAGAATTAAAATAATGTCATTAGACACCCGAAAATCGTTGATAATACTGGAATCAAAATGATGCCCTTAGACACCCGAAAATCGTTGATAAAACTTGAATGAAAATGTTGTTCTTAGACACCCGAAAATCGTTGATAGTACGAGAATCAAAATAATGTCCCTAGACACCCGAAAATCGTTGGTAATACTTCACAGATCACAAGTCACAAGCCAGGTCTCGTGATCAGGGAGAAAATGGGCAACTTTAGACTTCCAGACAGTTGTAAAATCGTATCCTCGCAGCTAAAAATAGTTTTTAAAAGCCATTGTAATCCGATTGGCAGTTTTTTACTAGGGAATATCGAAAGATTGACAAACCGTCATACAGTTCTGAAACTTCCTTTGAAATGCTCTGATAGCAGGTTTAATAACATAGACACGAGTAGGTTTTCATTTCTATCAGTGTTTCCTTTCCAATCTTTCTATTAAACATAATTTGCATATAAAAAATTAACGCAAAGAATTTAGTCATGAATTTGAATAAAATTCAGTATATTGTATGTTTTTCGTATATATATCGTTGATTTAATATATTACAGAGGTGTCTATGTTAAATGCTTCGAATGTTTTTTGCAAAGCAATCACTGGACAACAGTGATTTTGCTTCCTGGACCTTTTCATGTGTTTCTTATGCAGTTTCTGTTGCTGATCACGAAAATCACCTTGAAATTGTCCCATCACGTAAGGTTTTTGAGAAATCGTCAAATTTTCGTTACGTTTTGGAATCGTAAAAAAACAGTGGTTTTAGGCATCAGGCATCCATAAAAGTGGTATAACTTTTGTTCTGTTTGAAATATTTTGATGACATTTGGCCATCTGGTGTAAATATGAATTGTCGTTAAGCTTGTAAAATTTCATGTCGAAATTCTTACTTTTGGCCACGATATTGGCCAAAAACCTAAGGGTCCCCCCTTTTTGGCTCATCCCGTACATTGTACATGTGCAACTAAACAAGAAATAACTGTAAAACATTAATTTCATGTTTCCAACTTTTCTAAGTGATACAGTCATCATCAGCATCTATATTATGAGGAAGCACTGTTATAAAGATTTGTTTTCCAATTAAACTAAATTATAGTATATTGTAAATGTGTACGTAACAATATAATGTGAGCGTGTAAGTTAAAATGTTGCATGCTGGGTTTTTTCAAAAACCTTACGTGATACAACAATTCTGAGCACACCATCGTGTTCAGCACGTCACATTCTATAGCAAATTGTGAAAGATTTTCCGGAAATAACAAAAATTAAGTTATAGTATATAATATTGTAAATTATATGCAATAAATGAGCATTTAAGTTAATATCTTGCATGCTGTTTTCTCAAAAACCTTACGTGATACAATAATTCTGAGCATACCATCGTGTTCAGCATGTCAAATTCTATAGAAAACAGTGGAAGATTTTCCGCAAATAAAAAAAATAAGTTATAGCATATTGTAAATTATATGCAATAAAGTGAATAAACGAGCATTTAAGTTAGAATCTTGCATACTGTTTTTCTCAAAAACCTTACGTGATACAACAATTCTGAGCATACCATCGTGTTCAGCACGTCAAATTCTAAAGAAAACCATCAAAGATCTTTTGGAAATAAAAAAATTAAATTATAGCATATTGTAAATTATATGCAATAAACGAGCATTTAAGTTAGAATCTTGCATACTGTTTTTCTCAAAAACCTTACGTGATACAACAATTCTGAGCATACTATCGTGTTCAGCACGTCAAATTCTATAGAAAACCATCAAAGATCTTTTGGAAAAAAAAAATTAAATTATAGCATATTGTAAATTATATGCAATAAACGAGCATTTAAGTTAGAATCTTGCATACTGTTTTTCTCAAAAACCTTACGTGATACAACAATTCTGAGCATACCATCGTGTTTAGCACGTCAAATTTTATAGAAAACCATCAAAGATCTTTTGGAAGTAAAAAAATTAAATTATAGTATATAGTAAATTATGCAAAATATGAGCATTTAAGTTAAAATCTTGCATATTCTTTTTCTCAAAAACCTTACGTGATACAAAAATTCTGAGCACACCATCGTGTTCAGCACGTCAAACTCTATAGAAAACCGTCAAAGATTTTTCGGAAGCAAAAAAAAAAGTTAAAATTTGTTGTCCAGTGTAATTATTGTGTGAAATTTATTATTATTCTTCCAAAGTTTAACGTCATCCTATGGCAGCAAAGGCCGTTGACGACAATACAATATAAGAGTACAGAGCAGTAAACAAAAACTTATGTAGCCTCCAAACTACACCAACGAGGTGTCTAAACGGAGCTGTACAATCTCATCTACATTCAATTTTTAGACAACACAAAGTAGTTCATCGGACACTCGTTCAGGTTTACACTTTACACATTATGAAAAAAAATTATCTTAAATCCAAACATTAGATATTATAATTGTACATTGATTGTCTCATACAACTAATTACGTTAGTGACTCCAGTGAACAGTTCCTGTTACAAAAGTTCAATATGTAAGTGAATCAATAATAATAATAATGTAACGTTTCTTGTACATAAGAAACCTGCACCATTAAATTTTAAAACATCAATCAAATATTTATAAATCTGACCAAGATACAAATGCCATCTACAACAAGGACGCAAATGGTTTCTTCACAAAATCCGACCTTTAGTTATAAGTTTAAACAACCGATACACTTGATTTTGATATAAATTCACAGTCAATCCATTTTTTACAGAAATTTCATCTTTATATATTTGACATGTATTTCTTAATGAATTCGAAATATTTTCTTTTTTACACTCAATTAAAATGTGATGAATTGTCTCTTTGACGTGACAAGCGTCACACAAACCGCGGGAATGTCTTTTTATTATGAATAATCTTTGATTTGTGTTTGCCGTTCCTAGACGCAGTTTTGACATGACATGACACGACAAGGTGACTAGGTGAAGACCTATGTGTGAAATTTGCCAAATTCCATCATTATATAAATTCGTAATATAAACTTTAAAAGAGGTGTCTAATACAATCTGCACTCCGATCGTGTTGAATAAAAAAAATTACAGTTTGAACTACTTCTATCGGGACTGAGAAAATGGATCATTTAAAAAAATTGATGACAGCTAAAATGCTACAATTAGACGTGAACATTAAAAAAACAGCCTTCCTTCACCCCTCCCAACTCGGCGCTTCGCGCTTCAGCGATCGTCCTTCAGCCGCTCGTCCGCCCCCCCCAAAGTTCGGACCAGGTTTCCTCCCCTGATAAAGATCAAAGAACAGCAAATAAATAAGGATCATTAAATTAAATGGAGTAAATTGCACAAAACCTAAATGTTTTATTGGATGTTTCATGTTTGAGTTAAGCTTGTAGATGATAGGTCATATTTTAACTTCAGGACTTGATGAAGATGATCAGTTTTTTCTATTTCCTAGATTAGTATATTGTGACTATTACTGCTATAAAAACGTCTGTTAACTATATTACTTGATTATCTGAGTGTTTGTACCAATTAAACAAAGTACTAATAAAATAACTTGCTTTGAAAATGCGCCGTTTTGTCGGCGCCGTTTTGTCGGTGCGCCGTTTTGTGGGTGCGCCGTTTTGTCGGCGCCGTTATGTCGGCGCCGTTTTGTCCTGCGCCGTTTTGTCGGGGTGCCCTAATATTGTTTTTTCTTGGTCGAAAACAATGAGTGGCAACTGGCAAGAACAGTCAGGAACGGAATTCGATGCTAAACCTCAAATCGCACTGGTTTGAAATATAGTCTTATATTTTCGTCAATCCTAATAAGCTTACTTAAATAATCTAAAGATCTGAGATACCTTGGGTAAAAAACCAAAAACCAATAGTAATAAATAATAATAATAATAATAATAATAATAATAATAATAATAATAATAATAATAATAATAATAATAATAACAATAACAATAATAATAATAATAATAATAATAATAATAATAATAATAATAATAATAATAATAATAATAATAATAATAATAATAATAATAATAATAATAATAATAATAATAATAATAATAATAATAATAATAATAATAATAATAATAATAATAATAATAAGAAGAAGAAGAAGAAGAAGAAGAAGAAGAAGAAGAAGAAGAAGAAGAAGAAGAAGAAGAAGAAGAAGAAGAAGAAGAAGAAGAAGAAGAAGAAGAAGAAGAAGAAGAAGAAGAAGAAGAAGAAGAAGAAGAAGAAGAAGAAGAAGAACAACAACAACAACAAGTACAGGTAATAATAATAATATTAATGTTTGGAATGGTCTTGCTCGAGCATGGCGGCTTTGTTTTTAAGCGATCTATTTGTGACGTCAAATTGATTTTACCGTCGTTTCTTAAACCTCTTATCACATTGGACTATTAATAGCCTACGTCCAAGGTTGTATCGTTAAATCACATATATTATTTTACATATATTAAATGCACATTCAAATTTGGGCAACGGAAATTTTAAATTTCCAACATGTAAAATATAGGAAATCATTGTTTGCAACTGCAAGCCTTACTTTCTAAATTACCAAATGTGACGTCATATTTCCGTCATTTCCATGTTAGGGGACAATAATAAAAATGGGTTTCAGCAAAGATGACTTGAGTTTAATAAAAACAAATTAAAAGAAGAAAAACATTACGGTGCACAAGGTTTTAAAGGAATTTTCTAACAGAAACTGGCTCATCGCAGCCTTATGAAACTCGCACACGTGACGCTGACCAGTGACCACTTCAAACAGCGAAATGTGGAAGAATGGAATCGCTTTGATCAAGGGATTTTTGACAATTCAACCAATGAATGGCGAAAGCGCCTTAGAGCATGCGTTCCAGCTTATAGAGAACATTTTGAACATCAGCTTTGAAGATAATTTCTTATCTATTACATGTTGGAAACTGAAAATTTTCGTTGCCCAAATTTGAACATGCATGACTTCGGGCTCTGTTTGTAGAATTCGATAACATTTTCAGGAAACATTGATAATTTACCCCTCTTACATACTCTGAAAGTTTATGGAGATTCATTTAGAATTGACAAGTATATCGCCAAAACAAAAAGGGTATCAGTTCAATTGGGACACCGTGTATTATCATTTATCATATCACAATGAAGAATTTTTTCCTTGGTAAATAGGCCTCAGTAGCGCGATCACTCCCTTCGGGTAGCCTATAATTGCTCTCTACATTACACAGTAATGAATGTACACTAAGCTTTACTATCGCAATTCTTAACTGTAATTAATCGCTTTGTGTAATAATATGAATGCATAATTGTCTGTTTGATATTCTTGGGATCAATAAACAAGTTCAAGTTCATACAACGTTTTAATGCGATCGCATCCCGATGCACTTTCGATGATCAAGACAACGAAGAGTAGTGTCATTCTGGATATGTAAAAAACATTAATAAATAAAAATAGTAGTAGTAATAATAATAATAATAATAATAATAATAATAATAATATTAATAATAATAATAATAATAATAATAATAATAATAATAATAATAATAATAATAATAATAATAATAATAATAATAATAATAATAATAATAATAATAATAATAATAATAATAATAATAATAATAATAATAATAATAATAATAATAATAATAATAATAATAATAATAATAATAATAATAATAATAATATTAATATTATTAATAATAATAATACCGTCATAATACCGTCATCAGCGTTGACGGCTGTTGGTCGAACTTTTGTAACCTTGCGTAATTTACATAAAATTTATCCGTTTTACGTCTTTGTTAGCGCTGGATTTATGGATACATTGCTATGTTAAGATCTCGAGGTTTTGAGGATTTTATCTGTAGTAAGTGAATCGTTGAGAATTCAGTACAATTCTGTTTAGAAAAATTACTATTATTATCAGTGATCATAAGGCAATTAAAATAATCGCCATCATGTTTAAATGGCCGGTTGACGTCATTATCGTCATGGCAACGTTTATCTTCTGAGGGCGGAGCGTAACTGTTTACTTTTCAAACGTTAATTCAATATGGCGCTCAACGAGGGTGATGGCTATTTTGCATCAAAGCAACCTTCTCAAACAACTTCACTACAACCATTTTCATCAACGTTCAAACCTCTCGCTGACTCACTGATCATTTAGTAACACACTTATGCACAGATGAGCGTCTCAGATCACCAGAGTTTGACAAAAGCTAAAGGCGTATGCAGTGTTTGCAGATCTTTAAGACAGCTTCATAACAAAGACGGGAAAGTTCACTTTCACGGCCCTCGTAATCAACCGTGTCCAGGGTCGCATAGACTACCACACGGAGCGAGATGCAGCCAGGGTGACAGTCAAGAGGCAGAATTCCGCCAGACGAATGAGGACGAGCCGACGCTGCCGGTTGTCAGAACGGAGCAATTGTCGGTGAACAGTGACGCCCCTGAGTTCAGAATCCCGCATCCTACATTGACTCACAGATTGCTGAAACGCATCCCTAAAGCTGCTAGACTACAAACCGGACGTCTTCTCACAACGATCATCAACAAAGTCTTGAGTGACGCCGGAAACCCTTCTACGTGGCAGATGCTCCTCACTTTTGGTGCTGCGGTCTTGGAACAACCAAGAAGAGGAGGTCGCCGCCACAATCTTTCATCAACCATCAAGAAAAGGGTAGATGACTTCCAGACATCTTGGCAGCTTAAGAGAGATGAAATATTCACTGAGTCTCCCACCATTAACAGCCATGGTGGAAGATATAAAGCAGATGTCGACAGCCGGTTGCTTCAGCTGTTGCATCAAAACTAGAAGATGGCAACATCAGAGCAGCTATTAGAATTCTCTGCTCTAGCGACAAACCCGTTGCGGCTGACCAAGACACCTTAACGGAGCTACGATCAAAACACCCTTCGCCTCCAATCGACCGGCCTCTCATCACGGCAAAACACACGGCGGCGCCCTTTCAGACAACAGAAGATGAGGTGCTCGGTCGGATCCGCTCTTTTCCGCAGGGTTCTTCGGGCGGACCAGACGGTCTTCGACCCCAGCATCTTTCAGACCTGGTGAATTGCACTGAAGTTGGATCAGGGCTGATCACCGCCATCACCGGTCTGGTCAACCTTCTTCTGAAAGGTGAATGCCCTGAACTCATTAGACCCTTACTCTTCGGTGGAACTCTCATGGCTCTCCGAAAAGCATCCGGAAGTTTGGGCCCGATTGTGATAGGCTATTGCTGGCGCAGGCTTGCATCCAAATGTGCAAACATCTACGCTGTCTCATCGGCAAATGATTATCTTGCACCGAGGCAAGTGGGAGTTGGCGTTCCGGGTGGAGCAGAGGCGGCGGTTCACTCGGCGAGACGTTTTCTGGAATCAATGCCAACAGGGTCCATTTTGGTAAAGCTGGACTTTAAGAATGCGTTCAATAGTCTTTACAGAGACAGGATGCTCTCTGCAATAGATGATGTCCTCCCGGAACTTGCTCCATTCTGTCACCTCGCTTACGCGGAACCTTCACAGCTTCTGTTCGGTCAGTATAACATTTTATCTCAAGTCGGACCTCAACAAGGAGACCCGCTCGGACCTTTGCTCTTTTGCCTCCCACTACAGCCAATTCTACAGGATTTGTCATCACCGTTGATATTGGGATACATGGACGATGTTTCTCTCGGAGGTGAGGCAGCCACTGTGGCGGAAGACGTAAAACTACTGATGCAGCGATGCGACCAACTTGGATTACAACTCAACCAAGAAAAGTGTGAAATCATCTATCATCATGACATGGAGTACTCCGACAGTGTCTTCCGTATTTCACCGTCACGACTCCACAGAGTGCCTGTTTGCTAGGTGCACCATTGTCGACCAGTGAAGCTTTGACGAAATGTCTGGAGAACAGATGCACGGAGCTGGAGTTGGCAATAAGCAGATTAGAGTACATTGCCAAACATGATGCTTTGACCCTCCTCAGATTCTCACTCAGCTCCCAGAGACTGGTGTACACATTAAGATGCTGCCCTTGTACAGGTCACGTTTTGTTGGACAGATTCGACGCAATTCTTCGAAACGGATTAAGTACAGTCTTCAACATCGCCTTATCGAACGACCAATGGCTTCAGGCCTCTTTGCACGTTAAGCTTGGTGGACTCGGAATTCGTCGGGTGGCTTCGCTTGCACTCCCTGCCTTTCTGGCTTCTGCTGCAGGCACCCGTGATCTCCAATCCTCCATGCTGGGACTAAATCAGACTGACATCGACGTATGTGTGGAAGAGATGACACGACGTTGGTGCGAAGCGAGCGGCATCGCACCGCCAGACGAGAGCGAAGCCCACAAGCAGTCGCACTGGGACAGACCGCTTGTAATCAAGGTGGTCGAATCACTGCTCACCATCCACACTGACGCATACCATCGAGCACGCATTAAAGCTGTCGCTGCGCCTCACAGCGGCGACTGGTTGTTTGCGCTTCCAATTTCGTCGTGTGGTTTGAGGCTGGACGACGAAGCGGTGAGGATAGCTGTAAGCCTCCGCCTTGGAGTGGGTTTATGCGAGCCACACGCATGTCCTTGTTGGGCGGTGGTTACAGCCTGTCCTGTCGGTCCGGGCAGGATCGCCAGACACGCCGTCCTGAACGACCTGATTAGTGCCGGCGTCCCCAACATCAAAGAGCCATCCGGTTTGCTGAGGTCGGACGGAAAGCGTCCCGATGGGTTGACTCTAATTCCATGGAGCGGAGGCCGTAGTCTCGTTTGGGATGTCACAGTGACGGACACCGTGGCTCCATCTTACCTTAGCTCAACATCGGGCGCAGCTGGAGCGGCGGCTGAGCTGGCTGCCACCAGAAAGAATGCGAAGTACAGTGAACTGTCCAAAACCTACTTATTTGTGCCGCTGGCCTTCGAGACCCTAGGTCCAATCAACGAAAGCGGTCTTGTTTTCATCAAAGATCTTGAAAGACGTCTTTCCGAATTTTCAAGGGAGTCTAGAGAAACTTGCTATCTCTTCCAGCGTTTGTCGATTTCTATCCAGCGCTTTAATGCCGTGGCCTTCCGAGGCTCTTTCTGTTCAAACCCTGAAGACGAGGCCTGACAATTCCGGACTAGTTGTTAGTCTAATAGGATAATAATAATAATAATAATAATAATAAAAATAATAATAATAATAATAATAATAATAATAATAATAATAATAATAATAATAATAATAATAATAATAATAATAATAATAATAATAATAATGCGTGCTCGATGGTATGCGTCAGTGTGGATGGTGAGCAGTGATTCGACCACCTTGATTACAAGCGGTCTGTCCCAGTGCGACTGCTTGTGGGCTTCGCTCTCGTCTGGCGGTGCGATGCCGCTCGCTTCGCACCAACGTCGTGTCATCTCTTCCACACAATCGACCGGTGACGACGACCGCTAACTCCAGAACAACACTGTTTTTAGTATTTATTGTTTTTAAAGCCTGAGGGATCATAAATACCTCGGGCGCTAAAATTAACAAAAAAAAAAAAAATAAAATAAAAAAAAAAAATAAAAAAAAAAAAAAAAAAAAAATAATAATAATAATAATACTAATAATAATAATAATAATAATAATAATAATAATAATAAGCAGCTCCAAGCATAATTTTTGTAAATCCCGAGGGATCCTAGGTACCTCGGGTAAAAAAAAATAAAAAAAATAATAATAATAATATTAAAAATAATAAGATTAAAAATAATAATAATAATAATAATAATAATAATAATAATAATAATAATAATAATAATAATAATAATAATAATAATAATACTAAAAATAATAATAATAATAATAATAATAATAATAATAATATCAATAATATATTTCTGTAAGTGATTCCCAAACTTTTTTGGTTTGCGGCACAATGAGAAGGAATTAAAATTTTCGCGACACACTTAACAATGATTACCAATTTTTAAATATATTCGTCACCATTATGTAACTGACTATAACTGACTATCACTATAGATTTTAAATATCCTTATCTTATATAGACCACTAGCTGGGGCACCAGTGTTTAATCTAGTCTCCCTCCGCTGGGGGGAATTCAGGTTTCTGGGGGAGACAATCGAGCGTCCGAAGGACGCTCGTGAGGCGCGTAGCGCCTAGACCGGTAGGGGAGGGGTATCCCCTCCCCATCAGAAACTTTTTGAATTTCCACATTGCAATGGTAGCATTTTAAGGTGTCATCTTAACTAAATACCTGTACTTTTTCAGAGCCTCAGCAGAAACTTTTTGAATTTCCACTTTGCAATGGTAGCATTTTAAGGTGTCATTTTAACAAAATACCGGGACTTTTCAGTGCTTATAAGAGTGGGCTAAGACTTCAATAAATATGAGCAACACTTAACAAATATTGGGGGGGGCTATTTTCACACTGTAATGGCACCATTTTAAAGTGCCATTTTAGCAAAATAACTCCATTAGACTATTCAGTACTGATAAAAAAGTGTTTTAGGATTTAATATAGGCTATATACATGTATATATGATTATAATTACAATAAAAAATCTTTATGTATGGAGTTTAGCATCTCAGTTCTCATGTTGCTGAGTCATTCTAATGAATAAATGCAGACATGAATATAATAGTAGCCTATATAAGCTGACTTTTCAGCACAATAAGCTGTTTAACCCTGTATCCCAAGATTGTCGTGAATTGCTGACCAGGACATACAGTCTGAAATCATATTTAATGATACACAAATCTACCACGAACTAATAAACTACCATACCAAATTCAGGAAGCCATGTGTAGTAATGATGTTGTTTTTAGGTTTTACAATAAATTATGTGTTCAAATAATGGGACCAAACATTTAGAAATTATACAGTTTAAAATTTGAAGGATCAATCAATCAATCAATCAATCAATCACATAAATTTATATAGCGCCTCTTCAAGATCTCTACTCAGAGGCGCTCCCAACCCAAGCCTGGTCAAAAAGAAAGGTCTTTAGAAGACGGTAGAAAGAGCCAGCAGAGTCACGAGGAAGAGAACGGAGAGCCGTAGGGAGGCCATTCCAGATAGCTGGACCCACCACGGAATAAGCTCTTCGCTGCATAGTAGCGGTACGACAAAAAGGGACAAGATAGTCACCGCGGGCAGCTGACCGCAGCGAACGGCGGCCCAGAGAAACGGAGACAGGAGTAAAAAGTGCACATAGATATGATGGAGCTTGAGACAGGATGCAGCGCCAAGCAATACACGAAACTCTGTAAGCAATGCGTTGCTGCAGTGGGAGCCAGTGGAGGTCGTCCCTCATGAAGGCAGAAACGTGATCGAACCGGGAGATGCCACCAACCAGGCGTGCTGCAGATCGAAGGACCCTAACCAAGGAGTTCAGGCGGACCTGTGGGAGGCCGACATAAAGAGAAGAGCAGTAATCTAAGCGGCTGCAGACAAAGGCATGGACAAGAGTAGAGGATGCAGTGAATGAGAGAGAGCGAGCAACAACGCGCAGCTGTCGAATTTGGTAATAGCAGGCACGTGACAGGGAAGATATGTGCTTACAGAAGGAGAGTTCTTGGTCTAAGATGACTCCAAGGTCACGGACCGAGGTAGAGAAAGTTACAAGAGGAAACTCATGTGCGAGAGCAGCCAAGTCAATCTTGGCCAGCTGCTGGCGAGTTCCCAGCCATATGAATTGCGTCTTCAGAGAATTAAGTCGCAGTCGATTTGACGAGAGCCAGGAAGTAAGGGTGTCAGAAGCGCAGACCATAAGGCGGACAGTTTTGGCAGCGTCCTCTGCAAAGCAATGGGAGTATGACTGCACATCATCTGCATAGGAGTGGCTTCGCAGTGAACAAGAAGCGAGCAAAGAGTTAATGTCCGCAGTGAAGAGGATATAGAGCAAGGGCCCTAGAACAGAACCTTGCGGAAGGCCGACTGGAACGGAGATCCAAGGGGAGCGAGTGGAGAGAAAGACAGTGGAAGAGGAGCGGTCTGTTAGATAGGAAGTTAACCAGTCAAGGGGCAGAGCAGAGATGCCAAAAGAAGTGGAAAGTCGGCGAATAAGAATGGTGTGATCGACAGTGTCGAAGGCGGCACACACGTCGTAGAGGGCCAATAGGGTGACCTGCGATCTGTCTATAGCGCTATAGACCTCAGTGAGAAGATGGAGAAGAAGGGTCTCAGTGGAGTGTCCCTTACGGAAGCCAGATTGGAAAGGTGGAAGAAGCAAATTAGAGTCTAGATATCTGAACAGTTGAGAAGCAACAAGCTTTTCGATAATTTTAGATAAAAATGTGACATTAGCTATAGGTCTATAGCTAGACGGTAGAAGAGGATCAAGTCCCGGCTGCTTCAGGATCGGCGTGATGATCGACCGTTTCTGGGAAGCAGGTAGAATGCCATCACGAAGCGAGGCATTACACATGAGAGTCAGGAAAGGAAGGAAGATGTCGATGGATTCCTGTATGAGGAACGGAGGCAAAGTGTCCAATTCAGATGACTTTGGCGGAGAGGAGAGGATGAGGCGACGTAGATCGAGCTCAGAGACGAGGTCGAGGCTGGAGAGACGGCAATCGGTAGGCGGACATTCCGGAGGAGGAAACCCATCGGTATCCCGACGCACCATGTCGATCTTGGAGGCGAAATGGCTGGCGAAGTCAGCTGCCGTGAACGGTGGAGGCGTTGCGGTAGAGGAAGGTTGAGGTCGTCCCAGGAGATCCTTGAAGGTGGACCACAATCGTCTGGCATCTCCAGCGTTGGAAGAGATCTTACGCTCCCAGTATTGGCCCTCTATCTCCCTGAAGCGACGGTGCATGGAGCGCACGGATCGGACCCACTTCAGATGATCGGCTGGCGAACGCGTGCGGCGATAGGTTCGCTCAAGCCGACGGGTGTGACGGCGAAGTGAGTGGCATTCTCCGTTGAACCAGGGAGAAAGAGGACGTGATCGTAGCTTCGCTGGATGCGATGGAAGTAGACGATCGAGGATCTCCGTGGTCGATCGCTCATAGATGTCGAATAGTTCCTCGGCAGACGAGTCACGCAGTTGACTTGGGTCCGAAAAGGCAGGAACAGCGAGAACAGCCGCGTTGAACGCATCCCGGTCCAGGCGCCGCCATCCTCTGATCTGTCTGACAGCGTAGATCGGTGTCTCATGAAGAAACGGGATGGTGGCGATGACCATGCCATGGTCCGAGATGATAGGTGGATGGACGTCGACTGAAGCAACGCAGTCGTCCCTGGTGATGACCACGTCCAACCAACCGCCATCACGATGCGTCGGAACCGAAACGTGCTGCGCCAACCCGAATTGCTCCATTGTTGACAGGAATTCGGTAGTCCATCGTAATGAGGAGTCCTCAAGGTGGACGTTAAGGTCGCCAAGTATCAACAGCTGGGTGTTGTACAAGGCAAACTGTTCCAGAACGGTAGAAAACTCAGCGAAGAAGGTAGTAGATGGAGGTGTAGAGCCAGGACGGTAAATGCCGATGACGGTGAGAGGACCGCGTGGCGTAGAAATGGAGGCAGCCATGGCCTCGAAGGTTGTAGGAGAAGATGCGATGGCGATCTTTTTAAGGCGTAGACTGTCTTTGTGGTAGATTATAATCCCACCACCACCCGAGGTGTCGCTCGACGTGGTTGGGCGCGGTCGATCGACGATCGAGTAACCCGGTGGGGTCGAGCGAAGAACGGAGACATCCGTCATTGACTGATGCCACGATTCAGTGATAACGAGTAAATCCAAATCAAGGGAGATAAGGCTGTCAGTAACGGCGACATACATGTACTTCTCTCGTATGGAACGGGCATTCCACGTAGCCGTACGAAGTCCTTGCGGAAGAGTTGCAGAAGGCACCGGTTGAGAAGGCGGCGGGATCAGACCAGACGGTGGCAGCGGCGTGGATCCATCGGCGATCGATCGATCCCCGATTGAGTCGCAGCATCCTTGCCAGAAAGAACTTGTTGTCGGTCGCCACATTCCAGCACCGAATAAAGCCTTACGTGACGGTCGGCTAATTCGGAGCGCAGTCGAGCGTAACGACCAAAGTAGGTCACTGGAATAAGTGGCGTGGGGCGTATCCATTACGCCGTAGATTCAAACCAAAACAGAACGAAAGAACGAAAACGTAGCTGCAAAATCCGTCGATGATATCGTGGACGAGCAGATAACGAGTAGATTTGTCGAACATGAAAGAATTTAAGCGCTTGTAGAACGAGAAATTTAAGATAAAACACGACCAGACCGAGTTGGTGTTTACACGCTAGAAGCGCCACCTATCCCTTCAAGGATACCACTGGTGAGAAGCCATTCGGTTGTACAAAAGTAGTTTTGTACAAAATATCAGCAGTAAGCTATTCTCATTTTAGCGGGACTGTGTCATATATTATAATAGTAAATAATAACATTATAACCATTACCATATAACAATTATAGTATTACAGCATATTATAACAGTTCACGTAATACGATGATGTAAACAGCAACTAAAACTATTATCATTTTGTCATTTTTTTCTGGAGGGGATGTCATGTCTGTTTTTAGTTGTTCAAAAATAGTGTTTATACAAATACATAAAGTAACTTATACTCATTGCAACATGATAGTATCATATATAATAATAGTAAATAATATCATTATAATCATACATGTATAATCATCATCATCAAAATCATTGGGCTCAATGCCCGTAAGAGTCCGACGCCACTCTCTGTCTGAGTCTGTCTCGCGTCATGCTGCCCAGCTTCAACCGGTCCGGTCAGCAGGTCTGCTCCATACCATTAACATCTTGGAGCAGCTAGACCACCTTGTCTAAATGAAGAGAATATTGGGAAAGAGGCATGAAGGACAACATGGGTCAATGCCCGTATGTGTCCCACGCTCTCCCCCAACTCTCTGACCGGCCTGTGCATGTCGGCTCCACATCATGACACCTTGAAGCATCTGGGTCGCTCTGTCATTTGTGTCGTGGTTTTTGCGGATTTCAATCGTCTTGGTCTTTTACTGCCAGTGTATCGCCACCTATCTGGCAAACCTTCCTCCTCTGTCCGGGCTTAGGACCGCACAGGGAAGTTGCTGGTTCCCTGTGGTGGAGGATGGATGCAGTTTAACGTCGTGCCCAGGACACACATGTATGATAGTAAATAACATCACGGTATATTGAAAAACTTCATGTAAAACAATGATGAAAGCAGTAAATAAAATCAATATCATTTTGTCAAATTTTCTGGGGGGAAATGTCAATCCTGGGGGGCACCTCCCCCCCCCCCAGAGACGTCTAGATTAAACACTGCTGGGGTACCCGGCAATGCCCGGGAATTTTATGTAAATAGCCGTGAAGCAATGGCGACGGAATGGAAATAGTAAGAGTTTGGTTTTTCGCGCCCCCACCATGGCTCCCTCCACTAGCTGGACCTGACAGTCCTCTGTCTACATGCAAACTTTCATATCAATAGCTGCAAAACTGGGAAAAACATTCGCCCCCCCCAAAAAAAATTTTTGCCTACTTCATACAGGCCCATGCGGGGCGCGGTGTGTGCTGATTTGGGATGAGGTGGTTCCGGTGGCACCCTATCTAGCTACAACTTTTCAGTCTCGACGGGCTGCAAGGTCAGAAACAGGTCGACAAAGGTTAGACAGGTATTATTTATTTATTTACTGAGAATTTGATATAGCGCTCCTTCAAGGTTACTACTCAGGAGCTCTCCCAGTCCAACCCCGGTCGAATAAGACAGTCTTGAGAAGAGAAAGAAATGAGGTAGAGGTAGAAAGGCTAATAGGTATTTGACGAAGGATAACAGGGAGCTCATTCCAGGTCGCAGGGCCAGCCACGGAGAAAGCACGGCGCTGCCTGATTGCAGTCCGTGAGCGGGGAACAATAAGCTTCGCTTGCGCAGCTGAACGGAGAGTGCAGCGGCGTTGAACATGCGTGGTCGAGCAACAGAGCTCCTGCAAGTATAAAGGAGCCAAACCCTCAAAGTACCGCCGGACCAAGACGGAAATTTTGTATGTAATGCGCTGTGGGTAAGGGAGCCAGTGGAGTACATCCCGCATGTATTCGGAGACTCGGCCAAACTTGGGAATGCGGCCTATGAGGTGGGCAGCAGTGCGCAGGACCCTATTTAGGGGGCCCCATCTGACAGGCTGGAAGTCCACCGTATAATTTATGGAACTGCAGTAGTCCAAGCGTGAAACTACAAACGCATGAACAAGTGTTGCGGCTGCGCTAGGAGTCAAAGAGCGGGAAATGATCTTGAGCTGCCGAAGCTGGTAGTAACAGCTGCGACACAGAAGGTTAATGTGCCGCGTAAATGTGAGTTCCTGGTCAAGGATGACTCCCAAATTCCGGACTGAAGTGGAAAAAGTGAAATGAGGATATTTCAAGGATAGGGAAGCTAAATCAATTTTAGAAAGCTGCCGGGGCGTTCCAAGACAGATAAGCTGAGTCTTATTAGGGTTAAGGCGCAGGCGGTTTGACGACATCCAGGACTGCAGGGTTACTATAGTCTGCCTTATTGTTCCAACCGCTGCGTCAGCCAGGGCTTTTTTAACGTGCAGTTCTACACAAAATGTGCAGTTCTAAATGGAATTGTGCAGTTGTAAAGGCATTTTTGTGCAGTTAAAAAATAATTTGAAAGTTCATTGTCTTCCTATTTGGAATAATGCGCCACTCTAAAAAACATTTTTAGAAGCTAAGTTTTGTGATTGAACTTTGTATCTACATTTTGAAACCAGCCTAACCAACTCACTATCTTATTTTGCGAGTCAGCTTACAGTGGAAAAACTGTAGGCTGTAACAGAGTGTGCGTTTGAAGTGTCTTCTTAGTTTCTTTCGCAAGTTCACGTAGTGTTATTTGATGTTGGTCTCGTTAAAATTACTCGACGTGTGAACGATCGCCACAAGCATAATGCATTTACTGCATAATGCATTTAGCTGGCATCTTGCCTCAGATGACGTACCGATCCTACGTGCGACTCCATCTGGCTACTCCTCGCGTGACTGCCCTCGTCCGCCTCAACCTGATGGCCACCAAACACACGGGGGTGGTATCGTAGTTTTCTTTCGCTCTTCGTTACGTGTGTCGCAAGTTACCTTGGACTGCTCGTTTACCACATTGGAAGCTCTCTGCTTGAGCATTGCCACTCCTCGTGGTCCTGTCACTCTCCTCACCGTCTACAGACCCGGCTCCTCTTCTCCACCTGGACAATTCTTCGAAGAACTTTCCTCAATCCTCGAGATCCTCATAACGCGAAACAGCCAGCTCATCATCCTTGGTGACTTCAATGTTCATCTAGAAGAACCTACTCTTCCCAGTTCAGTTAGCTTCCTTGGCCTCCTCTCTCAGTTCGGTCTTCGCCAACACATCAATCAACCTACCCACATTTTAGGCGGTTACCTTGATCTTGTTATAACCAGTGATGACGAACAAGTTGACGATCTCACGGTTATGCCTCCAACACTCTCAGATCATTCTGTCATACAGTTCATTCTTCCTTCCATCCATCTTCAACCGATTCATTCCATTCGCATGCAGAGAGGATGGAAGTCATTCGACTCTCAAGCCTTCAGCAACGCTCTTCGTGATACTCTTCTTTCTACACCGTCTCCTGCTCTTGATATGCTCACGGTCGCTCAGCTATTTGACCTCTATACCTCCACCGTGACGAATCTTCTTGACAGTATGCTACCTCGTCGCAAGGTATGGACACGTATTCGTCCATTGGCAGTCTGGATTGATGCCGACTGCCATAGGCTTCGTCGTCAAACACGATGCCTAGAGCGACGGTATCGTCGGACCAAGGAGTCCAGTGATCGACTGGCTTGGATTGCTCAGCTACGCGCCCTACATCGTCTCTACCACCACAAAGAGGCAGCTCACTGGGAAAAGCTGGTCTCGCGCAACGCCAAGAATCCCAGACGTCTGTGGTCGTCGATCGCGGGGCTTCTTGGCAAGACATCTCGCTCCTCTGAAATACCTGCATTCACTGCTAGTGAATTTCTGGAGGCACTGTCAACAAAGATTGACCGCCTTCGTGCCTCAACTGCTGACGCACCCCCTCCAAAATTTACCACTACTTCAACTGTTTTTGATGATTTTAAACCTATCACTGAGTTTGAAGTAGATAAGTAACTGTCACTTTAAACTCACATCATGTTTAAACTCACATCATTTTTAAACTCACATCATTTTTAAACTCAAGTCATGTTCAAACTCAAGTCATGTTTAAACTCAGCGTATGTTTAAGCACAGACCACTTCAAGTTGGAGAGCGGTCAAAGGTCAATTGCTTTGCAACCCCATTTATTTGTATAGTACTTGCCGTCCAACCCTAAGTGCCCTCCCTCCCTCCCTCCCTCCCTCCATCCCTCCCTCCCTCCCTCCCTTCACACACAAAATTGCGCACTTTCTAACCCTAATTATCACGTGACTACTACGTAGAAACTTTATATGTATTAAAGCAGCATTTTTCCAATCCTAGCATCATTTCTTTAGGAATATTGACGGAGTAAAAATGTGTCCAACTAAATGCGAAAGCGACATTTGCGGTAACTATGTATGTCAGTGCAACATCTGCAAAAGTGAATATTCTTCCACTGACAGCGAACCATTGATTTTTAATTGTGAAATTGATATTGATGACAAGGAAAATGAAAAAGAGAACGAAAAAGCAGTGAAATATCAACTCATGCGACTGAAAACAGAGAATGAAAAGTTTCGGAAGGCTCTCATTTGCATGGTCTGTAAAGAGAGACAAGTACAAACTCTGCTCTTTCCTTGCACGCACGTTGTTATGTGCGAAACCTGTGCTGACGAAGCTAAAGATTGCATATTGTGCAACGAGCGCATACGCGGTACGGTTAGAATATACATGGCATAAAAAGCGTGCATCTTCACAACGATCAAACACTTTTCGCTATGGATCCGTCATGGCAACATCCGTTCTCTGCTATAGTCAGTGGTCCCTCTGGATGTGGTAAAACTCAATTCACCTTACGTTTTATAGATCATTTGCAGTATATGGTGAAACCTGCTATAGAGAAAATTATTTGGTGCTATGGAATATACCAAAAAATATTCGACAAATATTCACAAATTCAATTTCACGAAGGTTTGCCGGATCTTAGTATTTTCGATGGTAAGCAGAAAACGCTTCTTATATTGGACGATCTTATGAGTGAAACGGATGAACGAGTTACCAAATTATTTACAAAGATAAGTCACCATATGAACGTTTCCATATTATACCTCACTCAAAACCTATTCTACAGCGGCAAACATATGAGAACTATCAGTCTGAACGCTCATTACTTTGTTCTCTTCAAAAACGTTAGAGATTCAACTCAAATTGCAAATTTGGCCAGACAGATGTTCCCAGGCAAGTCGAATTTCATGATAGAAGCATTTGGAGATGCGACTATGGCACCATTCGGATATCTGTTGGTAGATCTTAAGCCAGAAACGGATGAACGATGTAGATTAAGAACGAATATTTTCCCGGGTGAAACACATTACGTCTACATGAGGAAATGAATATAAAGTCTTGCATCGCATCATATTCTCATTTATCTAAAATGCCTTCGTCACTTGAGGAGAAATTTCAGAAACTACGTCTGCTGAAAGAAGCGCCGCCTAAACTTCGGAAAGAAATTTTGAGAAAGTGCAAAAGATCACTCCTACACTGTCTTTGCGAATGTGCTCTAAACGTTTTAAAAGGGAACGTACCTTTGAAAAAGCTTCATAAGACAAAACTTAGTCGATTCAAACACAAGTTGCGAAAATTAGCTTCAAAGAAAACTCGTGTAAAGCTTAAGAAGCGTATAGTTCAAACTGGAGGTTTTATAAGTGCCTTACTTAGCCTACTCCGGTACTTTCCTTTCTGGGTACGCTTCTAAGTAATAAGCTGTAGTATGGAGCATACGAAGAAGATGGTGTTGGTAGAACCTCGACAGATTGAAAAATGGAAGGAAACTATGCTGGATAAAACTTTATCCAAATTAGATACGCAGTTGTACGACATTCTGCATCGAAACATTGCCGACGATGATAAAGCCAAACTATATTCCAACAGTTTGAGTCGTTATTTGAACATTGATAAACCTAGTGTGTGTGGGTAGGTAATTGTGTGTGTGTGTGTGTGTGCGTGTGTGTGTGCGTGTTTGGGTAGGTATTTGTGCAGGTATTTGTTTAACAATGAATTAAATGAAGGGAAATATGTGCAAGTATCTGAAGGAGTTGTGTATTTGTGTGTGTGTGCGTGTGTGTGGGTAGGTATTTGTGTGTGTGTGTGGGGGTAGGTATTTGTGTGTGTGTGTGGGTAGGTATTTGTGTGTGTATGTGTGGGTAGATATTTGTGTGTGCGTGTGTGTGTGGGTAGATATTTGTGTGTGCGTG
>OX243821.1:5225542-5271478 GCA_945859605.1 Lumbricus rubellus
TTGGTCATTGTCTAGTTTCCTTATTACGAAGTAAGCCGTTTTAGACATTTCAGCTTTTAGCTTTGGGGGCTGAGCTACGTTTGGGCGGGCTTAGCCCCCTAGCCCTCTGGCGTCGCCACTGGGCCATAGTTTGTGCGAGGCCAAAGCAGCAAGCAATTAGCGGGCCCTTAAGCATGACTTTGCGTAGTTGATTTTCTGTCAATATAGTGGGCCCTATCGATAATATTGATCTCAGGCAGATTTAGATAAAGTTTTGACTTTTTATTCCTTTTTATTCCCACTTTTATATTTTTTGCCAAAGGGTTGAAATCTTTTTGTGATAATATTATGTCTTATCAATCAAAATAATTGATTAATAGAACATTTTAATTCTAAATAAAAGGAATTGCTTAACTCAAATTTGTAGGCCTAATTCTTTCAAATGTAATTCATCTACATGTATACATCTATTATACTTATAGATTGCCTCTCAGCTAGTGCACACAAATCAATGACACTCCCAGTGTGTAAGACCAGGAGAACCGAAAATGCTTTTGAGACAGCGGAACAGTGCACTTTTGGTACAAGTTAGTAGCAAAGAACGTGTCAATGGGGAGAGCTGATTGCAAAGTGCAGAACTAATGAAGGTCAGACTCAATATTTCTCAAACATCATTTCGACCCGCTCAACATTTAAAAACTAATAAACTTTCATAACAGTGTCAGACAATAATTTAGTGAGTGGGTTCTTTCTAAAACAAAATTTCCAAGGATTTGAATATTTCTCAGTTTAAACATCAAGTTAGGGCCTACCAGAAGACTTACATGTAGATCGCAGGTCACGTAAAATCACGAACTTTTATTGAAATAATGAATTGGCGGCTTAGAGAATATAATGGATATTATAGTTATCGTAGGACTCATCTTACGAACACGTGAAAACGGTATGGAATAAATTTGAATGCAAAACGTTAAGAGAATATCACGACTTGTACAATTTTTCGGATGTTCTATTATTAGCGGATGTATTCGAAAACTTTAGAGACGTCTGTATGAAGCACTACAACCTAGATCCCGCGTGGTACTACACGTCTCCAGGTTTAGCATGGGACGCAGCGTTAAAGTTGACCGGTGTAAAGTTGGAGTTGTTGAGCGACTACGATATGTTACTGATGATTAAGCAGGGCATAAGAGGGCGAGTCAGCACGATTTCGAATCGATACGCGAAAGCGAACAACAAGTACATGGGAGAAGCTTTCGATCCCAACCAGCCCTCATTATTCATTCCATACTTAGACGCAAACAACTTGTACGGATGGGCGATGAGCAAGCCGCTACCGACTCACGGGTTTAAATGGATGAGCGATAACGAGCTGAATGATTGGAGAAGCTTTACCGAACGAGATGGGGTGGGGTGTGTGTTAGAAGTCGACTTAGAATATCCTAAGGAATTACATGACCCGCATAACGATTATCCTCTAGCCCCCGAGATTATAAAACCCGCAGGATCGAATGTAACGAAGCTAATTCCAAATTTAAACGATAAAAAGAAGTACGTCGTTCATTACGGTAATTTAAAGTTGTACGAAAGTCTCGGATTGAAAATCGTTAAGATACATCGAGGAATTAAATTTGAAGAAAGTGCCTGGCTGAAAAAGTATATCGATCTAAATACGGAATTGAGGACTAGAGCTACAAACGATTTCGAGAAAGACTTTTTCAAGCTGATGAACAATAGCGTTTTCGGTAAGACGATGGAATGTATAGAGAATCGAGTCGACATACGATTGGTGAGTGATGAGAAGGAAGCCATCAAGCTAGTCGCGAAAACTAATTACGACAGACGAACTATTTTCGACGAGAATCTCATCGCCATTCACATGAAAAAGACCAAGCTGTTTTACAACAAGCCGATATATCTAGGTATGTGTATTTTAGACACTAGTAAAACTTTGATGTACGATTTAAATTATAATTACATCAAGGCCAAGTAGGCTATGGGGATAGGGCAAAGCTATTATTCACCGATACAGACTCATTGGCGTACGAAATAAAGACCGACGATTTTTATGCTGATATTTCCCCCGACGTTCGAAGTATGTTTGATACTTCAGACTATCCAAAAGATCACCCATCCGGTATAGAATCGGGCATAAATAAGAAAGTTATAGGCATGTTCAAAGACGAAGCCGCGGGAAAACAAATCGAGAAATTCGTCGGATTGAGGTCTAAACTGTACTCTTACAAAATGGCTGGCGTAGATCATAAGAAATGCAAAGGAGTGAAAAAGAATGTCGTCAAGAAATCAATCACTCACGAAGATTACAAAAACTGCGTGTTTACGAAAAGACAACAGTCGAGACCGATGAACGTTATTCGATCGTATCATCACGAAATTTATACCGAAGAAGTGAACAAGGTAGCCCTCTCAGCGGACGATGATAAAAGAGTAATATTGAACGATGGTATAAGCACGTTAGCATACGGGCACTATTTTTTGAAAAACTACTTAGGCTAAAGACTAAATATAATAATATAAAATGGAGAACTCTAAAGTGTGCGCCAAATGTAAGATGGAAAAAAACTTAAACGAATTTCACAAAGATAAGTCTAATAAGAGCGGGTATTATCCTAGTTGTAAAACGTGTAAAAATATCGAAACGAAGGAACGTAGACAAAAATACTCGAGACTAGAGACTAGGGAAATAAAAGATAAAAAAAGTTTGCGGCCGATGTAAGAAAGAAAAGAACATATTAGAATATGTAAAAAATAGATGTTGTAAAGATGGGAGAGACAACGAATGTAAGGAATGCAAATATAAATATAATCACGCATATTCTGAAGCCCGAAAGCGATATGACCCAGGGTTTAAACTACGTAAAAATATGAAGGGTAGGCTTGGTGAAGCATTAAAAGGCAAGACAAAATCGAAAACGACGAGGCAACTTATCGGTGTTGACTTTGAAATATTTACTAAATGGATTGAATTTCAATTTGAAGAAGGAATGACTATGGAAAATCACGGCTCGGTTTGGCATCACGATCACGTTTTACCGATATCATCGTTCAACTTGTTAGACGAAGAATAACTTTTTAAAGCTATGAATTGGAAAAATGTCCGCCCGTTACCACCCCTTAAAAATATCCAAAAATCAAACAAAATTGATCGCTGGCTATAGTTACGTAATGCAGGAAGTAAAAGCGTATTACTTTTTAAAACATTTAGATGAAACATAAAATGAGTTTTGCAACTGTAAAAAATATTGATGTCGAAGGCGCTATTCTTCCTAATCATCCGTTAACGAATTTTGAATTGTCAGATGCCGCGAAGAAGCTGAATATTCCAAATTTCCGGGGAGTTTTTCTCAGAGACGAACTGCCGAAGAAACCAAGGCAGAATGAGTGTGGGATATTGAATCTAGGCGATTCTAATAGTACAGGCAGTCATTGGGTCAATTTTTTAAAGAACGGTAAGGATAAAATATATTTTGATAGTTACGGCCTCCCTCCTCCTCTGGAGCTGTTAAAGTATTTAGGCCAACCCGTGTTATATAACAGCGAACGCATACAGCCGGATAACGAAGTGTACTGCGGTCATTTATGCCTGTACGTCTTGAAGAAAACATGCAAAGATGGTTGCAAATTCCAAGAAGTTATAAACAGCCTGCATTAAAAATTATTATATAGAAAATGCCGGTTGATAAATTTGGTCATACTGATGCTGGAACAACGCAAAGAGTAATTGATGAGGGCGTTACTCAGAGTCAAGTAAATAGTACTTTTCTAAGGCTAGATGGAGCAAACCCGGCGACCGGGGATCTAAATATGAATGGTCACTGCATTAAAGGACTTCACGATCCCCTCATAGCCGATGATGCGGCGACTAAAAAATATGTGGATACGACTGCTGTAGGGCCCGCGGTTAGCGCTTACAGTAACACTCAACAAGCGTTAACCGCTAGAACTAACACACTAGTTACTTTTGAATTTGTGAGAAGCTTTACCGATAGCAGTATGCAACCGACTCGTTTCACTCCCCGTAAAGCTGGGCACTATATCGTTTCGACGTACAAAGAATTTGTTAACAATAATAATACCGCTTATGGTACCGTTCACCTGTATAGAGATGGGGTGATATACATGCAAATTACAGGCGGAGGGGGTACGGGAGGTTCGTATAACCATTCAACCGGTAGTACCGTGATTTTTCTAACCGATACCAGTTACCTCGAGATATTCGCTTTTTCATCCATCGCTACGAGCATTTTAGCCAGAGACTTTTCGGCGGTATACGTACGGCCCTAAATTAATAAAATAATCTCATTAAAAAACATGCCTGTTGATAAATTTGGACATACAGATTCCGGATCTATGCAAAGAGTAATTGCCGGGGGCGTTACGCTATCTCAGATAAACAGTACTTTTCTAAGGCTAGATGGGGCGAACGCGGCGACCGGGAATATCGATTTGAATTCAAACAAGCTGATTAATGTAGCGGATCCTATCGATCTTCAAGATGTAGCTACAAAAATTACGTCGATGCTAATAAACTTTCAAAGAGCGGAGATTTGTTACTTTCGTCTTCTTCAGATCCGGATGTGCCCATGATCTTGGGATGCGGCGATATTCGAGAAGAACAGCGTTTTGATTTGTTCCTCGGTAATAACGGAAATAGGAACTATGATTACTTGGCTCAATTTAGGCCACGGACTTGTATATCTAGAAACGGTTCATGGATTACATATTAAAGTAGGTAATGTACCATTTATCCTTTTCGACAAACCTGCCATAGCCCCAAATGGGAGAATAGTTGTGTATAAAAACATCGATATGGATGGATCCTACATTACTGGTCTACCCGAACCCAGCTTCTATAATGACGCTGCTACGAAAAAGTACGTAGATGCGGCCGCATTTGGCCCGGCGTTTAGTGTTTACGCCCCCTTTGCTCAGGCTATCCCTGCTGCCGCTGCGACGCAAGTAAAATTTGAGAGAGTAAGATTCGATCCGGATAATTGTCTCGTCAATTCGAATCGTTTCTTTCCTCAGAAAGCCGGATGTTATATGGTTACGGTGTATGTGGAATTTCGCGACAATAGTGCTAGTAATTACGGTAATGTTAGGTGGCTGAAAAGTGGGGGATTGTACATGCAGATTGCCGGCAGTGGAGGCACGGGTGGAGCGTATAACAATGCAACGGGTACTAGCCTAGTTCGATTAACTAATACCGATTATCTCGAGATATTTGTTTTTTCACCTACTGCGGTAAATATTTTCGCTCGCGATTTTTCTGCGGCATACTTACGACCTTAAAATTCAAAACCGAATCAAGTTTTGAATTGATACTACACTTCATCGACCATTCTATCGTGCACCGTAATCTCGTATCTTTTTCTCCAGACTCTACCATTATAAGCTTTCAGCGTGTCCGAACTGGTTTTAAAAGTCATGCTCGCCTTATACAACGATGGGTAGACGACGACTTCGTTAGTCTCTTTGTCTAGGACTTCAACGCTTTTAGGATTATTTCTAATAGTTTTTAAATACTCGTACTTGGGTAATGCTTGCCTTTTCTCCTTCACCGGTTTTTGTAATTCTGATTGCAGTAAAATACCCCTCTCAACGAGTATTCTTAACATTCCAGGTTTGTTCATATAACTAAACGTTATTCCGTGTTCCTTCATTAACGATTTTAGTTGCGGGAGTTTCATGATCTTTTTATATTAGAAAATATATTTCTTTAACCCGTTAAGGACCATCGTTCGTTTTACGAACATATTTTTTCAAGACGTCAATTTGCGGGACTGCATGATTTTAATCTACTGTACCGATGTTTTTAGGTCAGCAGGAAGATTGATTTGCCAGATAGAATGAAAAAATTATAGTTTTTTAAGTTTTGAACTGTTTTTAACTAATGCAAAAAAATGCAAAACTACGTAGGCCTATAATCGCCGTCTTTTGTTAGCAAAGTTGTTATTTTGGTGTGATGTGCGAGAACACTCAAACTGATATGAATTTTAAAAGTGCGCGTATTTGTCACAAAGCACATGGCAATTGTATAATTTTCCTGTAAAAAACCAAATTGTAAAAAATTCATATCTGGGTCATGTTCGTTTTACGAACAATGGTCCAATAAGCTACCGATGCGCCATGTCAAGTCAACGTTGATTTAGAGACACCTACATGCATATCTAAGTCTGAGTTACATATATAAACCAACTTATAGGCCTATGCATGTACGCATGTGTGCATGCATGTACAGCATACATGTATGCATACGTGCACTTATGCGTGCATGTATGTATGCATACAGGAATGTACGTATTCACTACTCATGTACACATGCATGTATGGATACATTGTTGCATGTGCATGTATGTATGTATGTATGTATGTATGTATGTATGTATGTATGTATGTATGTATGTATTTATGTATGTATGTATGTATGTATGTATGTATGTATGTATGTATGTATGTATGTATGTATGTATGTATGTATGTATGTATGTATGTATGTATGTATGTATGTATGTATGTATGTATGTATGTATGTATGTATGTATGTATGTATGTATGTATGTATGTATGTATTATGTATGTATGTATGTATGTATGTATTATGTATGTATGTATGTATGTATGTATGTATGTATGTATGTATGTATGTATGTATGCACGTATGTATGTATGTGCGTATGTATATTAACATTTATATAGCGCCTTAACAAGAATCTCACGAAGTAGCTACCCAAGAGAACTAAACAGATGCATACATGTATGTATGCATGCACGAATGTGTGTATGTATGTACGTATGTATGTACGTAGCCTATGTATGCATGTATGTATGTATGTATGTATGTATACATGCATGTATGAAATGTATTTTCCATTTTTACTACTTTATTGTGGTGTGAAGTCATTTCCTGCAAGGTCGATATGCCGCATGTTGTCAGTAACCTATTAGCCCAATGTTCGTAAAACGAACATATGCCGTTTTGCATATGTTATTTGAGATTTATCCAAAAACACAATGCATACGTTCAAACATTATTTTTATTGTTCAAAATATCATCGCAGTTTATAAAAATTTTGCCTAATAAAGTTTTGGTCCATAACGGGTTAATATACTGCGCTCATTTTCTGTCCGTCGGATTGGAAATTTAGCAACCTATCTGAAATGACGACTGCATAAGCTTCAGTTCCAGCGGGCACCGCGGCGTTGAAAGTAGCCTTGATCTGGATGTCTACAACTGATGACTTTAGCCGTTCGGATTGCTTACTTACATCGAAAACGAAAAGCGGGTGCAAGTCTTTGTAGTCGGCCGGAGTGATGTTGCTCTGACTTATCAACTCGTTCATACCGTAGAATTTTTCCCTATAAGCTCTGGAAAATTGTTGATTTGGGAATGATAGGTTGTAATCGACTGCCGGATATCTTTACTGGTTCATCATCACATACATGTTCTTGATATCGCAATGATCGAAAATTGATGGATTAGCCTCTTGGTCGCCGCTTCGATTAGTTTGAAATCCAACTATGATGTACCTGGGTTTTTCTGATTCTGTTTTTACGCCAAGTCGCCAGCCAAATGTCGTAGTTTGAGTAACCGTTGTAGTATCGCAAAGACGGGCTCGGTAGGCAACTGGTAGCGTTGTCTTTGCTTCGATCGTTTTATACAGCTGCATTCTTTCCATATCGGATGCAATCACATACGGCATAAACCATGAAATCTTACTGAGATTAACTTTACCAGCACCCGCGGCGGCCAGTCTAAAAATAGCATCGTTATCGGGTTTGCGAACAAGAGGTAAAGTCTGCTTCATACCGTAGACTACCTTATCGTAATACTCGCAGAATCCAAAAATGTGCTTCAGTGGCACGATGAAACTGAACGTGCCCTTTGCAGTTGGTTTCCGAATGAGATACGCGTGTCTTATCGCGAATCCTGTGTTATCGGCTATAACAGCAGTCGCTGCGGTGTCTTTAGTCAATAATTGGTTAAGTCCTTGCGCGAGAGCGAAGTCGTTTGGGTATTTCAGCAAGCCCAGCATAGTTGTCGCTTGTCCTGGATGAAACACGCTTTCTATTTCTTTATTTGATAAGGAATAGGATACCTGACTGAAGAGGTGCATAAGCCCGTTGTTGACTAAAGCCGCAGCGTCTGCATTAACGTAAAAGGTTCCATCCGCTTTAGTAAGTCTACCTTCGAAAAGCAGGTATGACTCGGAGGGGTGGCTGAATATATCTTGAAGCTCGATATTCAGGCGAATTTCTCCAGTGTTAAGATTCGCCCCAGACACTGGTTCGTATTCATGATATTCGTATCTCTCAATTTCCTCGTCTATAATTGTATTTTCGGTAAATCTCAGAATATCTGACTGCATTTTTTTAATACGGTACGATATTATTTTAAGCCCATTTCATTCCGGATCCGCGCACCAAATCTCGGATTGATATAGCGCCACCACTACCAGACAGTAAATTATTTATATTCAACGAAGGTATTAAATTCTCTAACGTGTCCTTACTCTCTTGACTAAGTGACGTATTCGTGGAAGGGTGGGAATTTATTAAATTCTCTAATGTTTCCTTACTCTTTTGACTAAGTGGCGTATTTTCACGAGGCGGCGCAAACATTTTCGCGGCTGCTTTATCAACCAATCGCTTCCCCCGCATTAATAGCAACGGTCTTTCCCACATCTATGGCCTTTTTACCAATCTCCGTTGCGGCCTCTTTACCCGCACTTAATGCAGTTGTTGCTACCTGTCTAGCAGCATTTGAGGTTAACATTCTTTTGACAAATCCCGATATCGTGTCAAATATCCCTGCGCCTCCTACGACGTGTCTTTTAATAAATCTTCTCTTCCTTATCACAATCATTTTATAATTGCATCATTAAATTTTTATAGTACAACTCATTTATCTTATTTTGCCTAAGTAACTCATCACAAATACCTACTATCTCGTTTCTTAACCTCGTATTTCCCGCTCCGTAGCTAGCCATTCGTAGTGCCATCATTTCTACTAGCGCATTAGGGTCTTGCGGGAGAACTACAACCCCCTCGCCTGTTGTGGACTTACCTTTCCACTTAGAGAGTAATGGCTTAATGATTTTATTATATTTTTGGCCTCTAGACGATTTGGGTTTATTAGGATTTTTCGGGTCAAACCAGGCACCCGTCGATTCGAGAATTTCCCAGTACTCATCCAGATCGTTTTGACTGTATATCGACTCGTTCGGTTCCTTCATCGTCATCAATTCCCAAAGTCCCGGAGTTCCCTCGTAGGTCTTATAACCCACCGTTATATCATCTCCATCGATCGAGATTGGGCTGTTTCCGATGTAAAATTGACCATCTTTATTAGAGTATATTCCAAAGGTCTTGTCCGCCGACTTTTTTTTCGAGGCGTATTCTTTTAAATATTTTGTAGCGATATCGCCTAATTGCAAAGTTCTAATATCTGAAACGGGGTCGTCCTCAAACACGTCTATCGATGGATACTGTGGGAATTGAAACGCTTTCAACGATGCAGGTAAAGCACGAAGCGCTTCAGCTGTTAACTTTGAGCTCTCTTTAATAGTTCCTAATTCTTTAGATATTCCAGACTGTGAGTCTATTATCGGTTTGTACGCTCTCGTTAATTCCCGCTGAAGCCCAATGTCCCCTAATTTCTCGGATAACGAATCTTGTCTAATATTTTGCTTCATCTTGAGAAACTATAAAATCACGTTTGGTTGGGTCTTGAATTTTTAGAAACGACATTTTTATGTTGTAAACATAATATTTAAACGTAAAAACGTAAAACGTAAAACATAAAACATAAAACCTAAAACATTCACTTCGTTTCGCCAAACTTTTTCGTCGCTTCGTCTATGTTGATAGTGGTTTTAATTCTAACCTCTTCCTTCATCTGATTAAATTTCTCGAATTCGCTCAGAATAACGGAATATTCCTCATCTGAAATTTTACCGTCGCTCAAAGCCTTCGAAACGAGATCACTGATCGAACTGAGTTTCGCAATCGCCAATGTTTTAATCCTTTGGTGTTTTTCCAGTCTTAAAGCGAGTTTCTTATTGACTTGACCACCAATCATATGTAGCACGCCAATTGCTACGGCTGCTCCCCCCAGGGTCGTGGCGATTGCGACACCAACTATCGTGGTTAAAACACCGACCCCGGATGCGGTGAGCCCCATCGAAACAACCGCTAAAACGTTGTTCGTCACGCTAGATATTCTAACGCCTTTTTGGTATTTTTTGCACAGAGTCTCCCTCTTATCACGTTCTTGCTTGATTTCCTCCAGAATTTCAGTAATTTTCGAAAGCCGGTAAACGTCTGCTTTGTTCGATTCCATTTTATAATAACGATTTTTTTTAAATGGAATTCAAATTTATGGTCGCTGGAGAATTACGAGTGTTGGAAATCTTTAAAAAAAATATCTTGCTAATATAAAAACCCGAGCTTATAGAAATGGATTCCGTTTACACTTTGAATACAGAAAATGTTGAGACGTGCCCGTTTCTAACTCTCGCTTCGAATAACACTAGGGCTATGTCCTCTTTTGTTTCCGAAGTAAAATACGCTTGCAATAATTTCATAACCGACGTTTTCAACCTGATCGGAGATGCCGGTGTAAAGGTTTCAAATTGTTACCCCCTCCTAAACATTACCCCCCGGTAACTTGAAACCGGTCTCAGATTACCCCCCGGAAACTAGATTTGCATCAATCATCGCATTTATTGCACTAATAAAATCAGAAAAATCATCCCGCTTCTTGTTTTGGTATGCAGAATATCATCCGTCATCCTACTTCGTGTTTTGTTATCAATATTTTGATCCGAAAAAAATAATAGCCTCGACGCCATTTTCTCCATGTAAACTTCAGCGACGATTAGTATTTTAGTTACAGATGAAAATATTGATAACAAACCACGAAGTGGGATGACGGATGAAAATCTTCAGACCAAAACAAGAAGCGAGATGATTTTTCCGATTATTTCAGTGCAATAAATGCGATGATTGGTCCAATTTACAGTTTTCAGGGGGTAATGTTTAGGAGGGGGTAATCTGAAACCTTTACACCGGCGAGTGTTGTGGCAGTGTGTTCAGCGAAAGTGAAAGCAGCGTGTGCAGTGATAGTGAAAACAGTGAGTGTAGTGATAGTTAAGACAGTGAGACTAACGATTTAGACGACGAGCTTTATAGAAAAATCGCCGCTAACGAATTTGAGTCGATTATTTTTGACCTTCAGAACAAACTAGATATCTTGGAAATGAGGTATTTGGCGGCAAAGGTTGTGTTTCGCGACTGCATGAGTAAAGAGATTGAGATCTTTAAAACAACCGAATCAGAGGTGTGAGATCTTAAATTAGTATTCTATAACTACATCGATAGTTACAGAA
Source organism: Lumbricus rubellus (assembly GCA_945859605.1). Taxonomy (NCBI): domain Eukaryota; kingdom Metazoa; phylum Annelida; class Clitellata; order Crassiclitellata; family Lumbricidae; genus Lumbricus; species Lumbricus rubellus. The sequence continues at coordinate 5,236,933 of OX243821.1, forward strand.
TAGCAAGTTCTATAAAATTTATAACAGTTCGTAATTCACATAACATAGCGAGTCCCCTTCATTTATGGCGACTGTTCCTAGGTCGTTAAAATTCTTGATATCGAGTAACATGTCTTCCGCAAACTCAGTAACGGTATCGCTTAGTAGGCTACAACCCGCTTCTATAAATTTTGGATTGAGTGAAATTTTACACCGTCCTTTCTTCATTCGCACGCCTAAACCTAATGGTAAAATTAAATTTTCTTGTGATTGAATCGTTATCTCTTCTTGTGCAAAAAACTCCCATCTTAGGCCGCCTAGTTGTCTTTGGGGCCTATATTTTGCATCCCACATACCTTCACGCGACCGCCACCAAACAGATCTCGGTTGAGTCCTTTTTTCTTCTACATATTTGGGTTTCGTCCACCCCATTTTATGAATCGGATATAGAGACATTTTATATATATACAAATATATATTTTTTTAAAGTAACAATCCTAGTAGTGGAATGTTTTTAAACGGTGAATCTGGCCCTAGTATAAGGCCTTCTCCATTTACGAACCCATTACCTCTGTTCAAATACAGGCCTTCTCCCGCACCATTTAAACCAGATCCTTGGTATGGTTTCGTGTATAGGCCCTGCCCTTGTTCCACTATCTTATAGTTTTTACATCGACTATTGACATATATAGCCCCTCTCGATCCGGTGACTTTATCAATGACTTTAGAACCAGCTGCTGCACCTATTCCATTTAAAGCACCCGTTGCTAGGCTAGGAAAAACGCTCGAGAGAAGGAATTTACCCGCGGTTGCTAGAAACGGTAAAATGGCGCCTATAAACCCTCCTTCGACTTTAGCGTTATTTATTAATTGCGCTTTACTAATTTTTATAGTCACACCTTTCCCATCCCGGTACGCTTTGGCTAATTTATTGATTTGTGTCTCGGTGAGAGCCAACACGTGCTCACCGTATATATCGCTGTGATTTAGGTTGATGCTTACGCCGGTTTCCGCTTGTAGCGATTTTTTAATTTTATCTTTTTGTCCTTCTGAAATATTGACTTTGAAGTTTACGTATCGACTCATTTTATATATAACTTAATAAATTTTTAAGCTTCTCTTATATGAAGCCGCATCGATAATTCCTCACCTCGCAGATTAATTAGTTTACCATTCTGATCGGTGAGAGTCGTCTCCATTACCGAAATCGTGGATAGGGTGATTGGAAGATATATCAAATTTCTAGGCGTTTCAATTATCTTGTACCCAGGCCCTACATTGGGGAAGAAGGAGTAGATAATGTTACCCGTAGTTCCGTTGCTATAAGACGCACCGATGATATCACTCGTTACCCTCAGATTACTAACGCTCATTATGTCTACAATATTCTCTGATTCTTGGTACCCCGCCGAATACTTGCGTCTATCGAACCCGAAGACTTTCCCGTTAGAGTTCAACGCCCAAAAATCAACCATATAGTTTTCCGCGATATGCACAACTGTTTTCAACGTATTGTTGTTTGCTTCTATCTTAATATTTTACGCGTTATTATCCATATCATAATGCTCCTTTTCGTTCATGATTCTTTGAACGTATTCATTATTATCAGTAATTTCATAACAGCCTTCCGGAATGTCTATTGTAACCCACATACCTCCCCCATTCGGCGAATACGAAAATGCGTTGTTAGTCGCGTCGATGTTTGGGAATGCATAGTATGTTTCCAGGTTGACTAAAGCCATCTCGTAACTTTTATCTTTATCGAACTGTATCAGCGGATTGAACCGCGTCCTTAGTCGTGAAGACCTGCTACTTAACAATATGTAAAAGGAAGACTTTGGTCCCATGTAACGAGCTATCTTTTTGGTATTATTTGCAATCTTCTGTAGATTCGATTCCATTTTTAAATTAGTAAAAGATTTATTTATAATGGAATGTAGAATTCATCGAAGCCGCATCTATACTTGCCGTTATTTTTATTGCTGGTCTGGTCTATTACAACGAAGAGCTTCCAAGCTCTTTGACATAGTTTCTTAAACTCATCCTTAGTCATGTCTGTACTCGCATGGTCATTGTATATGTGATCAATATTTTTCTGGTCTTGCGGAAACAAACAGATAAAGTTCGCATTTTCTCTGATTGTCTGTCTCGGTAGTATGAAATAATTTTGAGCAAGGTAGAAACAGTCGACGTTACTATGCCTTCCTCTGATGTAGTAGGCCTCGCATTTATTCTGTTTTTCTAGCTGTAAATCATCGAAAATCATTAGGTTCTTCTTATCCGTTACTAATTCTCTCGGGTCTGGTACGTCGTCAGCCGATTCAAAGAACTTGGAAGAAATGTCAGATTTCTCCTTCGATTGTTTGGCTATTCTCTCAATTACAACTGCCGGTGATTGATTTTTCCTTTGGATCTCGTCTTGGCAATAGAATAACCCTATTATGGATTCTTTAGGTATTTTTTCTTCGAATGCTTTTTTTAGTATTTCATACTCTGGTTGGAAAAGAGACCGACCAAAGATTTGTAGATTGTTATAATCTAACCACCCATGCTGAATAAGTAGGTTCAGCAGTAAAGTAGTCTTGCCACACCCACTTTTTCCAACGATTAAGCCTCTTATACTTCTCGGTAAGAGAGGATTATTGAATCTATTTGATACCGCGCCGTTCCACGATAAATTTTTAGCTTCCATTTTAAATATATCTAGTATTGTATTTAAAATGTATTGCGTAAAGTGTAAAAATCATACCGGAACTAAAAACGTACAGACTGTTATAACGAAGAATGGAAGATCGATGCTCAGAGGCACATGCGATGTTTGTGGAAAAACAAAGACGCAATTCGTGAAAGCAGCACAAGGTGGCGATCTAGTTGGGTCCCTAAATTCAGCAACTAGCGATATTAAGCTACCATGGGCTAAATTCCAAGGTGAGTTACATTTGCCAGGCCATCAATTTACTGGTCCCGGTACTAGACTAGATTTAAGACTGAACCCGGACGGGGCCCCTAAAGAGTGGAGCAAACCTAAAAACAGGGTCGACAGCGCTGCATATATTCACGATCTAGCATACGGCCAACACACTGATACCGCTTCTAGGAATGTCGCCGATAGAGCAATGATAAACCAATTGAATAATATACCTAATCCAAGTTTGCGGGAACGAATAGAGAGGGCGATAGTAAAACCTATTTTATCCACTAAATCGAGTTTCGGGTTAGGATTAAAAAAGCCTAAAATTACAGCAGGACCTGAAATGGACTAATCAATTAGCGAATGAATTACATAAACCAGTAGTAAGACATTTTAGGAAGAGGCGGGTCTATGTTATTGAGATAGATCAGATTTGGGCGGCTGATCTAGTCGACATGCAGGCCTTCGCTAAAGATAACGATGGTGTGAAATATCTATTAACCGTTATAGATGTTTTTTCCAGGTATGGTTGGATCGTACCATTGAAAGATAGGAGTGGAAAATCTACGGCTAGTGGTTTCGTAAAGATACTCGAGGGAGGTCGGTGGCCTTCTAAACTTTGGTGCGATAAAGGAAAAGAATTTTATAATAAAGATGTAAAGAATTTGCTCGAGTTGTATTCAACCGAGAACAAGGAAAAATCGTGCGTGATTGAGAGATGGAATAGGACGATGAAAGATAAAATGTTTAAGTACTTTACAGCCAATTCAACTAGAAGATATATTGATATATTAGACGAAATGGTTAATAATTATAATGAAACAAAACATTCTTCCATTAAAATGACGCCAACCAAAGCAAGTATGAAAGTAAACGAAAAGACTGCATTTATGAATTTATATGGTAAAGTAGTCTCTAGGCCTATCATGACTATATTCTCGATTGGAGATAAAGTAAGAATAACTAAGAATAAGAACATATTTGAAAAAGGATACACACCTAGATTGACGGAGGAAGTTTTTACAGTATCGCAGATTCAATACACAGATCCACCCACTTATAAGATTACTGATTGCAATGGTGAGGAAATACAAGGCTCATTTTATGAACAGGAGCTACAGAAAACAACTCAAGAAATATTTAGAACAGAAAAGATTATTAGGAAACATGGAAATAAATCACTCGTGAAATGGTTAGGACACCCAGACTCGTTTAACTCGTGGATTAATAACGATAACTTGGTAACGACGTAATCATCCAATGACTCATCATCGATACCGCGGCGATTTCCAATAGTATCGATGATGAGTCATAGGCACGCGCTTGGGGTGGTTTGGTCCCTGTGATAGGTAGCATGTGGTGTTTTAACCATGGATAAGGTTTGTGCACGGGGGATCGAAAATATTGGGAATTCTCGACTTTCGATTCTTCTTTTTATTGGTTGGTATGGGTTGAGGTGATTTTTTTGAAGCAGTATTATGGATGAACTTATTTTTTTAGGGTTGATTACTGGTTTACTGCACTAGCCTTCGCAAAACTGTACTACTGGCCTACGTAATAATGATGTTGTTTTACTAAGTGTTCAAGGAACAAAATATTGTTGAAATTTGACAGTCTGAAATTTGAAAGATAAGTGTTTAATCAGTGTGTTACATAGTCATACTGCTTTGGGGAATTCAGGTTTTGTGGAGGGTTAAATGGCTGTTTTGGGCGAACGAAAAGCCAGAAATTTTCTTACGACCGTTTTTAGTCTTTCGCCTAATTTTCCTACCAGAAACATGCATTTACTTCCCCAAAACGTTTATGCATGACCTTGTCTTTAGCGGGCCTACTTCGATGCTTTGCAGTCAAATTCTTCTACTGACGGGATAACTGCACTTGTATAAACCTGTCAAATTTATATAGGGGAAATGTTGCATTAGCCTATATACTTTTTAGGGGAATCATTCTATAATCTATATACATGTTCACACTGTTCACAACACCTATCGATTTTTCTGGAAAATTTTCATTCATGGGAACTTTCTCCTAGAGATGTCTAGATTAAACACTGCATTTAGTTGTAGGGTCAACAAATATCGTATTTGTACAAGCATTAACATAAAATCCAATCATTATAATATGATTGTATCATTTATTAAAATAGCAAACAATATTATTATTATTGGGTAATAGTAAATTTTATCGTGGCATATTAAAAACAGTTCTTGTGATGAAATAATATAGATAGTAACTAGTAGGCCTAACTATTACAATGTTGCAAATTGCTCTATGGGGGGGAAGTAATTTCTGATGAAATTCCTTCTTAGAGATGCCTAGATTAAGACCGCCCTCCCTCTATCCTTCCCCCCTATCGACGTGAATTTTGGCTTTCTTCTTACCTCCTGTTTTTCACTGGGCGCAAGTTGCGCCCACCATGTATAGGGATAGAAGCCCCTGCCTACCCCCTACGGTTTCAGGTTACCCCCGTGAAAGCGTTGTTTTCGGCAATCCAGCTTCCATTTCACTTGCAGAGAATCTTCATCCAACTTCCATTTCACCTATAGAGAACCTTCATCCAGCTTCCATTTCACCGACAGAGAACCTTCATCCAGCTTCCATTCTCCATAGAATTCTCTCTATCTGTTGATGAAACAGAAGCTGGATGAAGGTTCTCTATAGGTGAAATAGAAGCTGGATTGACGAAAACAACGTTTGAGAAATGGAAGCTGGATATACGGAATTCGGAATTCAGATGTGGTAACTTGAAACTGGGGGGTAGGATGAAACCGGTTTCAGATTACCTCCAGGGGTAATCTGAAACCGGTTTCAAGTTACCGGAGGGTAATGTTTAGGAGTGGGTAATTTGAAACCTTTACACCGGCCCTCACGAACGATCGCGGCCCCAGCGACGCGAGGTGACGACGTGGCACGCGATCCCAATCGATACTTCTTTGGCTCGTATGAAGTTAAAGACTCATGCGTACTGCGGGTGAAGGAAAATTTTTGAAAGAGCTGTGCCGGTGTAAAGGTTTCAAATTACCCCCTCCTAAACATTACCCCCTGAAAACTCTATATTGCATCAATTATCGCATTTATTGCACTAAAAATATCAGAAAAATCATCCCGCTTCTTGTTTCGGTCTGAAAATTTTCATCTTTCATCCCACTTCGTGGTTTGTTATCAATATTTTCATCTGTACCTAAAATACTAAATCGCCGCTGAAGTTACATGGAGAAATGGCTGCGAGGCTATTATTTTTTTCCCGATTAAAATATTGATAACAAACCTCGAAGTGGGATGACGGATGAAAATCTTCAGACAAGAAACGGGATGATTTTTCTGATTTTTTCAGTGCAATAAATGCGAAGATTGATGCAAATCTAGTTTCCGGATGGTAATCTGAAACCGGTTTCAAGTTACCGGGGGGGGGTGTATTGTTTAGGAGGGGTAATTTGAAACCTTTACAGGGGAGCGTATTCGACTTCAACTTTCGCGAGCCAAAACCTGATCTAATTGGGAAAGCGAGCCTCGCCGTCTCCGCGCGCTGCTTTACAAACAAATTACCATACATGTTGATTTTATGTTATGTATATTAAATTTTGTGCAGCACGCGAGTAGGCCCTGAACACTAGGGTGGAGTGAAAAACACGAAAATCAAAATTTTTAAACGTAACAGCAATAAAAAGTTGTCTAATGGTATGGGGTCAAGAAATCTCACAAAAGTTTTGAAAAATATTAATGTCTTCGTTTGCCACCAGAGGGCCAAAGTTTCGGAAAATTGTCTTTTTTAAAGAAAATTTATGGTTTTCTTATGAAATATTTTTCATGCAGCACAATATGCCACCACACAATGTGCCGTTGGAAAGAGCTCTTAAAACTGAATAAAATGATGTATTAATTTTTAGAATAGTCCCATATTTCTAGAAGATATTAATTTTTTACTATACCTCACATTCGCGACATGTCGCTATGCCTGGAAACTGTAAAACACTAATAACTTTTTTTATCCTTTGAGATATTTGAACTTGTAATATGTCATTCGATTCAGTTTAAGACGGCTGTTTTAACGGTGCATTGAAACTTCCAAAACCATCCACGAAAAAGTTCTTAAACTCATGAAACCATTCAAAAAGAGAAAAACTAAAGAAAAATATCGTGGAAAATTGCCAAACTATGAAAAAAGGTGTATAGAAAAAGTCTCTTTTTGAATGGTTTCATGAGTTTTAGAACTTTTTCGTGGATGGTTTTGGAAGTTTCAATGCACCGTTAAAACAGCCGTCTTAAACTGAATCGAGTGACATATCACAAGTTGAAATATCTCAAAGGATAAAAAAAGTTATTAGTGTTTTACAGTTTCCAGGCATAGCGACATGTCGCGAATGTGGGGTATAGTAAAAATTAATATCTTCTAGAAATATGGGACTATTCTAAAAATTAATACATCATTTTAATCAGTTTTAAGAGCTCTTTCCAACGGTATATTGTGTGGTGGCATATTGTGTTGCATGAAAAATATTTCATAAGAAAACCATAAATTTTCTTTAAAAAAGACAATTTTCCGAAACTTTGGCCCTCTGGTGGCAAACGAAGACATTAATATTTTTCAAAACTTTTGTGAGATTTCTTGACCCCATACCATTAATGAGGCTGGCTGAAATGGAGGAGGGAAAAGAGGGAATAAGGATAGCAGGAAGATTACTGAATAACTTGAGATACGCAGACGATACTACATTATTAGCAGGGAAAAAAGCAGATTTGTTACTACTAATAAAAAAGACTAATAAAGAGTGAAAGCGAAAAGGCTGGTCTTTATTTCAACATAAAGAAGACAAAGATTATGACAACAGTTGGGGCAGACAATTTTGTGATAGACGGAGAGGAATTGGAGGTGGTTTCAAGCTTTACGTTTTTAGGATCTGTAATAGAAAAAGAGGGCAAGTGCGATACGGAAATAAAACGTAGGGTGGCGATAGGAAAAACTGCAATGAATGGATTGGAAAAAATATGGAAGGATAGGCATGTGAGTACAGATACGAAAAAAAGACTGGTGAGGGCTTTGATAATACCGACAGTACTATATGGTTGTGAGACATGGACAATGACCAAGATAATGACAAAAAAGATTAACGCATGTGAGATGTGGATTTGGAGGAAGATGCAGAGAATATCTTGGAAAGAAAAAAGAACAAATGAGTGGGTGCGCACAGAAATTGGTATCGATATGGATGAGTCGTTACAACAAACAGTGCTAAGAAGAAAGTTGGTTTTCTTTGGTCATGTTATGCGTTCAAATGGTTTGGAGAAAGATATGATGCTGGCATGCGGTGAAGGAAGGAGAAAACAAGGGCGACCAAGGAAAAGGTGGTTGGACGATGTTCAAGAAACAACAGGAATGAATCTGGAACAACTAAGAGAAGCGACATCAGAAAGAAAGCAATGGAGAAGGCTGGCATTGACGATCGCTAGAGTTCAACGAACTGACAGCACAAGGTGACAAGGTGATACCAATAGACAACTTTTTATTGCTGTTACGTTTAAAAATTTTGATTTTCGTGTTTTTCACTCCACCCTATTATACTGAACACGCCAATACTGTGTTGGCACCTGGCATTGAGAAGGCTGAAGAAAATGATGGCTAAAACATTTAATGTTGTACTAAGATATTGGCAATTCGTGCATTTGATAATGTTGAGCATGAGGACTCAAGCTTGCACGGGCAAAGTAGGCTAGATCTACACATTGGATGGGTTCACCTTCTGGCCATGTAATAAGGTTTGAAAACAGATATTATTTTGTTCGTGATAGTCGCATGTTCAGTTGATAATTGGTCATAAAAGAATAGTTTAGCTCACGATTAATGTTGTCCATTTGTGACACTGGCTTTCGAAAGCCGTCGCATGAAGGGATCTAGATACAGAGATAAAAGACAAAACACGCGAGATGGATGAAAAATATGGAAAATTGTTTTATGGTGTATTATTGTTTAAAAATATGTCTACTTTCAATATCTGCAATTAAAAGTGTTGAATTCAAATTATTAGTGGGGGAAAAATGACTTTTGGCGCATGTGGTGTAAGAATTTGCTTTGAATCTAGGTCCCAAATAGCCTATTTACAAAGGTAAAATTCGCCATGAACGATCGAGTTTTCATAAGCTGACCTCACTATTTCTTGTGGCCACGTGTACCGCGTGATAGATTATACCCTAAATATGATATTACATGGTTCTGGTAAATTTTGCCACCTACTTAAATATGACAAAGTTTGTTTATAAAGTTAATCATCAATTAATGGCCACCTGACAACTGCTCAAACCACGCCTCCGACCCAGTTTTCTGAGAGTCTTATTGGTTTACGAGACTGACCTTCGATACTGCGCATGCGCGCCTACCCATAAATGTTTTGTTGCTCCTTTTCTTACTCAGTCCTACAGCTAGCGTAAGCTTTGGAAAGAATTCGTATAAATATTATTTTACATCGTTTAAATTATAGGAAATAGCGAAGGTCTTATAAACTGCTCAAATTGTGATACGGGCAACCTGGTTGATTGTTCGTTAGGGGGTAGGCTTGTTCACGCTGGCTTGGAGAATGAGAGGTACCGAGATTGAGATCAACGGCGCGGTCAATTACTTTGGTAAACATGACTAAACTGGCAAACCACCCACCCTCGGTGGCCACCCATCATAAATATAGATCTATAGGAAGTTTGATTAATATTGACTCTTGGTAACTTGATGCAAATTAAATCGGCTCTGATCTATCCTACCTACAGTGTTTGCGCGTTCGAGCGATGTGTGTACGAGATAATAAATAGGAACAATATTATTGTCTATGTGTGCAAATAGGCCTAATTAAAATCCCTTATAAGAACTGAAAAGACTTGCATGAGTTATCAGACTACGTTCAAATTGTTATCGGACGCATTATTGTCTTGTTTTATTCATGTTTCTCTGTAGACTAAGCTGTTAGGTAAATATTTCTTTGAGAGAGCCGATAGGGTAGGCCTAATAGGCCTATTCGTAAGACGCTGCATCGGATTCGGATGCAAATGTTTACATTTCCTAATTAGATTATAAATGGACAAAGGTCCACATCCTGTAGTGCCTGGCTGATTGTGTGTTTGAAATATTACACTCATAGGGTCCGATATATGCCGCTCGGTCCTGGTCGTTTACTCTTGGAAGCGTTTAATTGTTCCTGGGCTATTTGAATTCATTGACTCATTCATTCGTCTTTTACAATTCAGCAGTTGTCTGTAAATCAGTCACAATGTGGAAAGTAATTGCTCGAATTTGATGCCGTTTGCTGTATTCGATACATAATATACCCATTTATTGACCAGCAAAATTGCAGAATATTCAATTAATGGTTACTAAGGACTTTTATGACGCAAATGTGCTGAAACTTTGAGCTCGATTTTCTCCATTGTTGTGATTCTACAAGTTACAGAATCGAACGAATATAATTTCAGATATTTACAGTTAGAAAAAAGATATTTTCATTCTGTAAAAAGTATTTTGAAGCATAATTACTGTAGAATATAACTGAATAAAAACATGAAAAACCATAAGTGACGGCTTTTGAAGCCCAGTGTCACATTTGATATCGCGGCTTGCAAATAAAAATATGTATTGGGGTATGTCATATAATATACCCCACCTTACCTCTGACGTTACAATGCGTCATCTTACCTCCGAGAACGAGAGAACTAAATGTAAGTTGGACAACTGTTAGCATCTCTGGAATGAACTTTACCTCTAAAAAAACGCCAGATTGCCCTCCCGAACCGTTTTCTGGTGATTATTTGATTGAAGTAAACGTCGACTGATATAAGAGATCTGATAACATCTTCGTCTCTGTGCTTTACTGTTGAATTCAAAATCCGATGCAGATATGACTTTTGCAAGATCATGTCCAACATCTCCAGTGGAAGATTACACAACTGCGTTAAATGAAATATACAACGGTAACAGTGGAGGACGTTATTGGATATCACTCACTGAAGTATTGCTAAAGGGGATTAGGGTAGACCGGGGGTTATGGACCCCTTAAGCCTTTTGGCTATTATATGCTTAGGTTTGAACAAAGATTAAACTGTATATATTCTATTTCAAAGTACTCTAGGAGACGTACTTGGAACGTTAATAAATGCTGGAAATACAAACAGGTTTTTGTAGAAAATTCAAAAATAGAATTTTTGGTTGGTGTCCATATCACCCTGAGATTGAGACGATATGGACATGAGGTGTCCATATCACCCCACTAATGTCGATGTCACTCCAAAGCAACTGGTTGATGTGAGTTATTAGGAAACATTAAACAGTCATCAACTTTATGAGAACATTGGTAATCAGAACAAAAGGCAACACTTTGTGTCCATCTCTGAAGACACGGACATGGATGCTGGACTGGCCCTGGGAAATCTTCCGTTTCGTTGAGTAATAGCAATAAATCCAATGCCATCGCCGGTTGATTAAACTGCCCAAACACTGGAATTAATTATACCAGATGTCTCTTCCTGTAGACCTACAATGAGTGGCACATACGATGGATTCAGTGCCTCCTCCGGTAAGTTGAGCGAAACTGACATAGCCTAGATGAAGGCCCCAGTGATTCCTCTGGCATGCTGCATAAGACAGAGGATTGATCCGGTGCCATCACCGGTGCATTCAGATGCCCAAACATTGGGAATATAGGCCACCAGATCTCTTCCTGTAGGTCTACATTGAGTGGCACATAGGATAGATCCAGCGCCTCACTGTTGCACCTGCTAATTTGATATAGTCTAAAGACCACTGTACCCTAATGTGTCTATTGTGGAACTCTCGTGGCTTTGTCTGCAGTAATTCGTATCACAAAAAGCAATTAACCCTTATAGGGTAACCGGGGGGTAAAAAATAACCCCCAGTCTACTTTTTTTCGTATAATTTTTTCGAATAAAAGAAAATAGACTTTTGCTTTTGTGACTTTTCCTAAATATGTTTTTTCTTCACAATGTCGTTTTCAGCTGTGCCACATTGCGCTGCCACCTAGCGGCAGACTAGTGTGAAAAGTAAGGTTTCATATTCCAGTACTGGATAAATCATTTCTACACTATGTAGACGTAAGCATAGTAGTTGATAGAACTGAATTGTTGGATATATGTGGTTCTTGTATTCTTGCATATGAATTAGCCATTCTTTGCTGTATGATTTCTATTTCAGGTTGCATTATATTAGTGTAGTTTACTTACTCTTGCATAAAGCTATCGAAAGAAATAGGTGATTACAACGCCACAAAAGGCGCCGTGGACTCATTCGACCAGGAAACAAAGGGATATACTTGAAGTTACAGGACCAGAAGATGGCCTCTTCTATTTCTTGGTTGATGCAGCAGCGCTCAACGCATATATCATAATTATAGAAGTTGCAGAATCCAACATGGCGAGATCACGCACGTTCAGTAGGCCTACTTTTGGACAAGCGCCGTGTGTTCCTGCTAGATTTGGTCATGAGCTAATCAGACCGCTTATAATCACGATTTATCATTATTTTTAATTCAAGATTTTTTGCTCATTACGTTCAACAATGTCCTTGTCTATCAGATAAAATTAACAGGACCGAAATTGGTTAAACATTTCCATAGATATGACGAGAATAAAATGGGGGTAATATTTTACCCCCCGGTTACCAACAACTATAACCGAAAAGGGGTTACCCTATAAGGGTTAAACGATACCAATAACAGTTAGTATGCTTAATACATTCTTTACTTACACGAAACACAGCTGGAGAGGTATGAACATTCAGCCAGGGTGATATGGGCAATGTCCATATAACACATGGGGGGGGGGTGATATGGACATTGTCCATATAACCCCGGTGTAAAGGTCTCAAATTACCCCTCCTAAACATTATCCCCCCTCCGGTAACTTGAAACCGGTTTCAGATTACCCCCCGGAAACTAGATTTGCATCAATCATCGCAGTTATTGCACTTAAAAAATCAGAAAAATCATCCCGCTTAGTAGTGTATAAGGTAATGAAGCTCAAGCAGTGCGCCAGTAACTGGCGCACTGCTTGAGCTTCATTACCTTACCTTGCGCCAGTAACCACGTGCTCCAGTTTCTCACTGCTCCAGGAGCGCTAGAAACACAGAGCGCCAGTAACGTAGTGCGCTGGAAATGTAGGGTGCTAGAAACACACTGCGCCAGTAACGTAGTGCGCTGGAAATGTAGGGCGCTAGAAACACAGTGCGCCAGTAACGTAGTGCGCTGGAAATGTAGGGCGCTAGAAACACAGTGCGCCAGTAACGTAGTGCTCTGGAAATGTAGGGCGCTCGAAACACAGCGCCAGTAACATAGTGCGCTGGAAATGTAGGGCGTTAGAAACACAGTACACCAGTAAGGCACGTGCTCCAGTAACGCTCCAGTATCTCACTGCGCTGTGATTGGTTGTAGCATTGACCAATGGGCGCTGAGTGGACGGAGCCTATTGTTAGGTGGCAGGTACAGACTATTGTCTTAGTCATATAGACTTTAGTGGTTCTTAGTGTTTTAGGACAAGTCTTACCCCTAGGGAGTTTGCATTATCCAAACCTTTGCAACCATTAAAAACTAACTCTTTGTACTGTCCAATCTCGTTTTAACACATTTTTAAACAGGCCATATGTGTATTTGACCTGCTTTTAGAATTTCAAAACAAATACTCAGTTCATGATTTTAATAAAGTTTATTAAACTCACAAATGGTTTCTTTATGCATAACTTTTACAAACATAATTGTGTCAACCGGCCTCGAAACCCGTCGCATGACGCTACACAGATACAGAGATATAGGCGAGTAAAGGCGATAAGGGTCAAAAATACGAAAAATGGTTTTATGGTGTATAATTATTTTAAAATATGTCTACTTTCAATATCTGCCTCGAAACCCGTCGCATGACGCTACACAGATACAGAGATATAGGCGAGTAAAGGCGATAAGGGTCAAAAATACGAAAAATGGTTTTATGGTGTATAATTATTTTAAAATATGTCTACTTTCAATATCTGCAATAAAATTTTTGAATTCAAATGCTTAGTGTTGAAAAAATGACTTTTACCGCATGTGGTGTCAAAATTTGCTTTGAACCAATCGCTCAATGAGCTATTTTCAAAGTTAATATTCGCCATGAACGACATAGCTATCATACGCCAAATGAACTATTTCTTGTAGTCGTGTCTATCACATAATAAATTTTACCTCCAATATGGTACTGAATGGTCCATAAAATCTGTTTCACCCATTTAAATAAGCAGGTTTTGGTCAAAGTTTAAAGCATTCTTTATTGCTTGCATGACAACGATGATGATTATTATTCAAGCCACGCCTCCGACCCAGTTTTCTTAGAGTCTAATTGGCTTACGAGACATATCGCGACACTGACCTTCGATCGTGCGCATGCGATCTAGCAATTCTTGGTCTCTCAACTTGTTGATGTTGCTCATTTTCTTTAGTTACTTTCGGAGAGAAACGTTATTTTTGCGTTTGTTTCGGAAAGAATTCGTATGAACATTATTCACACTAAGCTTAATTTACATTAGCCTAATGGAAAGTGAAATTTTGAAGCTGTTAAACTGTTCAAATAGTGATAGCCTAGGCAGGCCCTAATCGTAATCGTAGCCTTATCTCCAAGCTTCTAAAGTGCTATTCGAACGCCAAGTGTGGAGCACCAGCTTAATCACGAGCGCTGCGTCAAGTCAAAAGGGTTGTCCGTAAGAGTAGTCCAAAGGTGGTCCGGGTCGAGTTACCATAGAAAATGAATTGATAAGACTGTCCGATGAACACTGGTCTTATTCAGCGAAGCGATAAAGATTCCGCCGACGGTAGGAAACATGTGCGCATGGTCTATTGTCTAAGTGGGTACATAATTAAAATTCTTTATAAGATTTGAAAGAGTCTCGTATTTAAGTCAGTTCTGTTTATCGGACCCAACGTATTCCATTCATGCCTGCTGGTCGAGTAAACAAATCGCGAACAATTATATCGTAGGTCCCTTCACGCTTCGATGTCAAAACCTTATTTCTTTGACTAGCGGCTCATTAGCCTAATAAGCCTCCTATAGTCGTGTCAACAAATCGCGAACAATTGTATCATCAGTCACAATGTTTGCATACATTTAATCAAATCAAGAATGGGGGTGTAGTAGGCTATCATATTCGAGCTTATTTGTTTGTGTTAGGCTATTTAAGACTCATACATCGTCGGTCGGTCAGAATGAAACGTCGATCTGGCCGCCTTCGCGTTAGATGCGTTGTTTGCATTAGTTTCATTAATTCAATTCAGCAGTAGATTGTATTTCTATCACAGTTTTGAAAGTAGTAGTTCGATTTTCATGCCGTTTGATGTATTCGATACAGGATATAGCCGTGAATTGACCAGCAAATTTGCAGAAGAATAAATTAATGGTTACTAAGGACTTATCCGACACAATTGTTCCGAAACTTTAAGCTCGATTTTCTCAATTGTAATGATTTAGCAAATTTCAGATTCAAATGAGTATAACTTCAGTTAGAAATAAGATATTTTCATTCTGTAAAAAGTATTTTGAAGAAAAATATCTGTAGAATATGAATAAATAAAAAGGTCCAAAACCGTCATGTGACGGGAAATCATCCCCTACGTCACAATTATGAACCAGTTAATCATTTAGACCAGTGTCAGAAGTTAACAGATTGGTAATAGCATTAATATTTTTATTTCTAGATATAATTATGTAAGCAATAAAATATACAATAGTGTCCGCAGAAATGACTGATAGTACTTTGTAAATGTTTCTCGTTGAAAATCCAACGTGCACAATGCTGGTTCAAAAAAGTTCTAAATGATGCTTCTAAATGTGTCCGCAAAGTCGTGCATTTCAACAAGCAAAAATGTATTACATGTTCATTTTTAGCAATGCCTTGAGAGGACAGAATTTTCACTGCGCTGTTCAGGTGTAATAGTACGTCACAAATTTCGCATTAAGCTTATGCCATGAAAATTCTGACAGTTCCAAGTATTTGTTCTTGACGCAAAGGACAATGACAAATTGCATCAGCACATTCTTCACAGCAAACTATATGGCAGCATGGTAGAGTCAAGGTTTGCACTTGAATTAAATTGCAACGCTTACACATAAGTGAAGCTTGCAACTTTTCATTCTCCATCTTAAGACGCAGAAGACGATAATATGTTGAAGTCTGGTTGCAGTGTAATTTTACGGAAACTTCCGTATGTCTCTTAGGCTCCTTTGTACACCTCGGACAATCACACTTTTCGTTCATGGTTATATCCAACTGGTAGTTGTGAATGCAGCTAATCTCTTGCTCTCCTTGCTTAAACTCTAAATTCTTATAATGATTATGAACTATCTTGCACATCGTCCTATAACGTTGGCGACCTCCGAAACACCAATGACGGTTAGAGATCGGAATGTCGACTCTTAAGAACTTCGCTTTTTAAACTTCAATTAAGCTCACAGGCTTTGTTGATCACGTGCATGTGCAATAAAAGTGAGCATCCTTATTTGTAAGACTTGTATGGGGTAGGAAGACGGGAGAGCAAGACTGAGTTTTAAGTTCAAGTGCATGCATGTGTGAACTATCAGTTCAAGTTTAGAATTGTAGCATAATGAAAGAATTTCTTTGCAGTGAAAAGTCGTTTGTAGTGATAAGACCTATGAAAATGTAGATTTCGCAAAGCCCAAGCGATGAAATTTATTCCTAAAAGGTGAAACATGTAGTTATCGTCTGTAAAAAATTAATGTCTTCGTTTGCCTAGGTAAATGGTGGGTAAATTACTTTACTTGCTACGAATGGTGAAACTGACAGACATGCAACCTTAATTCAAAATGCGTGGTTTTGCTGACTTTGGGACTTGGGAAGAGTAACTGACTCGCTGTGTGGCTACTATTCCTTTTGCGGCGGCGGCGGCGGCGGCGGCGGCGGCGGCGGCGGCGGCGGCGGCGGCGGCGGCGGCGGCGGCGGCGGCGGCGGCGGCGGCGGCGGCGGCGGCGGCGGCGGCGGCGGCGGCGGCGGCGCCTCCTTCGGAGGCGCCCGAGATGAACAACAGATTTGTTTAATTCACACATGGACACCTTAACATTTCTGTTTTTGAAGTTTAATATTGATTGATTGTATATAGACGATTGAAGACTTTTGTATATAAATGAGATGAAGACGCTTCTATATAAATGGTTGAAATTGAAATTTATTTTTTTTACTTTCTCTCACACTATATAAATCCAACTCATACCTTCATTTTAGCATTGTGTAAGATGAATCCAACCTGGCAACATCCATTTTCAGCTATTATAAGTGGACCTTCTAGTTGTGGTAAAACCCAGTTTACCCTTCGCTTTTTTGTTCACTTGCAACATATGATAAATTTAGCAATTGACAAAGTGCTCTGGTGTTATGGAATATATCAGGAAATATTTGACAGACATCCACAAATACAATTTCACGAAGGACTTCCGGATCTGAACATTTTCGATGGAAAGGAAAGAACTCTGCTTATTTTAGACGATCTAATGAGCGAAACAGATGAAAGAATTACAAAAATATTTACAAAAATCAGTCACCACAGAAACGTTTCAGTGTTATATCTAACACAAAACCTATTTTACAAAGGGAAACATACCAGAACAATCAGTCTCAACGCACATTATTTAGTTCTATTCAAAAACGTAAGAGACTCTACTCAGATTGCAAATCTAGCCAGACAGATGTTCCCTGGGAAATCAAATTTTATGCTTGAAGCGTTCAGAGATGCAACCATGGCACCATTTGGATATCTGCTGGTCGATCTTAGGCCAGATACTGATGAGAGGTGTTAAACGAATGACTGTAAGACTATGTGCACAGCTATATATAAATATTTACTTCCCAACGTATACATAATGAGTGTCCCCTGGAAATATGCTTGTTCTTAGACTAAGAACAAGCATATTTCCAGAGGAGACTCATTATGTATACGTTAGGAAGTAAATATTTATATATAGCTGTGCACATAGTCTTACAGTCATTCGTTTAAAATGTCTTCTAGACTAACGAAGTACCTTCACAAACTAAGACTGCTTAAGGAAGCTTCGGTTAAAGTGAGGAAAAAGATTGTGAAGAATTGTAACAAGAATCTCTTAGGTACTAAAAGGCAATGTTCCACTGACTAAACCTCAGAAGAGTAAACTGAGTCGGTTCAAAAAGAAGTTAAGGAACTTGGTGTCAAAGAAAACTCGTGCAGCTGTTAGGAAGAAACTTATTCAATCAGGTGGATTCATTGGTGCTCTGCTCACTCCCGTCATTTCGTTTCTAGGTGCGCTTTTAAATCCTAACCCTTAGAATGGAATACGCAAAGAAGATGGTTTTAGTAGAACCAAGACAGATTGAAAAATTGAAAGAAACGATGTTGGACAAAACTCTATCGAAATTAGATGGTGAAATATACAACATACTACATAGAGACATAGCTGATGATGAAAAAGCGAACTTTACTCAAACAGCTTAAGTCGTTATTTAAATATCGATAAACCTAGTGTCGTAACAAAACTTAGTTTGAACGATGTTGATGTTAGCGTAGATAAAATTGAACCTGTAGTACACGATTCTAACGTCATAGAGACTCTTGTGCTGGACACTGTTCCAAAGAAATGGAAATCGCAAGCTTCGCGACTTTTGACCCATATTAAAAACAATCCAGACGTGAACTGGAGTGAAAAGGGAGAACTCATTTTGAAAAATACAACTATATTCCTAAAACACATGTGGTGGATCAACACAGTTACTCCAAGCCGCAGACGTAGACGACAGAGAAAACAATTTCAGTGGGAACCTTACTTATGGAGTCTTATTTTGACCCTAAACATGCTGGTAGTTTTGGTGGTGTCGAGACGTTTAAGAGACATGTAAAAGGACAAATCAAAACTAAAGATATAAGGACTTGGCTACAGAAGAAAGATGCATATACTTTACATAAACCTGTTAGATTGACATTCAGACGTAGAAAAACATTTACTGTAGGGATAGACGATCTGTGGCAATCTTTTTTAGTCATATAGTTTAATTTAAATATCATAGATCCATACTATTTTCCGTAGACACCTTTTCTTAGTCATCAACTCATCGAGTTTAATTAAAATCTCATAAAACCATACTGTTTCGCGTAAACACCTTTTTTAGTCATTGAGTTTATTTGAAATCTCATTAAACCATAATGTTTCCGTAAACACCTTTTTTAGTCATAGAAATTTTTATATATTTTCATAAAAACCATACTATTTTGCGTAAACGTATTTTTGCACATCGAGTTTAGTTTAGTTTAAATCTCACAAAACCATTTTTTTTCGGGCAAAAAATTGTGTTGACCTTTTCTTAGTCATCGGGTTGAAATCTCATAAAATCCATTCTTTTTCCTTACACACGTCGAGTTTAGTAGAAATCTCATGAAACCAGACTAACTTTCCGGAAACACCCGTTTTAGTCAACGACTTTAATTGAAGTCTCACAACAACCATGCTATTTTCCCGGACAAAAAAGTGTTAATCATCGGATTCAAGTTTCATTCGTGAAAGTTTCTTGGGGGCTAACCTCGGAAACCATACCATTTTTCTTGTGACAGACCCGAATCTGGGCCTTCTTGAGGGGTTTGAGCCCCCTTAGCCCGTAATAAACTCCGCCCATGGACCCACTGATGTTCTATATCCCATTGTTCGTTTTCAAGAGGAATAATAAACAAAATACTTACTTACTTACTTACATACTTACGTATTTACTTTCCATATTACATGTGCTTCTAATGTTGAACATGACGCTGATTTGAGCCTGAAGAGAAGCTGAATTGAATGTAGCAGAAACTGATGACATTGTGAATTTGTGACGTTGGGTGTTAGCAAGGCTTTTGTAAAAATTGGTAACATGTTAAAAGAGGTGTATTTTTTATACAGTATAATGTTCACAAACTACCCAACGTTGGACCTAATAACTTTTGGTTAGAGCCTGGATTGCTCTGGAATTATTATCATTATAAATATTTACTTCATCTGCTAAACATTTTTTCTCTCTAGTTCACTACTGAAGATTGTGTACATGTCCTAACGCTTGAAAATTGGGGGGGATAAATGCATGGGCCGTCCCCCCAACGTCTTCATTGGGGGGACCGTCCCCCCTGTCCCCCTAGGTTTCCGCCAGTGCTCCCAACTCGGCGCTTGGCGCTTCAGCGATCGTCCTTCAGCCGCTCATCCGTCCCCTCCAAAGTTCGGACCAGGATTCCGCCCCTGACGCCTCTGTAGTAATGACCTCACGAAAGATGATTGCACTGATTTTTTGAGCAACCCGAATATTGTTTAATTTTTTTAGGTGAATGGTAAAAATTGGAATTCATATTTGAAAACTAAAACGGAAAATATTTAAATAACTGCCGTAATCTAACGAATGACTCAGAGCAAAAGTTTTAGTAAAAAATTATTTTAAATTGTTATAATGTAGTAGATAGCGTTGAAATTGCTATAATGCCCTACATATTTTTACAAATTTCTGAAGGGTCAGGCGAGCCCTGACAAATCGTCAGGCGACCCCCGGGGGGGTCGCGACCCACAGGTTGAGAACCGCTGCTGATATCATAATTAATATCAATGGATTGAAAATGATGATAGTCATGAGGATAATGTAGAGTTTGTTGATTGTAATGATGTCTCAGAGCCAGATAATGTTGAAATCGATGATGTCATAGACCTAGCCTACGTGTTGCAACTTTGTATGTGGAAAGAATGCAACAAAGAAATACTTGTGTATAGACCGTAGACTCAACGATTGTGCTGATATTTGAACTTAGTTACATGTAGGTTTCATAGATTGTAAATTCCACGCTGAACTTGAATTAACGCCATTGTTCATCAAACATGGTCTAATATTATATCATAGGCCTAACATGGTGTGGGGTGAAAAATATACCCCATGTTATCCAATATATGATTTTTTATAAGTTAGCCTCCGAGGGTTAAAACACTGAATTCCCCCTAATTGAAACCTTAATCCAATAATTTATCATACAAAGAAGATTGCCGATTTTGCTAAAAAAAATGAGATTCATATCTTTTATTTGCCGCATTCGACCCATAGTCCTATGACCGATAAACCCATGATCAATCTCCCTATCACACACCGATCGTCGTGTGGTCAATCTTCCTATGACCTATCATCCAGGAACCGAATAATATGATTTTAAACAATCAATGTAGTTAACCGGGTTTAACAAATTTTGTTAAAGTATTTATTTCCAGTAGGTCACTAAAGATTAACGCATCGCGGAAATAACATAGGCCTAATACTTTCGTAGCTGTACCTACTATTTGCTATGACTTAGTCAGCTTACATAGATGAATAATTTTGACAATCTTACCGTTGTCTTTGAAGATTCTTTCACGTGTTCTGTTTAATGCACAAAAATATACGGACTTTTATTTTGCCAGAATGTATATCAACTTAAGTATTAATCTCAATTAATTATAAAACTTTTACATCAATAGCTAGGCTATTGCACCGAAACTGTTGGTATTTGATTATTTTTCCCAAAAACCAGATTATTCGATAAACCTGCATTATTATTAAAGATGTCGTCACCTTAACATTACCATAAAGGTTGTCAATTATACGAATATTAGAACTTGTATTCTATATGGATATACGCTAGACTAACCATGAACGTCATCAATCCCACTTTGTCACTTCGTCTAAGGGCCCACTGGCTACTGTCGTCTAAAATGATGGTTTTCTATTACAATTATCTGCAACTGCGTCAATCTATTATCTTGATAATAGCCTACCATACAAACACTTAGCGTGCACTGGTCGATTAACAGATTAAGTTATATCAGCTTTACCTCCAGTACTACTTACCAATTATAACGGTATATCTCGGTATGAATCCAATTTCTCCCTTTGCCAAATGCTTCACCATCCACCATCCGACTTTGTCGCTGCAGATGAACATTCAAATAAGTTACATCATTTTGGACTTATTACTTTATTCATGTGCAATCAAAACCATCGTAGTAGAACCTTAGGGTCCATCCCATAGCTAGAGAGTATTCGTCAATCGAGTTTGCAGGTATTATTATTCCGTGGATCGAGTATAGGGTCACGCCACTATTTCCACTGGGTTATCTATGTAAGTAAGTAAAGTAAGAATATTCTTTAACCCTTAGGAGGTGAGGTAACGCATTGTTACGCCAGAGGAGAGGTGGGGTCTGACATACCCCAATACATATCTCCATTTGCAAGTCGCGATATCAAATGGACAACACTTATCGTGAGCTAAACTATTCTTTTATTACCAATTATCAACTGAACATGCGATTATCACGAACAAATATCTGTTTTCAATCCTTATTAGATGGTCAGAAGATGAACCCATCCAATGTGTAGGCCTACTTAGCCCGTGCAAGTTTGAGTCCTCGTGCTCAACATTATCAAATGCACGAATTGCCAATATTTTTAGTACAACATTAAATATTTTAGTCATCATTTTCGTCAGCCTTCTCAATGCCAGGTATCATAACATAACATAACATAACATAACATGGGTTTTAAGTGGTTCAGAAGACGCTGGGTCTGTGTTAGAACCACTGCAAATTTGACCTGGAATATTTAATACCCCAACCTTCCTAGGTTCCTTTTAAATGCTGTGACCGTGTCCACCGACACAGTGCTGTCACCCAATCCGTTCCACATGTCTACAACTCTAGCACTGAAAAAATTCTGCCATAATGATCCTTTCGGCTTCTTAAATAATTTGTACCTATGACCCCGAGTTGCTTTGTTTGGTGCTAATTCAAAGAACTTCTCCCAACATAGTGCTACCTTTCCAGTAATGATCTTGTATGCTTCAATTAGGTCTCCTCTGCTCCTCCGTCTCTCCAGTGTTGTTAGCCCACACATTTTCAACCTCTCCTCATAGCTCAAATCTTTGTAACCCCAAATCATCTTCGTGGCTCTTCTCTGCACTTTCTCCAGTTTTCAATATCCTGCTTCAGGTATGGATTCCATGCCTGAATGCAGTATTCCAGCTGTGGCCTAACCATTAATTTATATAGCCTCAGTATTGTATCCTTATCTCTAGTAACTATTGTGTTTTTTATCATGCCTAATGTTGAATTTGCCTTTTTTGATGCTTCAGCACATTGCCTTGAAGGCGTTGCACTCTTGTGCATGATCACTCCTAAGTCCCTTTCTTCATCACTCACCCTCAGTGCCTTACCCCCCATTTCATATGCAAACTCCTGGTTCCTCCTTCCCATATGCATCACTGAGCACTTTTCCAAATTAAAAAGCATTTGCCAGTCCTGTGACCATCTAAACATTTTCCCTAGATCTTCCTGTAGTATATCTGCTTCTTCTTCATTACCCACTGCTCTACATAATTTTGTGTCATCCGCAAACTTAGAATTTTTTTTATAGAATCCCATCATCTATATCATTAATGAAAAGTACAAACAACAGTGGCCCCAACACTGATCCTTGTGGCACTCCGCTTAGCACTGCTGTCCACCTAGAGTGTTTATCTCCTATTCCCACTCTTTGTCTTCTATCTGAAAGCCAGCTTTCAATCCACTTGAGTACCTGCCCACTAATCCCGCATGCTTGTAACTTTTTAACTAGTCTTTTATGGGGTACTTTATCAAATGCCTTTGAAAAGTCTAGGTAAATCACATCCACTGGCTTTCTCTCATCTATCTTCTCAAAGACCTCTTCAAAGAATTCCAACAGATTTGTCAAACACGAGCGTCCCTTGGTAAATCCATGTTGACTGCCTTTTTATAATATCATGTTCATTCAAATGCTCAACAATGTTATCCTTAACAATTGTCTCCATGACCTTACACACCAGTGTGGTGTCATAAGAAAGAACCACGTAACTGCAAATTTGGCCGTTTTGAGTTAGATGCAGTTTCTGCATCTACTAAGGGTCCTACACCTTGGAAAAAATGAGAAACTCCTATCTCGATTCCTTCACAGGGAACCAGCGTGTGTGAAAACACGTATCTGCAGAAACCGCATGGCATCATAAGCAAGAACAACGTATCTCCACTTACGTTGTTTTTGCTTAGTATGATAGGGCGTCATTCGCAGATACGTACTAAGCAAGAACAACGTATCTGCATTTTGCGTTGTCTTTGTCTAGTCTTTTATTCATAATGGGATTGCTCACGTTAAAAGAAGTGTTGAAAAGACACGTGTGCAAATATCGTATGTTTGAAATAATAATGCCTGATAGCTGTACAAACTGGTTTCGCTGCGTTGAAAACTGGTTTTATACTTTGTAAACTTGTTTCGTATCTCTTAAAAGTAATCTGAGAACTGCATAAACTGGTTTCAAAACTGCACAAACTGGTTTCGCATCGTTTTAATTAATGTAGGCTATAATAGCTGTACCAACTGGTTTTACACTTTCTAAACTTGTTTTAGGCCTATATCTCTTAACAGTTATCTGAGAAATGCATAAACTGGTTTTACAACTGCACAAACTGGTTTCATATCGTTTAAACAACGTATAATAGATGTACAAACTGATTTCGCAGCTGTACGAACCGGTTTTGCAGTTGTGTAATTTGGTTTCGTATCGCTGAAAATGTCGTCTGACAATTGTACAAACTGGTTTCACAGCTGTACAAACTGGTTTCGTATCGTTCCAAATTATTTCTGAAATCTTCAAACAACTCTTTTTGCAGCCGCCTGAACTGGTTTGGTCTTGTATAATTATGTCTAATAGCTGCAAAACTGGTTCTACCGCTGTACAAACTGGTTTCTCGGCTGCACGAATCGGTTATATATATATATATATATATATATATATATATATATATATATATATAAATTCTGTATGACTGTTGTGCTAACTGGTTTCACAGCTGTAGCCTACAGAATAATTTTATTTCATTTAAAAAAGTCTGGTAGCCATACAAACCGGTTTCACTGCTATACAAACTGATTTCGCTGCTGCAAAACTGGTTTTTAGTCGTGCAAACTGGTTTCGCAACTTTGAAATTGTTGTCTGAGTGCTGTGCAAACAGGCCTCACAGAGGGACAACAGGTTTGTTTTTCTTTAGAATAATACCTGATATCTTCACAAACTGGTTTCATATAATATCTGCACAGACTGGTTTCACATAATTATGTAAAAACTGGTTTCATATCTTTTAAAATGCTACCTGATAGCTGTGCAATCCGATTTTTGGCAGCTGTACAAACTGGTTTGGACTTTTAAAACTATTTCTAATGGCGGTAAAACTGGTTTCACCGTTGTACGAACTAGTCCACGGCTGCACAAACTGGTTTCACGAATTTAAAATTGTTTTAATTTCAAACTAGTTTTATAGTTGTGCAAACTAGTTTCGCATCATTAAAAAGTTATATGAGAGCTGTACAAAATGTTTTCGCAGATGTGTACAAACTGGTGTTGTGTCATAAAAATGCTCAAATGCGGAACAAACTGGTTTCACAGCTATAAAAACTGGTTTCTTATTTATTTTAATATTATGTCCGGTGGATGTACATACTGGTTAATACCGATGTACAGACTGGTGTCGTATATTTAAATTAATGCCCGATACCTGTACAAACTGGTTTGACAGCTGTACAAACTGGTTTGACAACTGTACAAACTGCTCTTTGAGTTGCGCAAACTGGTGTCGACTCTATTAAAATAATACCAGATTTTTGTGTGAGTAAATTTCTGAATTGTTCCACGAATTATACACGATTTTACGCAGATACGTTGTTTTTGCCATTTATGGGTCACAATCGCCGGTCTGTAATGCTAAGCAAGAACACACTAACTGACATTTTGCATATTTACGAGCAAAAATATTTAAATTTATTTTTTCCATAAAAATCGTTGATTTTTTCTACATTTATTAGTTTAAAGCGGAAAAGAATGGAAATATTTTTTTATACTTGGCAGAAGAGAATTAAGTCTTTTGAGTTTATCTCAGAACTAGGTTTTTGCAGATACGTTGTTCTTGCTTATGACGGCAGGTCATTAGACTGACTGGTCTGTAGTTACTCAGCTTACTTCGGTTTCCCTTTTTAAACAATGACACTATTAGGGCATCCCTCCATTCTTGTGGAACATCTCCGCTCTGTATCGATTTATTGAAGATCTGTGCCAATGTCTCCCCGATTTCTTCCCTCACTTCATGTAAGAACTTAGGATGTAACTCATCGTTTCCTGGACTCTTATCTGTTTTTAATCTTTTCAATTGTTCCACCACCTTTTCCCTAGTAAACATTATTTGCATCAATCCTTTACCACCACTGTCCATAAATGCTTGGCTAGGCCCAGGAATGTTTCCTAAATCCTCCAAAGTAAACACTGAGCTGAAAAATTTGTTCAGCACTTCAGTTACTGTAGCTTCCGAGTCGTCCACAACAACTTCTCTACACCCCTCTTCCTTTTTTAGTGGCCCTACCCTGTCTTTCCTTTTTTGATTGCTTCTAACATAATTGTAGAAACTCTTGCTGTCTTCTTTTACATTTCTCGACAACTTCTGCTCAAAGATTTTTATTTAGGGCTGTTGATTTAATCGCGTTAACGCGTGCGATTAACGCGTTAAAAAATTTTGCGATTAAAAATTTTAACGCATTAATCGTACGCGTTAATTAGATCTGATTAAAATGGAATCACAAGCAGAAAATTCGTTTTAAACGGAAAGCTCATACTTAAAACTAACGATACATTCTTTGGCAAATATTTCAAAAAAGAATATGAGTATTATCGTAGCAATTCGTTGCTCAATTATCGCCTGCATGCGAACCAAAACATGCGTTAAATGCTAACGATGAGCCGTCGACATCGGCCGCATCGTCCACTAAGGTTGTTTCCTCACCCCGTCAGACTACGTTGGTTGAACTCCAGGAGATGGCAAGACCAATGGATCCAGGTTTCAAATGATAAATGCTTACACAAGGATAGTGAGATGTGGTTTGGCAAGAACCGCAACCTCTTGTGAAAAATTCTGACTAAATAACGAGGTTCAATAAAGTAGACCTATACTATTGTTAATTCATCAGAGCATCCCTTGAACCGACCAATGTAAATAAACTGGTCTGCATATACAATTGGTCGAAAAAATAATTTATTTTGATAGTCAGAAAACGGTTGCCCAATTTTCACATTTAGGCCTATATCATTTTGAATGAAAAAATTAACGGATTTTGAGCAGTTGACTGATTTTAACGGTGTTTCAATTCTGTCATACAAAACTGTTCAATAAACTAAATGCAGAAATTCAAAAGGCCTAAGTCAAAGGTTATTGAATATGTTTGCAATAGAAAGAATGCATTCAGTTATTAAAATTTGATGCTTCGGGGTTCTTAGAAAATAGTAAGAATAATAGGCCTATATTTGACTGAAATGCATTGCGATTAATTTGCCGTTAATTGCGATTAAAAAAATTAATCGTGCGATTAATTTCGATTAAAATTTTTAATCGAGCAACAGCCCTATTTTTATTGCTTCTTTTATTCTAAAGCTAGCTCGCTATCTGTGATTTCCGGTTTTGTCCATGACTCTGCTATTCCAATTATATCAGGTTTCTCATTGTCCGCATACAATTCTAATTCTGCTCTCTTTGACCTACTAACAATTACTCCTAACATTTGCAAACATGTATTTTAAACTTTTACTACACCCAATTTCTTTAGGTTTCCTGTCCTCTCTGCTTTGATTTTCGTTGTTTAATTAATATTTTCTCAGTTTCACAATCCGCATGTCTCCCGGCAGACCTCTCACCTGATATTTCCATTCCCCGACTCCTCCCTTTTTTGCTTCTCTTTGCATTCTTTGACCAGCTCCCTGCATTGCTCCCTCTCACTTTCAGTCATGTCATGTGCTACTGATATCTGCTTCAGTTGTTCATCTGCATTTCGGAGCCTTGAGAGATTCTCCAGAACTTTGTTTTTTATCGTGCCTTCCCTTAACTCTATGAGCAGTGGTCTTTGTTTTTCCCCTCCTGCCGATTTTCCAAGTCTAAACACTCTCTTTAAGTCCTTGTCCTCGCATGGCACTTTCAGGACCTCATTTATGAGGTATATCGTCGCTTTTCTGTCTTCTTTGTTCTTCTCTTTTTCGTCAGTCTCTTTGCTTTCTGCCAATCTATGTATGACAACGTTATTCTTTTTTCTTTCTTTCATCTTATCTTCTTCAATGCGTAGTTCTACATGTATTTGCTTTTCAACAACTTTGACCTTTTGTGTTACCGCCATCAACTCTTTATCCACCTTCTTTTTGACTATTTCACTCCAAGTCTCTGTTTTTGCTTCGATGGTATCTGTGATCTCTGCTTCATCCGTAGTTCTAATTTTCTCCAGACTCGCTGCCATCTGATCCATCTTTGCCTGCTGTTCGTTGTATTTATTGGTATCAAGGCTCCCGCAACTATTAAACCTATATGTCCCACAGATGAATAAGCAATTAGGGACTTTAAATCTGATTGACGAAAACAGATTAAGCTTGTTGAGACTGCTCCTACTAAAGCTACTCTGTTATTTCAACTCTCTCAAATTATCATAGTTATCTGAAAACTTCAGGTCTGTTTGAGTCCCTGAGTTTGTGTGTGCTAGAGCTAAGGTTCTCTGTCTTAGGACCACTTCTAATCATTTTATACATGGCAGATATTACTACTCTTATTTCCAGGCACACTTTCTCACTGGTCGCTTTTCACTTTCTCTGTACATATTACAATGTACCAACCTTACTCGCCCCTCCTTTTTCCAACTGGGTTTTGCTCTGAAAGATCTCAGAGATCTCATTCACTCTCCTCATTCTACAGCGTCCCTCCCGTGCACGGTCCCATCTCATCGCTCTTCGATCTGCAATGATCCGTTTGTCCCGTAATCATGGACCACTTTGGTCCAAACTTGCCCTTTCCTTCTGGAATGCCCTCCCTTCCTCTTTACGTGTTCTTCATAGATCTATTTCTATCTCTCCTCAAACTACATTTCTTCTCTGGGGTATGCACACACTGGAAGTGCTACTGGATGGACCAGCAGTGTTTAATCTAGACGTCTCTGGGGGGGGGGGGAAGTTCCCCCCAGGATTGACATTTCCCCCCCCCAGAAAAATTTGACAAAATGATATTGGTTTTTAGTTACTGTTTTCATCATTGTTTTACATGAAGTGTTATAATATACCGTCATGTTATTTACTAATGTATGATTACAATGACATTATTTACTATTATTATAAATGATACTATCATGTTTTGTTAAGATGACACCTTAAAATGCTACCATTGCATTGTGCAAATTCAAAAAGTTTCTGATGAGGCTCTGAAAAAGTACAAATATTTTGTTAAGATTACACCTTAAAATGCTACCATTGCAATGTGGAAATTCGAAAAGTTTCTGATGAGGCTCTGAAAAAGTACAGGTATGTGTGAAGATGACACCTTAAAATGCTACCATTTCAATGTGGAAATTCAAAAAGTTTCTGATAAGGCTCTGAAAAAGTACAAATATTTTGTTAAGATGACACCTTAAAATGCTACCATTGCATTGTGTAAATTCAAAAAGTTTCTGATGAGGCTCTGAAAAGTACAGGTATTTTTTTAAGATGACACCTTAAAATTCTACCATTGCAATGTGGAAATTCAAAAAGTTTCTGATAAGGCTCTGAAAAAGTACAGTTATTTTGTTAAGATGGTACCTTAAAATGCTACCATTGCAATGTGGAAATTCAAACAGTTTCTGATAAGGCTCTGAAAAAGTACAAATATTTTGTTAAGATGACACCTTAAAATGCCACCATTGCAATGTGGAAATTCAAAAAGTTTCTGATAAGGCTCTGAAAAAGTACAGTTATTTTGTTAAGATGGTACCTTAAAATGCTACCATTGCAATGTGGAAATTCAAAAAGTTTCTGATGGGGAGGGGAACATCCCCCTCCCCATACCCCTCCCCCTACGGGTCTCGGCGCTACGCGCCTCACGAGCGGACGCTCGATTGTCTCCCCCCCCCCAGAAACCTGAATTCCCCCCCCCCCAGCGGACGGGGACTAGATTAAACACTGATGGACCAGGATGGTCACTGCTATTAGCTTAAAATTACTTTACATTGTATTACATAATGGCCAAACTTCGGAACGGAAAACTTTCGTTTTCAATGACCAAGTGAAACTTGGAGTTGCATTATATCCACTTGGCGCATAAATGCACAACTCAGTTGGCTAAATTGTCTGATGACAGACTGCGTACAGTCATTAATAGGCCCAATGGTCCTAACCACGTATCCCGGTCTTTATTCGTTCCCTTTTTAGTAACGGATTGGCTATGACCATCGGGGCACGGTGGTGTAGTGGGTATGTTCGTTGCCTTGCAGCCGAAAGGTTGCAGGTTCGAATCCACCTCAAGTCGCCGCGTAAAGACCTTGGGCAAGTCCTTCACTCGCAACAGCTCAGCGCTTCGGCGTGAAATTCCAATGCAGTGTCCACGCTGTAGTTGGCGGCGCCTCTGAGTAGAAAGAGCTTGAATGGGGCGCTAATAACAAGTGCACATACAAACATCGAGCTTGACCAAAAAACTTTTCACTGGACCTAGCATACCTATTTATGCTAAAGATCGTCATAACAGATCATGATCTATAGCGTATAATCTGTTTAGGCATAATTATGTCTACCTATATTGGTCTAGCATATTGATATATTTTTATCTTTGCGTTATGACAGTCTCCGAAAACATCATTTACAATATTGAATAAGTTGCGTCGGTAACGGCCCGCTATTCCGAGGGTCCACTATTCCGAAGGTCCACTATTCCGAAGGTCCACTATTCCGAAGATTGTTATATATCCATACACCCGTCTCTCCCCTTCCCCCATTCCCCTCCCTCCTCCCTCCTCCCTCCCTGCCTTCCTCCGTTCCTCCTTCTCTCGCTCTCTCCCTCGCTCCCTCCGTCCGTCCGTCCGTCTGTCCGTCCCTCTGTCTCCTTCCCTCCCTTCATTCCCTTTCTCTCCTCCTTCCCTCCTTCCTTCACCCTCGGTGTGAGGGAGGAAAGAATGTGGAAGGAGCGGGACGAAGAGGGAGGGGAAGGATGGAGGAGGGAGGGATACAAAGAGGCAAAGGAATGGACGGAGGGATGGATGGAGGGAGGAAGATGGGACTGGGAGGGGGAGATGGGTAGGGTGGAGTGGGATGGTGGAGGGGAAGGGAGGGGGATAGGGACGGGAGGAGGTAGAGGAGGATGATAGGAGGTAAGGGGAAGAGGGGGCAGGGAGGGAAGGGGGAGGTGATGGGAAGGGGAGGGTGGGAAAGGAAGGGAGGGGGAAAGGGGAGGGGATGGCGGGATGGTGCGGGGAAGGGAGGTGTAATGGAGGTAGGGAGGGATTGTTGGACGCTCTTTTCAGCCACAGCAACGTGTGGCCGGGTTCAGCTAGTATATAAATAAAAATGTAAACAGTTTGTATTTAATCAAGGATCTCGCAAAGTTTTTGACCGATTCCTTTCAAAATTTTACCAAAATGTTCCGTTCAAATACTATCGGGTTTGTGAAATGTTTCTTGGAAAAAGCGCAAACTTTTCGACAATTAAAAACAACTTTGCATTCGATTCGAGCAATTTAGATTTCAAATTTGCGCCAACGTGCATTTTAAAGCGGCCGCGTTTTTATGACGCATATCCGCACATCTTTTTATAGCGCATACCTATGTACGTAGCTCTCGGTTGTACAAAATCAAGGATCTCGGAAAGTTATTCACCGTTCTTGACCGATTCCTTTCCAAAGTTTACCAATTTCGAATACGATCGCTTTTGTAAATGTTTTTTTAAAGCGCAATCTTTTTCGCACAATTTTGCATTCGATTCGAGCGATTTCAATTTCAATTTTCACACAACCTTGCCTTCGCGAATGCGGCCGATTGGAGGGGCAGAGGAGGAGGAAGGGAGGGGAGGTGGTAGGGGAGGGTAGGGACGGGAGGGAAGGGGACGAGAGGGGAGTGGAGGGGACGGAGGGGAGGGGACGGAGGGAGAGGAGAGTGAGGGAAGCAGTATAAGGGAGTTTGAAAGGGAGGGTGCCCGGCCGCACGATTGGAATTCCTACACTTGGGAGACGCATACGGCGAATCTACATAGTAATGCATATTAATGAGTGCGCACGTGACCCGTCAATCAAACCAGTTCATCGTAAACGCGAGATTTGTATAGCGCCGATTGAAATGATTATGTCAAATTGACTAAAAATAATTATACTGTACCCACCGAATAATTTTCGACGCTAAAATACACTTTTACTATAACGACATCTTTAATAGAAGATATTCTTTAAAAGGGAAATTAATTCATTTAGGCCTACTGTGAAAAGACGTCACTTCCCTTCCCTTACAGGTTTAGTTGGAGCTGGATGGATGAAAATGTTCTTTATGAATTTGGAGCTGGATGAATCGAAATAACGTTAGAGTAACGGAAGCCGGAATAAGTATTTTTATATCTTAAATAGAAGCTGGATTGATGAAAATGTTCTTGCTTAAATCGGAGCTGGATAGATTAAATTTTTCTTTATTAAATTGGAGCTGGATGGATGAAAATGTTCTTTATGAATTTGGAGCTGGATGAATCGAAATAACGTTAGAGTAACGGAAGCCGGAATAAGTATTTTTATATCTTAAATAGAAGCTGGATTGATGAAAATGTTCTTGCTTAAATCGGAGCTGGATAGATTAAATTTTTCTTTATTAAATTGGAGCTGGATGGATGAAAATGTTCTTTATGAATTTGGAGCTGGATGAATCGAAATAACGTTAGAGTAACGGAAGCCGGAATAAGTATTTTTATATCTTAAATAGAAGCTGGATTGATGAAAATGTTCTTGCTTAAATCGGAGCTGGATAGATTAAATTTTTCTTTATTAAATTGGAGCTGGATGGATGAAAATGTTCTTGCTGAAATCGGAGCTGGATGGATTAAATTTTTCTTCCTGAAATTGGAGCTGGATGGATGAAAATGTTCTTGCTTAAATCGGAGCAGGATGGATGAACTTTTTCTTGTTAAATTGGAGCTGGATGGATGAAAATCTTCTTGTTAAATTGGAACTGGATGGATGAAAATCTTCTTGTTAAATTGAAGCTGGATTGACGAAAATAACTGTGAGTTTAACTGGATTTATGAAAAAATCGCTTGATAAATGGTACTTTTATATATGAAATGGAAGCTGGATCAAGGGACGGCAATGATAAAACGCTTGAGAAATGGAGGCTGGATGAAGGCATTCTTATGTCTGAAATAGCTAGAAGATGGGTTGTTGAGAAAAGCTTGATTGATGGACGCGTGATAAACGAAAGCTGGATAAACGGCTTTGCAGCTTAAATGGAAGCTTGATGCATGTTGAAATACATGAATGAAAATCAGAAAGTCCATTTCTCAAGCGTTATTTTCGTCAATCCACAGACGCAGCATCGCGCACAATTTCATAGAACGTGCCGCCATTTTACTTGAGTGTTTACTAAACCCAACGACCTCTGATAATAAAGACTAAATTGGGCCACACCATATAGCCACGTGATAGCTCACTAATATGCATAAACTTGTAGCTCCGCCTTGAATCTCCCAAGTGTAGGAATTCCAATCGTGCTGCCCGGCCTCAGCGACGCGTGGCCGGGCACAGCTTGTAATTATATAAGATTGTTGAATAATAATTCCTGCTCAAAGCACGACTACTGCAATTCTATTTTCCTCAACCTCGAATCCAAAAACCTCAAACGTCTGTAACTAACTCACAGCTTACTAGCCCGTAGTGTCATCAGGACGGGAAACCCAAGCACAATCATAATTATCACTCCCATTCTCAAATTACTCCGTTGACTAAAAATCCCCGAGCATCATAAGTTCGGAGATTACTGTAACGGCCCACTATTCCGAGGGTCCACTATTCCGAATATCCGCTGTATTTTGTTCTGTATCCTTGGTGGTTATAGGTTTGCGGTGAGTTAGGGTTAGGTTTAGGGTTCGGAATAGTGGACCCTCGGAATAATGGACCTAAACCTGACTGATTTATCATAATAGGCGTATAACAGTACAATCTTCGGAATAGCGGACCTTCGGAATAACGGACCTTCGGAATAGTGGACCTTCGGAATAGTGGACCCTCGGAATACTGGACCCTCGGAATAGCGGACCCAAACCAGTTGCGTCTGTGACAGCTTAGCACTTCTAATGACGCTTCGATTGATTGATTACAAAATAACCCACACGCATCATACCCACCGTAGGCCTACTCGCCCGTGAAAATGTGCAAATAATTCAATTGGACCACCACAACCTCACAAAACATAAACTTACCAAAATAATACTGATGTTCGAATAATAACTAATAACTATAACATGTTTTATTTGTTTTAAAACTCCTTCAATAGAATAATAATAAATTATAGATTAGTAAGATCGACGTTTATTATTTTACAACCGAGAAAGCGCATGCTTGCTACTGAATATTCATAAAGTGCAATTTAATTAATGACGAAATTATGGCGTTTGCTAATGAATATTCAAACAGCGGCGAATTATTAACGTTGAAACGGGACGCTTTCTGCTGAATATTCATAAAGCGGTGATCGATTGATGCGCCACAGCCAAAAACATAGTTCGCTACTAAATTGCTTCCTAAAAAGATGCAAACTGATCGTGAAGTGTGTTATCT
>OX243821.1:5271678-5319799 GCA_945859605.1 Lumbricus rubellus
TGACAATTTCTAACTAACTGAGAGTATCTATTATTGCATGTAACGCATTGGCAAAACATACATATCTTATGTAAAGCCTATATACTTCAAGTGCTCAACTGTAAATTTTCTAAACAATGTCAATGTTTAGACCACATGACATGATAATCGGTTTTTGTGTTAAAGGTTGGCATTATTAATCGGGATTCTATCCGGAAACTGATAAAGCCATCTCTCGATTTTGCCCTATCAATGACATTGTGAGAAAACTGTATGATAAGGCCTGCATTACCCTTAAACATATGGACTATTTGTCAGCGAATAGTACTGATAAGGATAGGTCCTTCACCCTTCTCCCTAAGATACACAAAGCCCGTGAGAAATGGCCACAGATCGACATGCCGGAGGGTAGACCAATTATTTCTGATGTGGGGACCCGCAGGGTTAGTGAGTATATTAATTATTTTATAGTCCCCTTAGCCCGTAAATACCCTTCCTACACCAGAAACTCATGACTTCATATAGAAAAATTCGTAATAGGCTATCACCATAAATGAAGATGATATCCTGGTTACTGGGGATGTTGTTTCTCTCTTCACCAACATGAATTATGGCCGGACACTTAAAGTAGTCGAGGATGCATTTCTTAAATACCCTAACCGACCAGTCAGGGAAATCCTTACCCTCCTTGAATTAACCCAAAAGAATTACGATTTTTACTTTGGGAAAATTGTCTTCCTCCAGATCCTTGGCATAGCCATGGGAAAGCCGTTCTCACGGGGGTGTGCCCGATTTATATTTGGAAGAACTGGATGATGGAGCCATGAATAATTTTAAGATACATCTTAAGCTCTTTTTCAGATTTCTTGATGACATTTTCCTGATTTGGCCTGGACCTCCTTTGGATATTCTCGAGTATGAATCCTTTTAAAACTCCATAATACCCGATATAAAAATTTCACTTAATCACAATTCCTCTGAAATTAACTTTCTGCACATGACGGAATTATAAAACGGACAATACCACTAACGGTTCCTTACAAACCAAGATCTTCTTCAAGGCTACTGATACCCAACAGCTTGTTCACACATCATCCTTCCACCCTAGACACACATTCAATGGCGTCTTTAAATCCCAAATAATTAGATTCAAGTGTATCTGTTACTTCCAAAGTGATTTTGACATGGCATGCATCCCTAAGTAGCCTAAGCGGGGATACAACCGTAGATCCCTACGTACATGTAAGTTGAAACATGATATCTGGCATTCCCAAGAGAACCATATAGGTAAATATTCCCCGAGGTTTGAATGCATTAGCAATAACAAAGAAGTTTCCCACTGGTTATACCCTTTTGTACCATTCCTACACACCTGACCAAGTAATGAAAGGGCATCATCTCCAGTAGCACACGATTCTCACACTTACGGGTCCTAAATGCTTATTCTAAATAAAGCAACCTCAAACATAAACTAACCTCTTCTCATCTATTCTCCCCTTCACTTGATACCTCGTCTCTAGACTCGCTCTTTAGTATTTAACTTATCAGTAACTCACTCACTAAGGAAACCCACTCAATGCCTGGAATGCACGATCTTAATGCTATAGTAATTGACATAATTGGAGATGGGACGAGGGACGGTTTGTGCCCGTGCCTATTACACCATTAACCTAATAAAAGCATAGATACAAAAGAAATAGAATAGGCAAAGTGTTGAACAGACATATTGCAATAGATCTGGATTACTCCAAGTGTTGGAGGCTGCCAAATGCCAGGAATGGGAAGAATTTGGTAGAAAACTGCCAGCGTACCGTTCATTTTTGCAATTCTGGCTTAGTCAATTTTTCTACCTCCTTGGGGAGCCCCAAGATGCTTTGATATCCAAAATCGTTTTACACAGTTATATTCAGGTGTAGCAAAGGCAACTTTTCCTTACTCTTAATAACTGATACGACGAAAAAAAATTCGATCCACCCTATTGGGCAAGTCCTTCACTTACAATTGCTCAGCGCTTCAGCGTGAAACTCCGATGCAGTGTCCGCTCTGCATCGGGAGCGCCTCTGAGTAGAGACCTTGAAGGGGCCCTATAACAAGTGCACATACAAACAAACTACAAACTAAACAATGACACGACAGAAACTGTTCTACTTGAGATTATAATTATGTAGTTACTACTTTAATAAATAAACAAAGTGATTTAAGTAAACCACCGCGTTCTTACATAAATACAAGAACGTAAGAAATACTGCAGGCCTGTCCATACAAATAAATAATAAAACAGCTTTTTGTGAAAGTCGTTACACCTATGAACATAACAAAGACCCGGTCTGAATATTGTTCTTATTCGACAGTGAATTCCCAATTTTGGTAATAATTAGCCATAAGTAGCCTACCGCTGCCTAATTACAACTTACAAATTGATTTGTAAATAGGCAGCGGCAGGCTACTGGCATAACAGTTAAACGCCATGGCTCTAATTAGGGGAGAGCAGGGGTATAATGGGATATTTAAGGCATTTTGTTGAAGTTTACATCATATAACTAATAAGAAATCTGAATTTTTGTACTCACACTGTGCATGCATAATTATATAACGTACAGCGCCGTCTACAGGGTGCGCAAAAAAAAAGGACCCCCCATAGGTTAGTTGCCAATATTTTTGCCAAAAGTAACAATTTCGAAATGAAATTTCACAGTCTTATAGACAATTCATATTTACACTTGATAGTCTAATTTCATCAAAATATTTCAAACAGAACAAAAGTTATGCCACTTTTAGGTAGGTCACCCATCGTTTTTTGACGATTCAAAAACGAAACGCAACAAAAACTAGGTTTTTTGCCAATATCTTTCCCAGAAGTAGGAATTTCTAACTGAAATTTTGCAGGCTTAAAGACAATTCAAACCTACACAAGATGGCTAAATTTCATCAAAACATTTCAAACACAACACAAGTTATATCACTTTTAGTGAGGCCACCCACCGTTATTGACGATTCAGAAACGAAACGCAACAAAAAGTACCAAAGTGTGATTTTATTAAGTTTTACCTCAAATAACTGTTGTCAAATTAACTTGGTAGTGCTTCCCAACTTGTGTTCAATGTGCCCACCGCCCGTGCCAAAACTTATTTTGAGTCTCTGTGCAGAGTTCTTGATGGACCTGTTGATTATCTGACAGATTCCTTATTATTTATTATTTTAAGAATTTGATTGTCATCTTGCTAAGTGACTTCTCAGTGACGTGCAGCTACGCTGGTACCCTGTTTCTTTTTTAAATAGTAATAATAATGATCATCTGTCAATATCAAGGCTATTTGATAATAATTATTTGAGATGAGACTTAATAAAATCGTGTTTTTGCTGCGTTACGTCTTTGAATTGTCAAATATTGGGGGGTGGCCTCACTAAAATTGGTATAACTTTTGTTGTTTTGGAAATATTTTGATGAAATCTGACCACCATATGCAGATATAAATTGTTGTTAAGCCTGTAAAGTTTCATTTCGATATTCTTACTTTTGGCCAAGACATTGACCATAATAATTAGATTGAATTTTTATTACTTTTTGTTGCGTCGCGTTTTTGAATCGTCAAAAACCGGTGGGTGACCTCCCTAAAAGTGGCATAATTTTTGTTCTGTTTTAAATATTTTGATGAAATCTGGCCATCATGTGTAAATATGAATTGTCTTTAAGACAGTAAAATTTCATCTCAAAATTCTTACTTTTGGTCAAGATATTCGCAAAAATCTTAGGGGGGTCTTTTTTTTGGCGCACCCTGTAGAATAATATACTTAAGCATTAGTCACAATGGAGATAATAATTTTTTACCAACATGTCCCAAAATTTCGTCATGCCTTGCCACCTGGGGTGAATGGGATTCCTATCCCATTATGCCCCATAACAAGCAATATTCTATGATTTTCAACAAGTGCCACATATTTTTTTTATTATTGCTCGTTTTGTAATTTAAACAGCAAACTAATTATAAACGGGTGTGTAAGGCTCTCATTTTGATTGCAGTAATATCAACAATTTTTGGGTGTGTAAGGTCATCATTTTTATTCCAGTATTATCAACGATTTTTGTGTGTCTAAGGTCATCGTTTTGATTCCAGTTTTTTTAACGATTTTCGGGAGTCTAAGGACCTCATTTTAGTTCCAGTAGTATCAACGATTTTCGGGTGTCTAAGGACCTCATTTTAGTTCCAGTATTATCAACGATTTTCGGGTGTCTAAGGACATCATTTTGATTCCACTGTTATACACTATTTTTGGGTGTCGAATGACTTTATTTTGATCCCAGTGTTACCAAAGATTTTCGGGTGTCTACGGACATCATTTCGATTTTATTGATATCAACGACTTTCGGGTGTCTGAGGACCTCATTTTAATTCCAGTATTATCAACGATTTTCGGGTGTAAAGGGACATCATTTTGAAACCAGTATTATCAACGATCTGAAGTTGACTTTACTATTATTATAGAGATCCGTGGGTCATTGGAATTCCAGCAGGTTAAGACTTTTATGACATCATGGACAAAAATTGGTAGGCCTATAATAGTCGTTATTGTTAATCTATTTAATTATTGTATGGCGAAATTTTGCACATTACCTTCCCGGCGCTTCGCGTTTTGGCGCTCGTCCTTATGCCGCTCGGTGGTATACCCAAACCCACGAGGGACGATTTATGAAATTTTAGCCCTTCTAAGATTCCTGGTTGATTACGACTGTATACCTACTGTTTGAGCATTAGAAGACTTGCTATTATAAGGGTAAAACTTTGATGGCGTTGTGCTAGTCCTAAATAATAATATTTTATCTTAAAACTTTTTGTGTGATGTTTCTGGGGAGAATGTAACCAAATGGCGCCTTGGAGAACAGTCAATTAAAACTTTCATTTCTAACGACCACCCTAATATACAGCCCTACATATGGGTGGTATAACTTAAATTTTCTAGACAATTTTTGGGAGAGTGTGAAAATCAACTATTCGTCATGAAAATTGCAATATGCATCAAAATCGTAAAATAATGCTTTTGTCCTTCACGTTCAAATATGCTTTAGGCTACTTCAGATTGAATTTTTTAGTATTTTAAAAGTAAGTTAGATGGACAATAGTGTAGTTTCTCGTTATACCCCGATATCCCATTATGCCCGATCTCCCCTACTCCTAAGC
The DNA here is from genome assembly GCA_945859605.1 of Lumbricus rubellus. Lineage (NCBI taxonomy): Eukaryota > Metazoa > Annelida > Clitellata > Crassiclitellata > Lumbricidae > Lumbricus > Lumbricus rubellus. The sequence continues at coordinate 5,276,835 of OX243821.1, forward strand.
GTATTAGTTTGTAATTGTTAGTAATTTACTTTATACTTTGACGCCTTAAAACCAATCAACGAGGTCAAGTAAACATCTTAATTATCTGTTCAACAGCACACAAAAATCTTTACCCGATGTTTGCGGATGGAAATGCCTCCATTTCGTCTCCTCTTTTAATTGTAAGAGCCGCTGCATAAAGATGGTTTTCCAGTGACTCTATCATCAACTTGTTGCGTTCATTTACCATCTCTCTTCTTCTACTCAATTTTTTTTCGTCGTCGGAAGAATCAAAGACATAGGGATCTGTTTCGCGTGACTCTTTCTCTTCACCAGAATCAACGCTGTCGTCTGATTCATTATTTTCCTCCAAATCACTTAGCGCTGTTCGATTATCTTCTTGATTGATTATTTTCTCCTCAGGGTCTACTTCGTCTGTATGCGAATTGTCATCAAAACCAATCGATTCTTGGCCAATTGAGAGTGTTTTTTGCACGAATGTTTCAAGTTTTGCCGTTTTGATCTCTTCTTCATGGTTTTGTATGTAGGTCGTGTCCTCTGTTATGCTGTTACTTTGATTTTCTGACGTTATAAATCCATCATACGAATTAATGTTTTCCTCTGTCCTTTCAAGATGCAAATCCTTTGACTTTTCAGTATTTCCCAAGCCTAACACTTCCATGAAATGATTTGTATCGATGTCATTTGCCATTTCCAATAGTTCATTTAGAATTTGTTGTGTTTCATTTTGATCCTGCAAATGAAGTTCTTCATCGTTTATTTCCTTTGTTACCGTAGTCAAATGCGTCAATCTTTCTTCCGCTTGCATCCCCTTGTTGCGTTGAGTTTCAATCCACGGTTTCATCTTAGTTCTTCTACTCAAAATTTTTCTAAGTTCTTCTTTTTCTCCCTCAGTCATATTTTTGGGATTAAAGTCACGAACTGCACGCAATCTCATTTCTTTTGAAATAAATATAACATAAAAATTATTCAGATATTTGTCATAATTATTATGTATTTGAAATAGCCTACATGTACGTTTAGCACGTATCAACAAAGACGGGCAAATGCGGCAATGCCACTGTGACATGCAATTGAATTTAAATTATCAACTTCTAGCAAAACTGTAATTGGATAACAAATTACAAATACTTTGATGCATACAGTGATGTGAAAAAGTTTTGCATCACCCATATATTTTACCTTTCTATGCATGATTTCTTCTGTATTAAGACGAATAACGTACTGGCGAGCATGTGGGCGGGTGTCCGGACAATTCATTCATTCATTCATTCATTCATTCATTATTAGAGTTTATATAGCGCCTCTTCAAGAAACTACTCAGAGGCGCTCCCAGCCCAGCAACGACCAAAGAAAAAAGATTTAAGAGACTTGAGAAATAAAGATTGACTGGTCAGATGGAGGAGATGGAGGTTTGAGGGGAGGTCATTCCAGATTGACGGTCCCACAACCGAGAAGGCTCGGCGCTGTCTGGTAGCTAAGCGAGCCCGTGGAACAAGCAGTTGTCCCTTCGCAGCGGAGCGAAGGGCCCGACGCGCTTCAATGTCAGAGACAGGACGACAGAGGGCGCGCAGATAAGATGGAGCACAACCAAGAATACATCGAGAAACAAGGGCAGCAATGCGGTAATTGATGCGTTGGGCTATTGGCAGCCAATGCAGCACATCACGCATGTAAGCAGAGACAGGCGAAAATTTAGGAATTCGTCCGATGAGTCGGGCAGCAGAGCGTAGAACCCGATCTAACCGTCCCAGAACCCCAAGGGGAAGACCAACAAGGATTGAGCAGCAATGGTCAATACGACTAGTTACAAAGGCGTGAACAAGCACAACTAGCGCATCATGAGAGAGAGAGCGAGCAATCACACGGAGTTGACGAAGCTGATAATAACAGCTTCGAGCGACAAGGTTAACATGCTGGGTGAGACTGAGTTCACAGTCAAGGGTGACACCCAGGTCACGGACCGTGGAAGAGAAAGTAACATCCGGAAACAGTTGAGCTAGCAAAGGCAGATCAATATTCTCGAGTTGCCGACGGCCGCCCAGCCAAATGAATTGCGTTTTACTGGGATTTAAGAGAAGCCGGTTTGACGCCATCCAAGAGGAAAGGACGTCAACAGTCAGGCACATCAGGCGCACAGTGTTAACTGAGTCAAATGGGCTAGAATGTATGTAAGCTTGAGTGTCATCAGCAAAGATTTGGTGAAGGAGCCCCTGGGACTCAAGTAGAGGACAGAGATCAGCCGTGTAGAGAAGATATAACAGAGGGCCAAGTACGGAGCCCTGAGGTACACCAAGGGGAGCAGGAACCCAGAGGGACCTAGAGGAACCAATAACCACACAGTTTGAACGGTCGGATAAGAAGGAACGCAGCCATTCTAGAGGCTGGCCAACTAGCCCAAAGGATGTAGAAAGACGTTGTAAGAGGATGGAGTGGTCCACAGAATCGAATGCAGAAGAAACATCGAAGAGAGCCAAGAGTGTAACCTGACCGCGGTCCATAGCAGAGTACAGGTCAGAAAGCAGCCTGAGCAAAAGGGTCTCTGTGGAGTGGTACCTCCGGAAGCCCGACTGCTGCGAAGGGATCAGCTCATTAACATCTAAATATGCAATCAACTGATTAGCAACAATGCGCTCTAGAAGTTTAGAGAGAAAAGTTACATTTGCAATCGGACGATAGTTAGCTGGATCATTCACATCTAAACCATCATGCTTAAGAACAGGCAGAAGAATCGATCGTTTCTGTGAAGCTGGTAAACATGTCAATTGGGAGCGGACAATTGGGAGCGGACAATTCGGAGACGGACAATTGGGAGCGGACAATTCGGAGCGGACAAATCAGACCCGGACAATTCGGACCCGGACAATTCGGAGCGGACAATTTCGAGTGGACAATTCGGAGCGGACAATTCGGAGCGGACAATTCGGAGACGGACAATTCGGACCGGAGAATTCGGAGACGGACAATTCGGGCCCGGACAATTCGGACCAGGACAATTTGGAGTGTATATAAAACAATTATGTCGAATTGAAACATCACATGCCTGCGTCAATCAAAAACAGTGTGGCAATAAAATACTTAAAATACAATTGTGTCGAATTGAAACATCACAGGCCTGCGTCGATCAACAACAGTGTGGCAATAAAATACTTATTATGGCACCAAACAAACGTCCTACGATCTTCAAGACCCTGCATTACAAAGCTTAAACTAAGCAACTGAAATTATTAGTTAAATGCACTAATTTACAAATCTAAATGCAGCTCATTTAAAACATTGCAGTTTTCTTACAACCATGATAGTCCTATTCCTTTATGCTTGTTAGTCAGGTTTCTGATTATAGCTAAACCATTAATATAATTATTTTACTGCAAATTAAGGTTTAAATCTAGCTTAAAGCAATCATCGAAGACAAACGGGGAAAAGACATAGCCTATACCAGCGGTTCCCAACCCGTGGCCCGCGGGCCAAAAGTGGCCCGCGAGGCCTCACAAAATGGCCCGCCAGGCCTCGACATTGGCACTCATCTCTCAAAGAATTAGCAAAAATATATGAAAAAATTGACAATTTGGACAGGATAGGCTATACAATTATTTCTATTACAAATTACTTTATTTTGAAGTCTATAAACATCAAACATTCTACTTTGAATTAATTATAACAATTTTTATATGCTTCTAGTTAATTAAATTTTAGCATTGTTGCCCCCTAAATGCCCTAATGTCCTTTTAACTAAGAAAAAGTGGCCCTCGTGTCCTCCAACTTAGAATAAGTGGCCCTACAGTCAAAAAAGGTTGGGAACCACTGGCCTATACGAACAAGCAGACGTAGCCTACACGCAGACTGAGAGACGGTGGGGTGCTAAGCTGACTAATTTTATTATTGACTCTAATGTCCAGTGGCCCATCCGGTCAACCTATTCTATTCTATTTTTTGACTTATTAAGAGCCTCTCACAGTAGGCTACCGGTACAACCTAATCAGAGACACTCCCAGTCCCAGTGCGAAGAACTCCTGGTAAAATAAAAGTCTTAAGACACCTGGCAGAAAAAAGTAAAGCCTCCTGTAGGTCTATTTGGATGATGGAGATGGGTATGAAAATCTGAGTTCTATCATTAATTTTGACTGTTATGCATTGCCTGCTCCGATTTGTCCGCTCCAAATTGTCCGCTCCAAATTATCCGGTCCGAATTGTCCGGTTCCGAATTGTCCGCTCCGAATTGTCCGCTCCAAATTGTTCGCTCCGAATTGTCTGGTCCAAATTGTCCGCTCCAGAATTTACTTCAAATTGTCCGGTTCCGAATTGTCCGCTCCTAATTGTCCGGTCCGATTTGTCCGCTCCCAATTGTCCCGCTCCGAATTGTCCGGGAACCTGTGGGAGTTAATTAAAGGTGTTTTTATTGCTTGGTTCTAGTTCATAAGTACATGTAGGCCTGTTATTATTTTTTAATTGACATGATGAAAGTTCGTTTACCACCTGGTGGCTACATGACTGTATACCAGTATGAGAAGGGCCATAAAGGTTTGTCACACGCTAATGCTTGTTCTGTGCACAGTGCAATGTGTTGGGATGAAATCGCCGGCATGTGTGCTCGTATGCCCTCTTTATGATTTAGAGGCCTTGAAAAGGCCGATTCTGTGTGTCAGTGATGCATACAAATTTTATTGGCCAGCTCTTGTTCTTCAACACTTGTCTGCAACGATTCGGCATCGAGTGGACCAGCTGACAAGGTGGTCATGGGTCACAACGCGGTTCCAGGCGGCGATGAGCGATTCAATGAGCTCGCGCTTGGAAGTTGGATATCTTCTGGATATCTCCAAGGCTGCTTTATGCCACAGATTATCGATAATTTATTGGATTGAGATCCGGGAACTGGGCGGGCCAGTCCAGCGAACTAACATTGTTCTGTTTCTTCCAGTTGGTCACCAGTTTGGCACGATGGCATGCTGCATTGTCATCCTCAAAGAGTAACTGGCCTTGGAAGAGTTGCTGAGCTGATGGCGTCATGCACTTCTGCAGTATGCCGATGCACTTGGTTGCGTTGACCATTCCATCGACGATTTGCAGACGCCCGACGCCACTGGCAGCCATGCAACCCCAAACCATAACGAAAAAACCAACGCTGGACTGGCCCATAACTGAAACTGACTTTATTTCAGCAGAGTAGACCTACTTGAGAAAGCTGAATACTCTTGAACGGAGGACTTGAGTACCGGATGCAACTTCCAGTCCTCAGATGTTGTCACGTATCACACCTCCCATGCAGCTTTAAATCTCTTTTAAAAATTGGAATATATTGTGAATTAAATCACCAACAGCGCAAGATGAAGAAGGCTTCAAATCAATTCCATCACACGTTGACGGCAGGTCAGCCGCAGGAGATTTTGACCTACCTTGTCTTCCTGCAAAACGTAACGTACACTCCATTGAAAATTACGGTGTTTGGCAAAATGTTATAGGCTATCAAAACTCAAGGAGTCAAGGCTTGAACATTTCCGTGAATTTCCATAATTCTCCAGAGTGTGAGGCTGAAAATGGCTTTGGATTTAAATTTTATCCTGCCACCGTAGTTAATTTTGAGAGTTTCCTCCGCCACAGGGAACCAAAAAAGTCCCTGTGCCGGTCCTAAGCCCGGACAGAGGAGGAAGGTTTGCCAGATGGGTGGCGATACACTGGCAGGAAAAGAAAAAGACGATTGAAATCCGCAAAAAACCACGACACAAGTGACAGAGCGGCCCAGATGCTTCAAGGTGTCATGATGTGGAGCAGACATGCACAGGCCGGTCAGGACAGACCAGTGGAGAGAGTCGGGGGGAGAGCGTGGGACACATACGGGCATTGACCCATGTTGTCCTTCATGCCTCTTTCCCACGATTCTCTTCAATCGGAAAAGGTGGTCTAGCTGCTCTAAGATGTTAATGGTATGGAGCAGACCTGCTGACCGGACCGGTTGAAGCTGGGCAGCATGACACGAGACAGACTCAGACAGAGAGTGGCGTCGGACTCTTACGGGCATTGAGCCCAATGATATTGATGACGATGATGATGATTTTAAATCCAACAAAGCGAACGGTGATTTTCAAATTCATTCAAACGGACGGTGTGTTTTCATCCGAGTTCCGAGCAGCACACAGGAGAAGCAAGCTGAGCATCCGATCAACCGAAGAGGCATTCCGATCATTCGACGACTGGTCACACGTTTTATCGAGCATCCGTACGACATTGCGAAACGACAACACAACCGGCTGAGAGGTATACAAACTTAGTTGTCTGTTAAAGGAGCAATAAGAATTGAAACCAGCCAAGTGTAAAATTTCCAGATACTCCCTCGATTTATTAACAAACACCATTGAAGTAAAGAAGAAAGATGGAGAAACTCACAGAGCAAAAGCAAGCAACTATTAAGAAGATGTCTTCTGATAGAGTAATAAAATTATTAATTGAAGCAGGTCTAGACGCAGAGGAAGTCGGACAGATGTCGAGGGAAAATTTGATGAGAGCTCTAGCTGAGGTTTGGGTAAAAAAGAAAGCTGAACAAGCAGGTGCGGTTGGTGGCGCTGAAGAGAAGCCAGCTGAGAAACCACAGTCACCGATGTCTACGAAGGTGTTGATGAAATTTATGATGGTGAGGGAGGAGCAATGTAGACAAGAGGACAAAGAGAAAGAAAAGCAACGTAGACAAGAGGAGAGAGAGCGTAGACAAGAGGAAAAAAGAAATAAGAGCAACGCAGACAAGAAAAGAAAGAACTTAAACAAGAAGAGAAAGAACGTAAACAAGAAGAGAAAAAGAAAGAGGAGCAACGAGCAGAAAGAGCAGAAAGAGCAGAGAGGATGAGACAACAAGAGATAGACATGCAGAAACAGCAGTTCCAGCTTCAAAGCAGCAGTTCCAGCTTCAGTTAGAACAACTGGAAAAAGATCGTGCAACAATTAAACTCTTCGCCAAGACACAATGCAGAACAAAAGCCGTTCTTGTTACAGGTCGTAGGGAGACACAAGAGGCTATGCTAAGAGCCAACCAAGATGGCAGCCATCTATTTGGTAAAAATCGAATGACTGACAATTTCATCGGGAAATGTTGATATTCTCGGCTACATTTTCATGACATTGTTATCTTGTAAGTTTTGCAGTCAATAACCTAAAACTACATAAAATTTACTCATTCCGACATGACTTTAGTAACATTTTGTCAGAAATTTTTATTAAATTGCATACCTCAGAATGTGTGGTTGACTTGTATTCAATTGTTACTAACAATGCCATGTGCCGATGTCTTGATAAGTTTTATGAAAACCAGTTGCAAATTATGAAAATTTAGTCGGCTCCGCACCAGTCCTAAATATTAATATTTTCCTATAATTTTTTACCTGTGACCTACTAACACCTGGCGTCACCAAATGGTGGGTTGGAGAACAAATTTGAACAACTTTCATTTTTTAGAACTACACTAATCTGCAGGCTCCCTCTTTCGTTTTCTTAAGGCTTTCCTTTTCACCAGGCCTGAGTTGGGAGCGCTTCTGATTAGTATTCCTAAATGTGCGCTACATAAATTTATGTGATTGATTGTTTGAATTCGTAAAAACAGAGTGTATGCTGAGCATCCAGAGTACACAATAATTATAATGATGCTATTTCATAATGCGTTGCATTATTTTGCATAGCACGTGAATTCCGAACTGATGGGGTATTCAGTGTTTAAATAAGTTTTTATTAGCATTTTAATGAATTCAAGATCAATCTGCCTATTAATGGAAACTCCAATGAGGACCCGTACACATACATGTGCATAAGTTGTATATGTTAAAATCAGTAGTCTTCAAATAATTTCGCAATTTGTTTAGAGATTTAGACTCATTTTTGCTACTACAATATTATTAACATTGAAGAAAACATTTCATATTGTATTTCTGGGGACCCCTAACACGTGGGGGACCTGTTCGGCCGAACATGTTGAACATGCCTTAATCCGGCCCTACAAAGAAGTCCTTTTCAGTTCGTTAGTTTACATTTTATTCGATATTTTCTGCTTTACTTAATGATGTTGATATGAATAAAAAAACGTTGACTCCTGACGTGTAAGGTAGGCTATCTTATGAACAGGGCGCATTTCAAAAGAGCGCAATCAAAAAGGCGAAAATCAAGAGCGCGCATTGTTTTTAGACCGCATGATCAATAGGGCGAAAACACAAATATTTTAATTAAGAGTGATCAAAAGGGTGCAATCAAAGGGGAGCAAACGAATAGAACGGAAAGGTAGACGAGCAGTTTTAACAGGTCTGTAAGTCACAGGGCGCAAGTTATAAAAGACAAAAGGCAACCGAAAAGGGTAAATAAAGAGTGTGCTTATAACGGCGAGGAGCAATCGAAACACACCGGCTAGAAACGGTAATATGGTTTTTATCATAAAAAATTATTATGATGAAAAGAAGAAATTTAACAGCTCGGTAGGTTGAAAAGCTGGATTGAAGGAAACACGCGAGAAGAGAAAGAACGTAAACAAGAAGAGAAAAAGAAAGAGGAGCAACGAGCAGAAAGAGCAGAAAGAGCAGAGAGGATGAGACAAAAAGAGATAGATATGCAGAAACAGTAGTACCAGCTTCAAAGCAGTAGTTCCAGCTTCGGTTAGAACAACTGAAAAAAGATCGTGACGAAGCAGAACGACGAAGGATGGAATTAATGATAGAATGCGAGACAGCAAGGAAAAGTGATGAAGAAATACGGAAACAACAGATTGAAGAGAAAAAGGCTCGCGAGGAAGAAAAAGAAAAGATGCGGTTGCAAGAATTAGAAAGAGCAGAAGAAATCCGACAGGAAGAACTGAAAATCGAGAAAGAAAGTTTGGAAAAAGCGGAAAGAGAAAGAGAAGAACAGGTACAAATAGAACAAAAGAAACTCGCTATCAAGGAAGCTCAACTCAAAGAAATGGCTAATGAAAAGGAAGAACGCAGAAAGCAGTTAGAACTGTTGCAGTAGAAAGAACAAGAAGAACTGCGTAGGGTAGAAAATCAAAATAGACTGAAGAAGAGAGACGAAGACGATAGAAAGAGCCGAAAAGAGTCAGAACAAAATAGGATCAGAGAAAGTGAAACAATGGTGTCCAAGATAAAGAAGATAGGTGATGCAATGAAACATGTGTTACCTAAGGTGCCATCTATATCTATAAGGAAAGATGTATATTTATTTATTTATTTATTTATTTATTTATTTATTTATTTATTTATTTATTTATTTATTTATTTATTTATTTACTAGCTGAACCCGGCCACGCGTTGCTGTGGCTGAAAAGAGGCTCCCCTCCCCCTCCCCTCCCCCTCCCCCTGCCCCTCCCCCTGCCCCTCCCCCTCCCCCTCCCCCTCCCCCTCCCCTCCCCCTCCCCCTCCCCCTCCCCTTCCCCTTCCCCCTCCCCCTCCCCTCTCCCTCCCCTTCCACCTCCTCATCCACCTCTCCCTCCACCTCTCCCTCCACCTCTCCCTCCACCTCCCCCTCTCTTTCCTACCCCTCCCCCTCGACCTCCACCTCCCCTCCCCCTCCGCTCCCTCCTCACCGTTTTTAAGAGGCTCCCCTCCCCTTCCCCGCTCCTTCCCCTTCTCCCTCCCCCTCCCCCTCCCCCTCCCCTCCCCCCTCCCCCTCCCCCTCCCCTTTCCCCTCCCCCTCCCCCTCCCCCTCCCCTCCCCTCCCCCCCTCCCCCTCCCCCTCCCCCTCCCCTCCCCCTCCCCCTCCCCCCCCCCCCCCCCCTCCCCCCCCCCCCCCCCCCCCCCCCCCCTCCTTCTCCCCCTCTCCCTCCCCCTTCCCCTCCCCCTCTCCCTCCCCCTCCCCCCTCCCCTTCCCCCTCGACCTCCACCTCCCCCCTCCGCTCCCTCCCCACCGTCTTCGTCCCGCTCCCTCCGCTCCTTTCCTCCGTCACGCCATGAAGGCCGCTTTGGGGAAAGGCCTCCCTCCCCCGCCCCTCCACTCCCCCCTCGACCTCAACCTCCCCTACCCCTCCGCTCCCTCCCCACCGTCTTCGTCCCGCTCCTTTCCTCCGTCACGCCGTCAAGGCCGCTTTGTGAAATTTTGAATCGCTTATGACATCACAGGACGTGACATCATTGATGTTTAGTCTGCTGTGTTTCCTGGAGACATCGTTTGTGAAATGTGGCAGCCGTGTGGGACGTGTTGAATTTGTAAATGGCGGACGAACGGATTGCAAAGTTCACTTTTTGTGGAAAAGGTTGCGTTTTTTCGGGAAAAAAGCATAATTTATCACTGTTCTATTGGAATGGAAGGTGTTGTAAAAGTTTCAAAACAATCCGTGGGTCACTTTCGGCGTGATCATGTTCCGAACTATTGGAAAGTTTCATTTTTATTTATATAGATTTATATATTTGTCCAGAATGCACGCCCACAGTTTCGCAGCTATTGATCTGAAACTTTGCACCTAGACAGAGGTCCATCAAACTTAGCAAGTGCAGGGGTTGGCGAATTTCTAACACCATGGGCGCCAAAGTGGCGGTTTGTTTTAAAGGGGGCGGATTTTTTTTCAGCTATTGATGTGAAACTTTCCATTTAGACAGAGAACCGTCAGGTCCACCCAGAAAACGAGTTGGCGAAACTCTACAACCAGAGGGAGAATGGTGGGGGGGGGGCAAAAAATCAATTTTCCCTATTTGTATACCATCGCCATAGTTTCACAGCTATTCACCTGAAAAGTTGTAGCTAGATAGGGTGCCACCGGGACCACCTCGCCCCAACCAACACACACCTCGCCCCGCAGGGGCCGGGTGGGCCAGGGCGTGGTTTAGGGGAGGTTTTTTAGGGGGGCCGAAATTTTGTTGCAGCTATTGATGTCAAATTTTGCTTTTAGACAGAGGACCGTCAGGTCCACTCAGCGGAGGAGTTGGCGAATCTCTACCACCAGGGGGAGAATGGGGGGGGGGAAACAATCAATTTCCCATATCATACCATCGCCATAGTTTCACAGATATTCACCTGAAAATTTGCAGCTAGATAGGGTGCCACCAGGACCATCTCACCCTCAACCAACACACGCCACGCCCCGTAGGGGCCGGGTGGGGCAGGGCGTTGTTTAGGGGGCGGGGAAAATTTGGGGGAGATTTTTTTGCAGTTTTCCATATATTGATCTGAAACTCTGCATTTAGACAGCGGACCGTCAGGTCCAGCCAGTGGAGGGGGATGGTGAATCCCTCCCACCACGGGTCCACGGTGGGGTGCGAAAACCCAAACTTTTGCTATTTCCTTTCCATCGCCATAGTTTCACAGCTATTCACCTGAAAAGTTGTAGCTAGATAGGGTGCCACCGGGTCCACCTCGCCCCAAACCAACACATACCTCGCCCCACATGGGCCTGTTGGGAGAGGGGTGCTGTGTGGGGTGGGCAAAATTTTGGAAGCAACATTTTTTGCAGTTTTCCAGCTATTGATCTGAAACTGTGCATCGAGACAGATGACCGTCAGGTCCAGCCACTGGAGGGGTTGGTGAATATCTCCCACCAGGGGTCCACGGTGGGGTGCGAAAACCCAAACTTTTGCTATTTTACTTCCATCGCCATAGTTTCACAGCTATTCACCTGAAAAGTTCCAGCTAGATAGGGTGCCTCCGGGACCACCTCGCCCCCAACCAACACACACCTCGCCCCGCAGGGGCCGGGTGGGGCAGGGCGTTGTTCAGGGAGGGAGATTTTTTCGGGGGAGCAACAAAATTTTTGCAGCTATTGATGTCAAATTTTTGCATTTGGACAGAGGACCGTCAGGTCCACCCAGTGGAAGAGTTGGCAAATCTCTACCACCAGGGAGAGAATGGGGGGAATCCATTTTCTATATTTATACCATCGCCATAGTTTCACAGCTATTCACCTGCAAATTTGTAGCCAGATAGGGTGCCACCAGAACCACCTCGCCCTCAACCAACACACACCTCGCCCCGTAGTGTTTTGGGGTGTGTGGGGTTCGGGGCGGGATGGGGGTCAGTTGGGGTGGTGGGTGGGGGTGGAGGGTGTGTGGGGTGTGGTAGGGGGCGGGCTTGGGATGGGAGTTGAGATGAATGGGTGTGGTAGGAGTGGAGAAAGTGGGGTGTGGTGGGGGGTGATGGGGTGGACTTGGATTTGAGGGAAAGGGGCGTTTGCGGGTGGTGGTTGAGTAGAGGTGGGGGCGGGTTTTGGTGGGGTGAGCGGTGGGGGTGGAGCAGTGGGATGGGGTGGGGGCTTAGGGAAGTTGGTGGAGTGGGTGGGGTTAGGTTTGAGGGGGTGGAGGTGGGGGTGTGGTGGGGTTGTGGCTGGGGCGGGTCGAATCCTAAATTTCCCGGTTAACGCCGGGTACCCCAGCTAGAATTATAATATAATGGAAGTGTCATTCTATTTTGAGACAGTTGAAAATGCATTCAATAGTTTTACTGTGGAAAAGCAGTACTGGGTAAAATTATTATTGCCACTTATGACACCGAGAGCGCGAACGGTGTTGAACCGCTTGTCTTTTGATGATCTAGACAAATACGGTGTAGTGAAAGAGCATTTATTGAATGAATTTAAGTTGACGGCTAGGGAGCATAGATCAAGATTTGTAGATGCCAAGAGGACGACCGATGAAACGTATACGCTGTTTGCGGCAAGATTGAAGAACCTGTTGAACTATTATGTCAGAAGTAGACGAGTGGGCAAAAACTATGAGAAGTTGTTTGATCTGTTGGTGGCAGATAAGTTGAAGAATGTTTACCACCGGGTCCACTCCAGTAGTACTAGCAAGAGAAGGTGCTGCATGCTTGGAAGCTAGTAACGTGGCAGACCTCGCAGACATACATGTAAACAATCGAATTGGTGTAATGTTTCAAGAAAAACCGAAATATGAAGCATGGGGCAATAGTTCAAAGCAAACCAGGTGGAATAAAAATAACAAATAAACGGGAAGCCAAGCCAGAAGTAAGGAAGTAAGGAAGGATAGTTTTTCTGGAAAGCAGGTATGGCAAGATAGAAGAGAAGCAACGGGGGCAGACAAGTATATAATCGAACTCCACCGATGAGACGTCCAAAAGAAAGCAATGCAGCATACACTCCGTACCACAGATGGGATAACAATGAGCAAAGATGTATCGTAAAGAAACGTTGCCATAATTGTCAGTCAGACAGACATTTGGTGAAAGATTGTCAAGTACCACCAGGATCTACAAATTTGAGAAATAGATTTAGTCGGAGTGCAGAAAATTTTAGAGTAAATCAGATTCAAGTGATGAATGCACCAAATCAGTTTGAAGAACAGGATAACCGCGAAACAGAAGTGAAGTCAGTAATGAAGTGTACGCCTCGGTTTACCATACAGAGAGTGTAACGATCGTGGAAATTGCGATCGTTAATTATTAACCTGCGACCTAGATAGATTTGCGGCCTAGAGAGATTTGCGGCCTAGATAAATTTTCGGCCTAGATAACTTTGCGACCGGTCGTCGGTGTTTAGCCCCTTTTTTAGAACTGACCGCCGGTGCAGTAATCCCTTTTTAGCGAAGAGTGTCGCACTGCGGCACTCTATTTTTAGATCGGCGGCAACGCAACAGCTTTGATTGGACCCCCTCGGTCACGGGACTTGAACGAGTCACGTGATGTCGTCTGTGATTGGCTGGAAACAGTAGATCGGCAGACGGAGAAGAGTTTTCGACGACGTTAGACCTCCGTGCTCGAGTGACTGAAAATTGTTGATAAAAATCAAAGAATCGCGGCTGAAATTATATTGAACAAATTAGTTTAAGAATTCATCGGGTGATCCAGATTTCGAACATACTTCTGGTTAGGACCGCAGTGTCTGGAGGAAGTTTTATTATATATTTCCGGACGTTTTGGAAACGAAATTCTTCCGCTGTCAATTCTCTGGTAGACGATTTCTGAGGACCGACATTCTCGTCATTGTCGATTGCTGTGGTAACAAATTTTTGGAAGGGCAGAGAAGTATCCCCCTGGGTTCTTATGTGATATTGTAACCGAGAAAATAAAATAAGTTTGATGTCTGTGAATAATACTTTCACTGTGTGTAACGTTGACAGATAATCAGAAGCGAATGGTTCGTGTGAAGTAATTAATTAGAGAACTAGTTGATTATCAATTGGTTAGATAATAACGTGCAATTCTTCCAGAAGGGGATTGTGCCTGTAAATCTGTTGCAACGTCTCACTAGTTTTAAGTCTAAAGAGTTGTACTTAAATAATTAGAGTTAAAGTTGGAATGTGTATTAGAAATGGTTAATGATTAAGACGTGTAGTCAAATCGAAATCAAAAGACACTGAATATTGAACACTGTACGAGAACATTATTTTTAATCACAATCACTGTTAATTCGTGACAAGGTTTGTCAACTGTAGTTAAGTAATAATTGCTTAATTAAATAATCTAAAACGAGTATCGAGTAACATTGACTTTAGATAAATCCTTGCAATGTCCGAGATATCTTATGAAGACGAGGTTGAAGAGAATATTGAAGAGAATGAAGAGGGAGGAGCCACGGATGATAATAACCCCGAGGGGATGAGTAAAACAGGAGTTGTTGAACTTCTACAGTCCTTCACAGGCACCCTAGCGGAATTTATGGAGCACCATGATTCTCAGATAGAGTACCTAAATAACGAGATAAGTCACCTGCATGATCGCCCAAGTCAGTTTGTCCCTTCTTCGAAGGAAGGTGAGGTAGTTTCGGAACGGCTAAGGGAAGTGGTAACACCACTAAAGGATTGGGGATTCAAAAACCTGTTGGAGCGGATTCGAACCCTGACGACCTTCATGTAAATGAAGTCGTTGCTCTCAGACCGAGAGCCGCTGAGATGTATGTCCCTTCCACCCGAGCCATCCCTGGTACCTGTAGAAGACAATCCCGGCCTGAGGTGGTGGAAGCTACCTTCCCTTATGGCCTATCAGGAACTGACTCCGCCCTGCATGTGGCATGCCTCGGAAACTGCTGACTCTGCTTATTTTGCATTATCCTCGGTTCCCCTCAATTCGAGAGCTTCGCTCCAACAGCGCGCCACCTCGCTCGGATTTGCCAGGCAGATCCCTACCACCTGCGAAGTGGAAGATAAGAAGAAGGGTGCGGGCCTCCGCTTGGTGAACAGTTTCCGAAGGGGTGGGTCGCGACAAGTGATACCAGAGTAAGTGGAATTGAGTTCGGATACCGAGGGTCCTGTTAAGATAGGTTCAGGTGTAGCAAGTGACATCAGAATTGGTGGGATGAAACTAAGTGCAGGTGCTGATGGAAAGAGAATTTTTCTTGGAGGAATAGATGAACTAAATGATCCAGAAAATTTCTATGTAGCTCGACCAAAAGTGATATTTAGCACTCGAGTTACAACTGATGATGCTAATGTGGACACTCAAAGGATATATGATCATGAAATGAACACTGCATATGAAGGTTTTGATTTCGATTATTACATGCGAAGTAAACAAATGCAATAAAAAAAATCGATTAATCGAAAAATGTCTATCTGATAGCGAGCATTCTGAAATAAAAGATATGCGGCCCCTACATAACCGCACACTCGATCCCCATGCGGTAGCTTTAGGGAGAAATGATGGTAAAGCATTTACTAACTCACGACTGTTAGTTTCAGATAATGGGGATTCATCATCGCTGAGGGAAAATCATCTAGTGCTTCGAGGTGCACATCCCAGTCGTTCATCAACGACAACCTCGTGGGCTGCCACCTTTCCCCATTCGTCGCTCATCGTCATGGCTTCCGAGAAATCCTTCCTACCTCCCGGCTTCGCTCCACGAATACCCACGCTCACCCTTCCTTCCAGTCAACCACTCATGTCAACACCGAACCTGTCATCGGAAACCCACGTGACACAAAGCTGCGAATATCAACGGTGGAAGGCAAGTCATCCTTCGTACCTGCCTTACACGCCATGTCAGTGTCTGGTCGCCGATCCTACCGCTCCGATAAACTCTACTGTGAACACGAATAGCACAATGGCTGGCGGAAGCGAAATCAAGCCCGACGAGCCTCGTAAGAACTTGAACAAAGAGGAACTGATCCAGCTTCTGCTGCAGACACTCAGAGAAACTCCAGAGAATCCATCTACAACTGCCGACAACACAGTCCAAGAAATTGCTAGTGAAAAGAAAGAACCTGCTGGGAAACTACAACCTGAATCTTCAAATTTTCCAGATAGAAGGATGAAATCGCAAATGAAGCTGGACCGCTACAATGGTAAGACTTCCGTTGAAGTGTTTCTGAAGAAATTCGAGGTATGCTCGAAGAACAATAGATGGACTGAGGAAGAGAAGTTAGCCTAACTTACCTGTGCCCTAATCGAACCGGTTGATCAACTGCTACACGAATTTGACTCTGAAGCCCTGGTGACCAGTGCTGATCTGGTCAGTAGGTTGAAACTGCGATACGGAAGCACCGACCAAGCTGCTCTGTATCAAACCAAATTGAACACTCGTCGGCAGAAGATGGGAGAAGACCTTGGTTCCCTCGTTCAAGATATCTGGGAACTGATGATCCTCGCATTTCCGGGACCAACAACGACGCACAGCGAGACCATCGCCATCAGAGCATTTCTTGATGCTCTACGAGATAAAGATCTGGCCTTGAAAGTACGAGAAAGAGAACCCGCCACTCTAGACAACGCCTACAAGATGGCCATGCGACTGGAAGGCTATCGCTGGTCGGAGGAAGATGGGGTAGATCATCGTGATCGCCGTCCGGGTCGCATTTCGAACGTGAAGGAAACCGAACCTGACCTTGACGAAAAGCTGAACCGACTTCAAGAACAGATGACTCGAAGAATGGAAGAGATGCTTCAGAAATGGTCCCCACAAACGAATACTGCTTCTGCTGATGGACAATTTCGACAGTGGCAACCGCGACGACCGTTTCAACCAAGGGAGAACAATGGCTCCAGAAATCAACCGTGGGATCGCCGCCCCAACAATCGTTTCCAAGGAGAAACCCGAGACAACAGACGTTGCTACGAGTGTAATCAACCCGGACACCGTTGTCGAGTTTGCCCTGGCCGGACAGACAACACATGTCAGAGAGAACAAGAACAAGAACCCGAACAGAACGAGGTGAACAATGCGAGACATGTGAAGGGACGAAATGACGCTTACCTTTCAGTAACTGTAAAAGGTAAACATTTGCTGGGGCTGCTGGACTCTGGGTGTGAAATGACTCTGTGCCCTGCTTCATTGGTAGATCCTGCAGAAATTCAGAACTCTAAGCAATCCCTGTTAGCCGCCAACGGTTCAGCCATCCGAGTACGCGGCGAAACGAAACTGAAGTTGCAAATTGAAGGACGACCATTCGAAATAGCCTGTTTGGTGACTGAACAGGTATCCGAACTAATCCTGGGTCTTTCTTGGATGAAAGATGAAAACGTTCTATGGCATTTGGGTCATAACTGGGTCGTGGTGGGAAAGCACAAGTTCACCGTTCATGGTAAAACTCATTCCGGACTGTGTAGGAGAATTGTGGTATCTCGTGACACCTTGATTGCACCCAATAGCGAAATGAACGTCGAAACCCATGCAGTGGTGCCCAACTTGAAGGCATCAGCGACCTGCTGGGCGGTCAACCCTCGCTTGCTGGACTCGGGGTTGATCTTGGCAGGCACACTACTTCCCGATCGAATACTTGACCTACCGCTTCGTGTCATGAACCCTACTGATAAACAGGTTTGGATCAAGAAAGGTGTTCAGTGCGTAGCAGAACCGGTTACGGTGATGGGTGAAGACGAGTCCGCTACAATCTCTGCCGGGTTGCGACAGTAACGGAGACCGTAAACAAGCCAACTGAAGAAGCAATCATCAAAACGCTTTCGCCTCTTTGGAAAGAAATTGCGGATGACGTGCCCGGAGAAGTACAAGAACGGCTCCGGCAGATCATTATGAAAAACATAAATGCATTCTCGATGAATGAATGGGACTTGGGTTTCACCGAGGTGATACAGCATGAGATTGAGACTGGACACGAGAGTCCTGTCAGACAATCTCTCCGCCGACAACCGCTAACCTTGCTGCCAGTCATCGACGAACAAGTGAGTCAGATGCTACAACAAAAACTAATTGAACCGTCCGCTTCCGCGTGGGCCAGTAATGTGGTGATGGTGAAGAAGCGAGATGGTACGCCGAGGTTCTGTGTGGACTACCGTGCGGTTAACACTAAGACCCGGAAGGATGCCTATCCTTTACCTCTTATCAGTGAAAGCCTAGACGCTCTGGCTGGAGCGAAGTGGTTTAGTACCTTAGACCTACGCGCCGGCTATCATCAAGTAGCGGTCCACCCGAAAGATCGAGAAAAGACGGCCTTCATCACCCGGATAGGAAGCTTTCAATTCAGGGTCCTACCCTTCGGCCTCTGCAACTCTCCGGCCACCGTTTCTCGTATGATGAATTTAGTAATGGCCGGGTTAAACTTCGCTGTGTGTCTCATTTATCTGGACGATATCATTGTCTTCGCAGAGGATCTGGAAACACATCTTGATCGACTGACGCAGGTATTGGAACGCTTAGCAACGGTAGGGTTAAAACTGAAACCGACGAAATGTCACCTGCTTCAACGCCAGGTGTTGTTCCTGGGGCATGTAGAAAGTGAACAAGGCATTACGACGGACCCAGAGAAAACCGCTGTGGTTAAGGATTGGCCTACACCGAAGAGCTTCCGAGACGTTCGGGCGTTCATCGGGTTGTGCTCATATTACCGAGAATTTGTGCTGGACTTTGCTAAAGTGGCGAAACCGCTGCGTGCGCTAACACGAAAATGGTGCCGGTTCCAGTGGACAACGGAATACGAAACTGCCTTCACCAGGTTGAAAGAACTTCTAACCAAAGCGCCTATGCTCGCCCTGCCGAACGATGACGGTCTCTACATCCTGGACACCGACGCCTCCGGAGAAGCTGTGGGAGCTGTCCTATCACAAGTCCAAGGTGGCCAGGAACGAGTCGGCTGCTACGGAAGCCGATTATGTTCCTTGGCAGAGAGGAACTACGATGTTACTAACCGAGAACTATTAGCAATTGTACATTTCCTGAAAACCTACAGACAATATCTGTTAGGACGTCGCTATCTACTACGTACCGATCATTCCGCCCTACAATGGCTCCGAAGGGCACCGCTACCCATCGGGCAGCAAGTAAGATGGCTGGCCATCACCGAGGAATTTGAATTTGACATACAACACCGTGCCGGAACGGCCCATCGAAACGCCGACGCGATGTCCCGTCTTCCGCACCAGGTTCACGTCGTGAGAGAAATGCGGAACGCCGAGGTGGAACCAACCAATCTACCGACTGACTAGGATAAGAACACCATCCGGGACGAACAAAGAGCTGATGTCGAGCTGGGCTGGGTTATCCAGAAGAAAATCGATTCGAACGACCCGCCTCTCCCTGAAGAACTCAGGAGCCAGAGTGGACTCGTGAAAACTTTGGTAGCTCAATGGCCGCGGCTGGAGTTGCACGATGATCTGTTGACCCGCAACTGGTTAGACTCCGACGATAGTCGGGTTCGGGTTCGTCAACTCATCCCACCACGAAGACGCCGTTCGACGCTAATTCAGTTAGCCCATGAAGAACTCACCGGAGGGCATATGGGCATTCGTCGTACGCAAGCCCAACTGCAGAAACGGGCTTACTGGCCTGGCTGGCGGGAAGATGTGATGATGAGTCTGCGGCGGTGCGTCCCATGCGCGCAGTGCTTTCGAGGGAAGCCTCCCAGACAAGGACGGATTCAATCCATGACTGTTGGAGCCCCCATGGAATGCCTTGGAGTAGATATCACGGGACCTCATCCTACCTCCAGCAAAGCGCACCGCTACATCCTGACGGCAGTGTCTCACTTCACCCGTTGGGCAGAGGCTCACCCTATTCGGAACCAGGAGGCCGCCACATTCGCGCGAGTCCTCGTGGAGCAAGTCTACTGCCGCTTTGGTTGTCCGCGTCAGATTCTGACAGACCAAGAGCCGTGTTTCGAGGCGGCCCTATTCCAAGATTTGTGTCGACGCCTGCAGATCGACAAAATACGCACCACTCCCTATAAACCGAGCACCAACGGGGCCGTCGAGAGAGTCCATCGCACGCTGAATACCCTCCTCGCCAAGGTGGTAGCCCAGAATCAACGGGATTGGGATGTGCATCTTCCCTTCGTCCTCGCCGCGTATCGAGCCAGCGAGAACGAAAGCACCGGATTCACCCCTAATCGTCTCTTCTTGTCCAGGGAGTTGTGCATGCCAATGGACCTAGTACTGGGAGACGTACAAATAACCGATGTTTCGTTGAATGTTGATGATTTTGTAGCTATACAACTTGAGAATGTACAGAATAACTTCGAACTCGCCAGAAAGTTTATGCAGCGCCAGGCCACCACCAGGAACTTTAGATACGACATGAGGGTTAAATCGGCTACTTTCGCCGTTGGTACTTGGGTGTGGTACTTCTATCCGAGGAGACGAGTCGGGTTGAAGGAGAAATGGTGTAAACTTTACACGGGGCCCTACCGTGTTGTGGAACGATTAAGTCCTGTGCTGTATAAGATCCAAAAGTCGCCCCGATCTCAAGCCAAGTTAGTGTACATAGATAAGCTCAAAACATTCACGGGTGAACCCCCTAAGGACTGGAATTTGAACCCCGCTATGGATCTTTAAGGACCCAGAGACTTGGAGGCCCTGTTAGAGTTGGATGAGCCAGAAATAGAAGAGCCCTTGCCCCTTTTGCGGCCTCGTCGGGTTCTCGTCCGACCTGTACGGTATAGGTAGTGAAAGGGTCAAAACAGTCGCATAATGGCGACGGGGTAATAGCTTAGAGGGTAGAGTCTCCTCTTCCTTAGTTGTTGTATGATGATACACTGTGGTTCAGTATTACTTCTGTTTATTGATATGCATATTTTAGTCGCGTAATAGAGAAAAGTTAAGGCTTTGACGAGAAGCCTGGTTTTAGTAAGTAAATTTTATGTACGAACATCTGTGATCTGGGTTAGATCATGATTAGAGATAAGATTGTTTACTTGCGTGTTTCATTGCATTTCTGTTGTTGTTGCCACAGAAAGAAAGGCAAATGTTGTGTATGCAGTTTTAAGGTTGAATTTGCATAACTGTAATTCAAAGTTAGTGAGGTACTATTGAGTATATTGAATTATGAGTAGCTTGAGCTCTGAAGCAGTCTCTGGATGTTGACTAGGAGTTGCATTAGTTGGATGTGTGAAAGGATATAGTATGTCTGTGTGATGTGTAACCTCCGAGTAGTTTGTGATTAAGACAGATTGTAGACTTGTGAGTAGTCTAATGTCTCCGCAGTCAGTTTAGATTATATGATAGGTGAGGCAAGTGACCTGGTGTAGAGTTGTGAGCTGTAGACGGAGTAGTTCTTAGGTATGCTTTACTAAGCAGTAAATCCTTTTGCTTACTAGTTAGCGTTACTGTTCTGCTCTGTTGTACTACGTCCTGTAAGGTAGACGTGGAGAGGTCATTGCATAGGTCAGAGAGAAACTCGTCTTAGTTTCTTAGGTATGTTTTACTAAACAGTAAATCCTTTGTTTACTAGTTAGCGGGTGGTCTGCTCTGTTTTACTCCGTCCTGTAAGTTGGACGTGGAGAGGTTATTGCATAGGTCGAGGAGAATTCCGTCCTAGTGCGTATTAAGTATGTTTCACTAAACAGAACGCCTTTGTTTAGTAGTCTCAGCCTAAGTGTAATGTGTTCTGTCTGTGATGATGTGCTGACTGCCCATGTTTATGACTGCTCAGAAAGGAGTTCGTTGCAATCGTTGGTAGTTGTATTTTGTGTCTGAAAAGGTGGTGTAAATGAAATACAGCATTAGTTGAAAGTGTTATCGATTTCTAGCCCTGAGTAATACTTGAGCAGTGGTTTATCATGACTGGCTAGGAGCAAGATTTGGTGATGCTGCGTGTAAATGAGTTGTTAGAGTTATAAGACAAGTGCTTCCTTTGATATTCAGTGTGCCCTGTGCTGTGGTTCGGTTTAATTCTTATGTTCTTTCGAATGTCAAGATGGATATTAATATAGTGATGAATCTGGTGTCGGGACATGACCTTTTAGTGTTTCAGGAAGACATTTATTTATCCTTGTAAGTGGTCCCGAGCAACTGATGGTTTTGGATGAAAAATAAGGATTATAGTAATATGGTTGTGTGTTTAACCTGTCATGCTTTGCTATTACCCTTGATCAGCTGCTGCTGTCATCTCGTACCGCACAAGATGTAACTGATAGTAGAATCATTCGCTGCAATTGTGATAGAAACTGTTGTGCATTCATGCGTTTCGTTTAGAGATAGGCCTTTTGCGAATTTTTAGTTGTGCAATAACCTGCAACGTTTTGTGAGATATACTTGAGAGGTGGTACATCTCTAGTCATATTGTATTCGCAGTTGATGTGACCCGACGAACTCTCTTTAGTTGGATGTGTTGAGGTTCGGTTATGGTTTACATTATGGTATCCTCTACGGTACCGTGTGCATAATGTTTCTCGGTTATGATCAGCAGGAGCTGATAAAATTTCCTCTATGGTGGAAAATTTCAGACTAAGTGGGGGGGGGAGTGTAACGATCGTGGAAATTGCGATCGTTAATTATTAACCTGCGACCTAGATAGATTTGCGGCCTAGAGAGATTTGCGGCCTAGATAAATTTGCGGCCTAGATAAATTTGCGACCGGTCGTCGGTGTTTAGCCCCTTTTTTGGAACTGACCGCCGGTGCAGTAATCCCTTTTTAGCGAAGAGTGTCGCACTGCGGCACTCTATTTTTAGATCGGCGGCAACGCAACAGCTTTGATTGGACCCCCTCGGTCACGGGACTTGAACGAGTCACGTGATGTCGTCTGTGATTGGCTGGAAACAGTAGATCGGCAGACGGAGAAGAGTTTTCGACGACGTTAGACCTCCGTGCTCGAGTGACTGAAAATTGTTGATAAAAATCGAAGAATCGCGACTAAAATTATATTGAACAAATTAGTTTAAGAATTCATCGGGTGATCCAGATTCCGAACATACTTCTGGTTAAGACCGCAGTGTCTGGAGGAAGTTTTATTATATATTTCCGGACGTTTTGGAAACGAAATTCTTCCGCTGTCAATTCTCTGGCAGACGATTTCTGGGGACCGACATTCTCGTCATTGTCGATTGCTGTGGTAACAAATTTCTGGAAGGGCAGAGAAGTATCCCACTGGGTTCTTATGTGATATTGTAACCGAAAAAATAAAATAAGTTTGATGTCTGTGAATAATACTTTCACTGTGTGTAACGTTGACAGATAATCAGAAGCGAATGGTTCGTGTGAAGTAATTAATTAGAGAATTAGTTGATTATCAATTGGTTAGATAATAACGTGCAATTCTTCCAGAAGGGGATTGTGCCTGTAAATCTGTTGCAACGTCTCACTAGTTTTAAGTCTAAAGAGTTGTACTTAAATAATTAGAGTTAAAGTTGGAATGTGTATTAGAAATGGTTAATGATTAAGACGTGTAGTCAAATCGAAATCAAAAGACACTGAATATTGAACACTGTACGAGAACATTATTTTTAATCACAATCACTGTTAATTCGTGACAAGGTTTGTCAACTGTAGTTAAGAAATAATTGCTTAATTAAATAATCTAACACGAGTATCGAGTAACAATGACTTTAGATAAATCCTTGCAATGTCCGAGATATCTTATGAAGACGAGGTTGAGGAGAATATTGAAGAGAATGAAGAGGGAGGAGCCACGGATGATAATAACCCCGAGGGGATGAGGAAAACAGGAGTTGTTGAACTTATACAGTCCTTCACAGGCACCCTAGCGGAATTTATGGAGCGCCATGATTCTCAGATAGAACACCTAAATAACGAGATAAGTCACCTGCATGATCGCCCAAGTCAGTTTGTTCCTTCTTCGAAGGTGAGGTAGTTTCGGAACGGCTAAGGGAAGTCGTAACACCACTAAAGAATTGGGGGATTCAAAAACCTGTTGGAGCGGATTCGAACCCTGACGACCTTCATGTAAATGAAGTCGTTGCTCTCAGACCGAGAGCCGCTGAGATGTATGTTCATTCCACCCGAGCCATCCCTGGTACCTGTAGAAGACAATCCCGGCCTGAGGTGGTGGAAGCTACCTTCCCTTATGGCCTATCAGGGACTGACTCCGCCCTGGGGGCATGCCTCGGAAACTGCTGACTCTGCTTATTTTGCATTATCCTCGGTTCCCCTCAATTCGAGAGCTTCGCTCCAACAGCGCGCCACCTCGCTCGGATTTGCCAGGCAGATCCCTACCACCTGCGAAGTGGAAGATAAGAAAAAGGGGTGGGGGCCACCGCTTAATGAACAGTTTCCGAAGGGGTGGGTCGCGACAAGAGAAGTAGTAAAATCTGCTCCCATTACAGAAATTGGCCGAGAAACACAAAGTAAAGATGAGTGTCAACGTATGAAGAAGATTTTATTGCAGCATGTAAATGCAGAGATACGTGGAAATGATATCAGTTGTCATCCTGTGCAAGTGAAAGCGTTGATTGACTCTGTTACTGAGATTCCAGTAATCAACGAGGAATTACTGAAAGGAGCGATAGTAGAAGAAATTGGCAGAGCACATTTGCAATGTGTGGCTGGAGAGCCTATTCCAGCTAAGTTGGTGAAACTGGGACATTGCGCGGTCATAGCAAAAGACCCAGTGAAAAGTGGAGCCTGAGCACAGTAAAGGCCATCTGCACAGTGGCGGCGCCAGACAATTTTTGTAGGCAGGGCATAGCCAGGGCAGTCACACAAGTAACCAGGGCAGAGGTCGAATCGCGTGCTCGGTAGTACGGGCCTACATAAGCTTATAATTTGACGCCATCGTCAAGGCCGGTTTAAGACATGTTCAACATGTTCGGCCGAACAGGGGCCCACACTTTTGGGGTTCCACACTTTAGGGGCCCACACTAGGGTGGATTGAAAATTTTTTCCCCTGAATTTCAAGTAGCTAGATATGTCAAAAGGTGCCAATAGATCAATAGAACACTGTGTAAAAATTCAAAATTTTTGATTAATGTTTTGATCGCCCGCCGCAACTTTTTATTTTGCAATAGACCTACTAAGCGACATCAGCAGAATGATATATAGGAAGATTAGTGTCTACACTCTACACAGAGTCTACACTCTACACTCTACAGTCTACACACTGTATACATTGTACAGGGTGGGCCATAAATGATCCCCATCCTATGGTTTTCCCCCATAATTTTATCGTGGCCAAAAGTAACCCAAGCTCTAACCCTAACAGAAAACAATAGCTCTAACCCTAACAGAAGCCCTAACCCTAGCTGTAACCCTAAGAGAAACCTTATCTCTAGCTCTAACCCTAACAGAAACCCTAACCCTAGCTCTAACCCTAACAGAAACCCTATGTCTAAACCTAACAGAAACCCTAACCCTAGCTCTAACCCTAGGAGAAACTCTAACCCTAGCTCTAACCCTATAACAGAAACCCTAGGTCTAACCCTAACAGAAACCCTAACCCTAGCTCTAACCTTAGCAGAAACCCTAAATTTTGCTCTAACCCTAACATGGAAAGCGGGTTTTTGTTAGGGTTAGAGCTAGGGTTAGGGTTTCTGTTAAGGTTAGAGCTAGGGTTAAGGTTTCTGCCAGGTTTAGGGCTAGGTTTAGAGTTTCTGTTAGAGTTAGAGCGAGGATTAGGGTTTCTTTTAGGGTTAGAGCTAGGGTTAGGGATTCTGTTAGGAATAGAGCTAGGGTTAGGGTTTCTATTAGGGTTAGAGCTAGGGTTAGGGTTAGAGCTAGGGTTAAGGTTTCTGTTAGGGTTAGAGCTAGGGTTAAGGTTCCTGTTAGGGTTAGGGCTAGGGTTAGGGTTTCTCTTAGAGTTAGAGCTAGGGTTTGGGTTTTTGTTATTGCTATAGCTAGGGTTAGGTTTTCTGTTAGGGTTACAGCTAGAGATAGGGTTTCTGTTATGGTTACAGCTAGGGTTAGGGTTTCTGTTAAGGTTAGAGCTATTGTTTTGGTTTCTGTTAGGGTTAGAGCTAGGGTTAGGGTTTCTGTCAGGGTTAGAGCTAGGTTTAGAGTTTCTGTTAGGGTTAGAGCTAGGATTAGGGTTTCTTTTAGGGTTAGACCTAGGGTTAGAGATTCTGTTAGGATTAGAGCTAGGGTTAGGGTTTCTATTAGGGTTAGAGCTAGAGTTAGGGTTTCTGTTAGGGCTAGAGCTCGGGCTAAGGTTTCTGTTAGGGTTAGAGCTAGAGATAGGGTTTCTGTTATGGTTACAGCTAGGGTTAGGGTTTCTGTTAGGGTTAGAGCTATTGTTTTGGTTTCTGTTAGGGTTAGAGCTAGGGTTAGGGTTTCTGTCAGGGTTAGAGCTAGGTTTAGAGTTTCTGTTAGGGTTAGAGCTAGGATTAGGGTTTCTTTTAGGGTTAGACCTAGGGTTAGGGATTCTGTTAGGATTAGAGCTAGGGTTAGGGTTTCTATTAGGGTTAGAGCTAGAGTTAGGGTTTCTGTTAGGGCTAGAGCTCGGGTTAAGGTTTCTGTTAGGGTTAGAGCTAGGGTTAGGGTTCCTGTTAGGGTTAGAACTAGGGTTAGGGTTTCTCTTAGAGTGGGTTTTTTATGGTTACAGCTATAGGGTTAGGGTTTCTCTTAGGGTTACAGCTAGAGATAGGGCTTCTGTTATGGTTACAGCTAGGGTTAGAGTTTCTCTTAGGGTTAGAGCTATTGTTTTGGTTTCTGTTAGGGTTAGAGCTTGGGTTACTTTTGGCCACGATAAAATTACGGGGGAAAAACCATAGGATGGGGATCATTTATGTCCCACCCTGTGCAATATATACCGTGTGTAGACTGCAGAGTGTAGACTCTGTGTAGGCCTATAGTGTAGACACTATTCTACCCATATCGTTCTGCTGATGTCGCTTAGTAGGCCTATTGCAAAATAAAAAGTTGCGGCGGGCGATCAAAACATTTATCAAAAAATTTGTAATTTTTACACAGTGTTCTATTGATCTATTGGCACCTTTTGACATATCTAGCTACTTGAAATTCAGAAAAAAAATTTTTTTGCCGTTTTCACTCCACCCTAGCCCACACATGCGATATTTTAAAGGCAACAATTGGCAAATTCTACCGAAATTTCGACCAAACGACGAAAAAAGTGTCATAAAAATGTTTGGCCGAAGATTCCCCAACAAATTTTCAGAACAGAGTCCCCACATTTCTTAATCCGGCCCTGGCTACCGTGCTCGCCATAAAGTGATGCCATGCACAGCTGAGTTTTTCCACTAGATCTGGTTTTTGGCCTTTGTCGGGGTATCTGGTTTTTTGGGGGATTTTTTTTTGGGGGGGGGGGAATTCCGGGTTCATGTTAGTTACTGGACCATTGTACACTGTGTTCGGATAAAAAGTAGAACACACAAAAAAGTGTCATAACTCGGTAAAAACTTTCAGGATTGTCTGAACTTTTAAAAACAACACCAGTGACCATTATATACACGAGATCCTAAACCGATTAAAAATATTCATGAGTTTGTCAAATTTATAAGCGTTTAAAATGCAGCATACATTTTTATCCGGACACAGTGTAGTCTATTTACAACGCATGAATATTATGCATGTGCACTGAGCATTGCAATATACATTGTATTTATAGTGAAATTCAATGTAAAATGGCTCTGCTACACATTTTTTGTTCCACTAATTTTAATTTGAAACTTCACAATCAAGATCTGACGTTGTCAATTCACGAGTAATAATATTAATAATCTGCATGGTGACGCAGAGGAATAGCTCTTCGCAGAAATAAGCTGTTTCGACATTTCAATAATATTGTTGACAAAGCCCTGCGGCCCCTGCCAGAACTTTTTCGATGCTAGAAATATTCCTGCCAGAACTTTTGCTAGGCCAGAACTTTGCCATGCCAGAATTTTGCCCTACCAGATTGCCCTGCCGGATTTTTTGCCTTCCAGAACTTTTGCCATGCCAGAATTTTGCCCTACCAGATTGCCCTGTCGGATTTTTTGCCTTCCAGAACTTTTGTCTGCCAGAATTTTGCCTTATTATCCTGACTGAATTTTCCCTTGCAGTCAGAGCTTTTGCCCTGCCAGAAGTTTTCCTTATCAGGACTTTTGCCTTGCCAGAATTTTGCTCTCTCTGCTAGAACTATTGCCATGCCAGAATTTTTTTATCCCAGAACTATTGCCTTCTTGAATTAATTTTTCATTCCAGAGAGCAGACGGACGTGAACAGTAGGGTGGATCGAATTTTTTTTAAGGAAAAGTTGCCTTTGCTACACCTGAATATAACTGTGTAAAACGATTTTGGATATCAAAGCATCTTGGGGCTCCCCAACGAGGTAGAAAAATTGACTAAGCCAGAATTGCAAAAATGAACGGTACGCTGGCAGTTTTCTACCAAATTCTTCCCATTCATGGCATTTGGCAGCCTCCAACACTTGGAGTAATCCAGATCTATTGCAATATGTCTGTTCAACACTTTGCCTATTCTATTTCTTTTGTATCTATGCTTTTATTAGGTTAATGGTGTAATAGGCACGGGCACAAACCGTCCCTCGTCCCATCTCCAATTATGTCAATTACTATAGCATTAAGATCGTGCATTCCAGGCATTGAGTGGGTTTCCTTAGTGAGTGAGTTACTGATAAGTTAAATACTAAAGAGCGAGTCTAGAGACGAGGTATCAAGTGAAGGGGAGAATAGATGAGAAGAGGTTAGTTTATGTTTGAGGTTGCTTTATTTAGAATAAGCATTTAGGACCCGTAAGTGTGAGAATCGTGTGCTACTGGAGATGATGCCCTTTCATTACTTGGTCAGGTGTGTAGGAATGGTACAAAAGGGTATAACCAGTGGGAAACCTCTTTGTTATTGCTAATGCATTCAAACCTCGGGGAATATTTACCTATATGGTTCTCTTGGGAATGCCATATATCATGTTTCAACTTACATGTACGTAGGGATCTACGGTTGTATCCCCGCTTAGGCTACTTAGGGATGCATGCCATGTCAAAATCACTTTGGAAGTAACAGATACACTTGAATCTAATTATTTGGGATTTAAAGACGCCATTGAATGTGTGTCTAGGGTGGAAGGATGATGTGTGAACAAGCTGTTGGGTATCAGTAGCCTTGAAGAAGATCTTGGTTTGTAAGGAACCGTTAGTGGTATTGTCCGTTTTATAATTCCGTCATGTGCAGAAAGTTAATTTCAGAGGAATTGTGATTAAGTGAAATTTTTATATCGGGTATTATGGAGTTTTAAAAGGATTCATACTCGAGAATATCCAAAGGAGGTCCAGGCCAAATCAGGAAAATGTCATCAAGAAATCTGAAAAAGAGCTTAAGATGTATCTTAAAATTATTCATGGCTCCATCATCCAGTTCTTCCAAATATAAATCGGGCACACCCCCGTGAGAACGGCTTTCCCATGGCTATGCCAAGGATCTGGAGGAAGACAATTTTCCCAAAGTAAAAATCGTAATTCTTTTGGGTTAATTCAAGGAGGGTAAGGATTTCCCTGACTGGTCGGTTAGGGTAGGCCTATTTAAGAAATGCATCCTCGACTACTTTAAGTGTCCGGCCAATATTCATGTTGGTGAAGAGAGAAACAACATCCCCAGTAACCAGGATATCATCTTCATTTATGGTGATAGCCTATTACGAATTTTTCTATAATTATAGTCCTTTATGTGCCATGGGGTCCCGTTTGCAAAATGGTGTTGGGGGAGTTTCTCACTTCCAATCAGTCAGTGGGTCCCTGGACATAAAAACTCACCGAGGTGCTTGTCTGCCATGACGTCACGAATGACGTAATTGACAAATCCAATATGGCCGCCGCCGGCCATATTGGAAAATTCATCCTTTTTATTTCTTGCAGTATATGCACGTGTAATACCTCTAATGGTACTGATTCAGGTATGTAGAATTCATTTCTGCCATTGTTTTTGTCATTAGGGGTCATCTTGAGGTCATAATGTCATGTTCAAGGGCATTTATTCAACTTTTTCGTTTCTTTCAGCTTATGCACGTGTAATATCTCTAATGGTACTAATTCAGGCATGTAAAATTCATTTCTAATATTGTTTTTGTCATCAGAGGTCATCTTAAGGTCATAGAGGTCATGTCAAGGTCACTGAGTTTCATATTTATCATTTATTACACCGAATACAATATGTGTGATACCTCCAATGTTATTGATTCGGGTATGTAGAATTCATTTTTGACATTGTTTTTGTCATCCAGGGTCATCTGAAGGTTATAAGGTCATGGTCTAGGTCGTTTTGTCGCATCAATTATGTCAGTTATCACACTTGCCTGCACAGTTGCATTTTGGGAGCAGAATTCGTGACAAAGGATGCAGACATTGTGATGGAGGCAGTGCACCGAAGTGTTCCTTCCATCCGCGATTTAATGGCTCTATAGTTTTGCTTTATGTTGTGTGTTGCAAGTGGTTGGCATGGTGCACCAGGAGGGCCCTCGCTGTAACTATATGTGGACTCTGATCCACTGCTTGTATGAGGAGTGCATCAATTCTGAACGTGTAGGTGATATAGTTGTCTAATCTCATCTGGTCGAACGTCTCATATGTTGTAATTGACCTTGGCTCTGCCCAGACACGTACCAAGTACTTCTCTACTAATGCTGCATCTTGCTTTAACAGCGTGTCTGTCTCTCCAAAGCTTGTCAGATACTGCAGCCTAGTGTACTGGGTTGCACGCAATAGCTGCGTGTCTGGATCCCACCTTGGACGAAGGCCTGCAGGTCAGCAGCATAAGATCGGATATGCATGGACAGCTATACATGTAGGTCTAGCTGTCATCAGGAAGCCCGGATCGGCGGTGTAGATTATGCAAAGGAAACCCACGAGGATCTAGTTGACCCGCAAGCTACCATGAAGGAGCAGTCATGCAGAAAGGAAGCCAGCCAATCAAGTGCATTTCCAGAGAGGTCGAAGGAAATCGATAAACGCTTGCATCTATAAGGTGCTGGATAGCACTGTATAGATACAAGAGAATATCGTGATCAGCACTGTCAAATTCAGCTCGCACGTCAAATTAAACAGTGCAGTGCAGTGAGAGGAGATCTTCGATCTATCGATATATACCGTATAGGTGTAAGAGAAAAGGCAGATAAGTAACGTTTCTGTGGATTGGCACTTGCGAAAACATTCCTGAAAATCTGTGGAAGGCTATTTTGCAACATAATGCATATGCTATGCAGCAACAATCCTCTCAAAAATTGTGACCGAGGTTAAGGATGAAAGACTGTAGGTCATAGGTGGAAAGGCTGGTATACGTCTGTGAACCGACGTGGGTTCATGGACTGTATCGTTAAACGCAGTCAAGAGGTCAATGGGCTCCTCGAGTGCTGGATAGTCTTGGACTCCCGGTAGCTTTGCTACTTTTCATTGTACTGACAGTACATTTATCAAACTTATCCACAATGATTGCTCGGCAGCTGATTTGGTTTGTCTGTAGCGCCTCTCCAGGTGTCGGACATGTCCACTAGATTCTCGTGGGTCACTTTGTATAATCTACACCGCCAATTCGGATTCCCTGCTGACAGCTATAGCTGTCCGTATCCGATCTTATGCTGTTGACCTGCAGGCCTACGTCCAAGGTGGGATCCAGACACGCAGCTATTGCGTGCAACCCAGTACACTAGGCTGCAGTATCTGACAAGCTTTGGAGAGACAGACACGCTGTTAAAGCAAGATGCAGCATTAGTAGAGAAGTACTTGGTACGTGTCTGGGCAGAGCCAAGGTCAATTACAACATGTGAGACGTTCGACCAGATGAGATTAGACAACTATATCACCTACACGTTCGGAATTGATGCACTCCCTCACACAAGCAGTGGAGCAGAGTCCACATATAGTTACAGCGAGGGCCCTCCTGGTGCACCATGCCAACCACTTGCAACACACAACATAAAGCAAAACTATAGAGCCATTAAATCGCGGATGGAAGGAACACTTCTGTGCACTGCCTCCATCACAATGTCTGCATCCTTTGTCACAAATTCTGCTCCCAAAATGCAACTGTGCAGGCAAGTGTGATAAGTTGATAACTGACATAAATGATGCGACAAAACGACCTAGACCATGACCTTATAACCTTCAGATGACCCTGGATGACAAAAACAATGTCAGAAATGAATTCTACATACCTGAATCAGTAACATTAGAGGTATTACACATATTGTATACGATGTAATAAATGATAAATATGAAACTCAGTGACCTTGACATGACCTCTATGACCTTAAGATGACCTCTGATGACAAAAACAATATCAGGAATGAATTTTACATGCCTGAATTAGTACCATTAGAGATATTACACGTGCATAAGCTGAAAGAAATGAAAAAGTTGGAAAAATGACATTGAACATGACATTATGACCTCAAGATGACCCCTAATGACAAAAACAATGGCAGAAATGAATTCTACATACCTGAATCAGTACCATTAGAGGTATTACACGTGCATATACTGCAAGAAATAAATAGGATGAATTTTCCAATATGGCCGGCGGCCATATTGGATTTGTCGATTACGTCATTCGTGACGTCATGGCAGACAAGCACCTCGGTGATTTTTCATGTCCAGGGACCCACTGACTGATTGGAAGTGAGAAACTCCCCCAACACCATTTTGCAAACGGGACCTCATGGCACATAATGGACTAATATGAAGTCATGAGTTTCTGGTGTAGGAAGGGTATTTACGGGCTAAGGGGACTTTAAAATAATTAATATACTCACTAACCCTGCCGGTCCCCACATCAGAAATAATTGGTCTACCCTCCGGCATGTCGATCTGTGGCCATTTCTCACGGGCTTTGTGTATCTTAGGGAGAAGGTTGAAGGACCTATCCTTATCAGTACTATTCGCTGACAAATAGTCCATATGTTTAAGGGTAATGCAGGCCTTATCATACAGTTTTCTCACAATGTCATTGATAGGGCAAAATCGAGAGATGGCTTTATCAGTTTCCGGATAGAATCCCGATTAATAATGCCAACCTTTAACACAAAAACCGATTATCATGTCATGTGGTCTAAACATTGACATTGTTTAGAAAATTTACAGTTGAGCACTTGAAGTATATAGGCTTTACAAAAGATATGTATGTTTTGCCAATGCGTTACATGCAATAATAGATACTGTCAGTTAGTTAGAAATTGTCAGCAGTGGTTTTTTGTGTCAAAAATCGCGACATGGTTTTATCGTATCATG
Source organism: Lumbricus rubellus (assembly GCA_945859605.1). Lineage (NCBI taxonomy): Eukaryota > Metazoa > Annelida > Clitellata > Crassiclitellata > Lumbricidae > Lumbricus > Lumbricus rubellus. The sequence goes on from OX243821.1 coordinate 5,310,017, forward strand.
GCATTTTACCGATCGATAGTTCCAACATTTAAGAAAATCAATTGTCGTGTGTTGTGGCCTGAGCAACAGTGAGCATTGTTGCAAATATACATTAACCCTATAACGCACACCTGGGGTCCATCGGACCCCAGAGGTTCGATATCTTGAATATCTTTTTTGATATGAATAGTAAAAATCTGAAATAATTCAAATTCCTCAAGAATTCATCCCCCTACATGCACAAAAAAGTTGGGAGACTGTAGCATCCCTGGTTGATTTGAAAAAAATTGAGAAAGACACCTAGGGCATATTTAGCACACCTGGGGTCCAACGGACCCCAGGCTTCAGCATTGATAGATCCATGCTGCATCGACTATAGCATAATGGGAACAGGACATACCCCCGGCCCATAACCCATTCCGTTACTCCCCCCATTGCCCCTCGACATTACCCACAGTGGGACATCACCCCCGCCCCGCAATTACCCCCATCCCTAAGTTTATACTTAGATACAGTGTAGTATGCATGTATGTATATATGTGTGTATGTGTATGTATGAATGTATATATAATAATGTATGTATTGTATATACGTGTGCACGCATTCATGCATGCATGCATGCATGCATGCATGTATGTTGTATATCCATATGAATATATGAAATATGTATGTATGTATGTTTGTATGTATGCTTGTATGAGTATGTATGTATGTATGTATGTACTTATGTATGTATGCATGTACGTATGTATGTGTGCATGTATGTTTACGAACATACACACATACATACATAACTACATGCATACTTACATACATACACACATACATACATGCACATACACTGCACATTTGTACATACAAGCATACATAGGCTTACCTACAATAGTGCCTGAGTAGATTACGTACGTACACACATAAATATTATATACACGCATAAACAAATACAAACAAAAACACGTACATACATACTTACAAACATACAGTATGTATACATTCATTCATACATACATACATACATACATACATACATACATACATACATACATACATACATACATACATTCATGCATACATAAATGTATACATACACAGATACATATGCATGCGTAATGCATACATACATACAAACATTCATACATACACGCATACATACATGCACACACATACATACATACATACATTCATACATAAATGTACAATTGTACATACATACATACAAATGGCAACTCCTGATGTTTTTTGACTGAGCCACTGGTCAAAATTATTGAGCAAGCTAGAAATTCTCGCTAGGAAAATTTTTATGAAAATCACCATTTTTCACATATTTTCATTTATTTTGAGCACTTCCGGTTATTAAAAGACAAATTATTCAGCATGACAATGTAGCCCTACATTCCCTCTATGAAGGGGCAGAATGTTTCTTCTTCATAATAAATGACGGATAAAATAATGACAGTCGTTAACCTAAGTTGGTGGTTTCCACCTCCCCTCTTGGTACCTAGGGTATATCGGGTGTAACTTTTGAACGGTATGGGGTATCATCACAAATCTTACCTCAAAATGTGTGTAAATGAACCCCCTGCAAGTACTTAAAATGTAAATTTTTTATTCCATACGAGAAATGTTTGATGGTGAGAAAACTTAATGGGGGGATACCACCGGCCCCTCTTGGCAGCCCTAGAGGGTTAATTTTTGGCCTACATATTGACCCAAACATGTTCCATGAGTGCATGTGCTATGTACAACATAAATTTAAGTCGTTCATTCCCATGTTCTATCTAATTGATATAATTTCAACCCATGTTATCGGTGGGGTCCATTGGACCCCTGGTGTGCTAAATGCGTTGGCGCGGAAGGTGAGCGTCATAAGGTTAAATATGCCCATTAGCTATGTATAAAGATGTATTCAATGATTTGTATACGTTATATATAATACAAGACGTTGTCACGTGAGATGATTCACGATCATCCATACTATATCCAATACCCGCATACAGGCCCCATATGGCAAAACTTCAAAATCTTCGGGAAGCCCCAAGATGTTCCACAATAATTACCAAATAATTACTGTGTGCTTCTTATACCAATTGGCAACTTTCCCTCACTCTTAATAGTACTTGCCGAAGAAAAAGATTTTTCCCATGGGGAATCGATCCACCCTAGTGAACAGTAGGAAACAATATGCCTGAACAAATTCTGGCAGGGCAAAATTTCTGGCAGGGCAACGACCAGGGCAACAGGCAGGGCAAAGGCTTTTTTGGTAGGGCATTTGCCCTGCCATGCCCTGGCGTAGCGCCGCCACTGCATCTGCAAACGTGTTTATGTAACTGAGGTCAGATGTTGGAAGAGAGGCAGGAAGTTGTCGTCTGGTCTGACGGGGAAGTGCGCCATGTTCAGGAAATTTCGCTTGTTAAACTTATTCGAAAGGGTTAAGTATGCAAAGCACATCATGGTTTCAGCATCAGCCATGCTGGCGTGTGTTACGGCTGCATGAAAAGACTGCATTTAGTCCCATTCAGTAGGCTAAATGTGAAACTCATCGCTAAACTCTCTTACCAAGACTCATTTGAAGACCAGTTAATATGCTCTAACATGTTGGTTTCATTTTCCAGCAGGACGGTGCACCTGCCTGCTCGCACGGCTGATTATGATGACGCTACCTTATTTTTGCCATCAACTGCAGTAAATTTATTGGCAAAGGTGACTAACAGCCTCGTCAAACCTTAGACCTCTTGCTTATCACATCTGGTGAGCTGGAACGCTGCAAGACATTTCATCCCAAGTTGGAGTACATTGGCTAGCTGAAAAAGTCTTGCTGCTAATGTGGGATCAGTTGCCGCAGGACCCGATCAACTAGGCGATACTGACATTCACAAAAAGAATTTGAACTCGTATTAAAGCAGGGAGTGGACACATCCATCATATCTTACAATAAACTGCAAAACGAAATTCTGAGGTCGTAGTGAAAAGTGATATAATTTGACATGGAAATCAACAAGTGACGTTCATTTTTCCACGGAAAATCGAAAAAACCAAATTGAAAGTTTAGACAGCTGTAACGGTGACAGGACAATTACCCCTGGACAATTACCCCCCGGACAATTACCCCCCGGAAAATTACTGTCAACTCCTTTCCCCCGTTGACCTTCCAGTCTCTTCAGAAGCTCTTCGAAAGTTCCCCGTAGCCTAGGCCTATCCCTAAATAACTGTACTTCATTAACTAAAGGCTAGGTAAAGTGTCTACAGCTCTTTTACTTCTTTTACTCAACAACGACGACGAGTTTCATCGTATTATTGTAATTCAAAATCCAGTATAAAACAAACAAACAGCAACAACACGACAACGACTACACTTGCACTATCATAGCAACTAAACGTTAAGACTATCTTCATCAGCCTTCTACTACCACGTATCTCAGCAAATCTAGTCAATTGCTTCACCTATATCAGCCTATCTCACCTCTGAGCGTACACTCTTCCTTCTGCCGCTCTCTCCGTCTCTCTATCTCTCCCTCTCGTTCACTCAGCCTACGATCGTCCGTCTAGACTTTTCGCGCCAACTCGCACCTGGCTTGTCTGACCCGCTCGCTGCTGCATAACAATCAACTGACCGCTGTACACTATATTAAATTAGCTTACATTACCTTTTTCCTTTCTTTTAAAGAGAGCTAATTATCTTTAAAAATTAGCGAACGTACATTACTTAAGACAATACGAATAATTCTTAGACTAAATGCTTCATAAAATATCTTACACTACAATCTAGATAAACAGTCAGCTACTACATTCAGCTTTCTCTTCTTGTAGTTCAACGGAATGTCAAAATTTTGTAATGATAATGACCATCTGACTAATTTAGCAGATTTCGACATTGATTCAGTCAAATAAACTAAAGGATTATGGTCTGTGAACACATTGATCTAAGAACCAATAATAATTTCTTTCAATTTGTTTAAAGCCCATATGATTGCATAGGCTTCCTTCTCAATCGTCGCCCATCTCCTCTGGGTATATGTCAGTTTCTGACTGATAAATTAAACGGGACGTTCTATCCCTTCATTGTCCACCTGTGACATAACAGCTCCCACAGCAAAGTCACTACTATCGCAGTACAAATTAAATGGTTTACCAACCTCAAACATATATAAAGAACCACAGTTTGATAATACAATCTCTTTATGGGAATCAAAAGATTTCTGCTGTACATCAGTCCAAACAATATTCTCAGGTACCTGCTTGCTAGTTAAAATTAATCTGTCAATGGTTTAGCAATTTCAGCAAAATTACAAATAAATTGTCTGTAAAATCCAAAAAATCCTAGAACTTGTTTCACTTGCTTCTTCGTTTCAGGGTTCTTCAAATTAATCAAACAGTCAATCCTATCTGGATTCATCATCTTCTTTCCTGATCCTATAAGGTTACCGATGAATTTCACCTCACTCTTACCAAACACACATTTCTTCAAGTTCAAAGTTTCATTATGCAGTTTTATTTGTTTCAAAAACAATTCTAAATGCCTTAAATGAATGTTCCAATCATTAGAATGTACTGCAATGTCATCAACTTACGGTTCAGTGAATTCATTAATCGGTTGCAAAATCATGTTTATCGCTTTTACAAAAGTCCGTCCAGAGTTAATCATGCCGAAAGGGACACGTGTAAATTCGTACAGTCCATTATGTGTAACAAACGCAGTTTTCCATTGCTCGCTCTTCCTCACAGGACAAGTCCAGTAGGCACTGCGACAGTCCAAAACGGAAATAAACTTGGATTTCCCAACTTTGCTCAATACATCGTGGACGATCGGCATTGGATATCGACAATTTTCAGTAAAAGAGTTAACCCATTAACTACCAACTTTTTTTCAAGAACGATACTAACATTTTTCAACACCTACTGGTATGTAAACATGAGCACCAGGTTTAAAATATTAATTATGAATGCCTCCGTAAAAATATTTGGTGTCAAAGTAGTGCACCCTGGGAGGGTGCGCTAGTAGTTAAGCAGTGCTTTACGTTCTTCTTGTCTACAGAAGCAAGTTACGTATCATATGTCATAAGAATCATATTCCCGCTAGATTGTAAGCAGTGTCACGACTTTCACTAAAACCACCTCATGTTTTGTCATGAAATTTATTGAAACAATGCATTTTGAAGTCCATATCACCCTGGTCGATTAAATTCTCCATTTCTACAAGATGGTTTTGCATATCGCCATGCTCTGTTAACTTTAATGCACACAGTTTCCTTAATAAATTTGCTTTACTGGACAGCGTTGCCTTTTGGTGATACTTTTTCAGTTCTTCCCACGAACCTTTTGCCGTAGTTTGCTTTCTTATTAGATGAAGTTGATTATCTTCAACTAACAAGCCTATCGTGGCTCTTGCTTTTCCATCTTTACTTTGCCACGTTTCTGTAATAGGATTAGGAGTTTCTTTAATGACAGTGTCCCACAAATCCTCTTTAATTAACAAGAGTTCAACTTTAAACTTCCACCTTTGATAGTTCTGATTATTCAACTTTGCGATTTTACCTTTATCCGTCATCTTTATTCTTTCGGAGAAAAGAAATAAACAACTGTTTCTTGCATTTCTGTCACGATGAAGAGAACAGTCACATGTCACGCTATACCGCGTAGTTGACCGGATTTTCCTTATTAAAGTATCGCATCCTAAATTCTATAACTGTTTGCGATCATCATGTGCACTGGGCCCATAAACGGTTAAGAAGCGAAGCTGATAACCTTCATGAATAAGAGATTTAATAGGATTAATATTGAATAATGCTGAAACACAAACTAGCCATTCGGCTCATCCTGTCCGGAAGTTAAGTCAAGGAGTAAGGAACAAGAACATCGACCATACAACTTCAGAGTCAACATAGTCGTTATACTATAGCGCTACTTATAAAGTTCAACATATCAGCCTATCTCACCTCTGAGCGTACACTCTTCCATCTGCCGCTTTCTCCGTCTCTCTATCTCTCTCTCTCGTTCACTCAGCCTACGATCGGCCGTCTAGACTTTTCGCGCCAACCCGCACCTGGCCTGTCTGACCCGCTCGCTGCTGCATAACAATCAACTGACCGCTGTACACTATATTAAATTAGCTTACAATTACCTCCTGGACAATTACTCCCGGACAATTGCACCCCCGGACAACTACCCCCCGTGCCAATTACCCCGGACAACTACCCCCGTACCAATTATCCCCTGACAATTACCCCCCGTGCCAGAATGTGAGCTTGTTCCGTTAATCTCTTTACCATGCAGTCTCTTCGTATCTGACAGACGTTCAGCGCTGCCTTAGCCTATTCTAAGTTAACTTTACTGTGGTAGGCCTATTGCAATCTTTCTTCACTATCTCGCTATTCAATTATAGGCTACTTATTGTACATGCTTATACACACTCCTCGCTACTACCATTATTTTTCAGCTACACCCCTACTCCTATCACTCCACGCCTCTCTGTCAACACAAAATTAGCTTACACACTGTCTACTGAATTATCTATATCTAGTAATGATGGAATTTTATAAATCTGAGGCAGAGAAAGATAAACTTAGTTTCGAAGGTTTTATTTATGTGAAACAGAAGAATTTAGCAAACGGTGTCGTTTCGTTTGAGTGCGAAAATACGCGAAACAAGGCGTCGTGTAAGGCAAGGCTTAAAGTTCGCGGCGAAGAAATCCGGGCGGTAATTGGCACGGGGGGTAATTGTCCGGGGGGTAATTGGTACGGGGGTAGTTGTCCGTGGGGTAATTGGCAGGGGGGTTGTCCGGAGGGTAATTGGCACGGGGGGGTAATTGTCCAGGGGGTAATTGTGGGAGGGGGGTAATTGTTTGGGGGTAATTGTCCAGGGGTAATTGCCCTAGAACCAGCTGTAACTTTCGCAAACATGACACTTTTCAAGTGAAACTTTCAGGAATTGTTGGAAATTCATTCCCCTGCAAAGTGGAAACTTTTCGCAGAAAAAGGTCAATTGGTTACGAAGATATCACATTTTATCCAATGGTACTTTTTTTGAGCCACCCTGTAGATATAGACATATTATTTTTATTGATCCCAAAAATTCAATCGTACAATTGCTTAACAAAGTATACTGCCGTGCCAAGCAAAAAGACAGTAACTCAAAACAGACAATTTTGCGTAAAACGATAAAGAAGAAATCAGTTTAATTCAACCAGAAATAAAGCTAGAATCTTTCTGAATTTTTGCAAACAGTTATATATAAACTACTGAATTTCGGAACTAAACTCATTTTTCGTTAAATTTGTGTAAAAATTGTATAAAAATTAGATACTGCTTTTTTGCTTAGTATCGAAGAATTGAACATCGGTTTGATGCTAAGCAAGAAAGCAGTAACTCATCGTATGGTAGAGCGGGCTGGTGAAAAATAATTGTTCTCTTTGCGATACAAGAATGAAATTTGATATATACCACGAACATGTCCTAAGAAAAATATTTGGCTATATGGTTATTGCAGATTTGCCCTCTGGCCCCAGTGGCAGTCATTTTCCAAAATGGCCGACAGATATACATAGTTTTAAATATCTCGGCTTCTATTTAACTTAGAAGTGCCATTTTAGTGTCTAATCATACATATTTAGGGACGTTGATTCCAATAGTGCCATATAAATCTAACTCTGGCTTCAACGGCGGCCATTTTTCAAAATGGCCGACCAAAATCATGATTTTTTAATATCTCAGCATTAAATCCACTTAGAATCGCCATCTTGGTGCCTAAATATACATATTTAGGGACAAGGATTCCAATGGGGCCTCCCAAGACTTCATCTGGCCTCAATGGCGGTCATTTTCAAAATGGCCGTCCAAAATGTGAATTTTGCAAATCCCTCTTTGTGGAAAATGGTGGTCATTGAGGTCACTGGGAACTATGTGATGGTCCTATTGAGATCCCTGACTGAAAGGTGCATGTTATGACACCAAGATGACAATTCCAAGGGAACTGAAAGCCAAGATATTAACAAATCCCTCTTTTTGGGTCCGCCATTTTGAAAAATGGCCATCATTGAGGCTACGGGGAACTTTGTGATGGCTCTATTGGGATCCTTGACCTGAGATGTGTATGTTTTGACTCCAAGATGACGATTCTAAGTTAATTGAAAGCCGTGATATTGACAAATCCTTCTTGTTGTGTCGGCCATTTTGAAAAATGGCCGCCATTGAGGTCATAGAGAACTTTGTGATGGCCCTATTGTGATCCTTGACCCGAAATGTGCATGTTTTGACCCCAAAATGACGATTCCAAGTGAACTAAAAGCCGAGATGTTGAAAAAGTCCTCTTTTTGGGTCGTCATTGGTGGCCATTTTCCAAAATGGCCGTCATTGAGGTCATGGGAAACTTTGTAATGGCCCCATTGGAATCCTTGACCTTTAATGTGTATGTTTTGACACCAAGATGACGATTCTAGGTGATTCTAAAGCCGATATATTGAAATATCTGTAAATCGGTCGGCCTTGAATATACATGGAATACTAAGCAAGAAGACAGTAACTCAAGTTACTGCTTTTTTGCTTAGCACGACGACCTTCATTTGAGTTACTGTGAATTTCGTTTCCGTTTTTTTTATGTTCCCGGACAGATACCGTTTCCTTGCTTCCAGATATGATAGAGCATGTTGTCAGGATGTGAAAACAAGTGCTAACTCAAAAACGGAAAAACTTGAGTTACTGTCGTTTTGTTTAGCACGGCAGTATAGACATAATCCGCAATAAGCAAATTTAATACTGAAAGATATGTTGACTAATGAACGAGTTTACAAATTAGCAGGGACAAAAAGCGAGTTATTAGGTCATGTCAAAACCCGGAAATTACGTTACTTCGGTCACATCCTGCGACAGCCGGACAATATTGAAAATAGTGTCATGACGGGATTAGTGCAGGGTGTTCGCGGTCGCGGTAGACCTAGAATATGCTGGCTTGATAACATCACGCTGTGGACCGGTTTATCAGGAGCGGCGCTATTGCGGACTGTAAAGGATAGATATTGCTGGAGTACTTTGGTCCACTCATGTAGCCAACCGTCGCGCAGCGACGTCGGCGTATTGACATGACATGACAATACTGAAAGTGATTAAGTAGAATTATTATAAGAGTGAAGGAACAAATAGGCACACCAAATGGGACAAGTCCCGCTAATTAGGCGTGTAAGACCGCACGAGATAGTTACTTTTACGTGCAAGTAGCCGGAAGGCTGTGCTTTTGTGAGGTAGCCTACTTAGGCGCCGTTGATATCTAACCATTCATTTTGTTACGATTACATTGGTTTCAAAAGTTATGCGCAAGTCTTGAGAACGAGAGAACTCAGATGTACAACTGTCACAATCCTTGGAATGAACCTTACTTTTCAAGTAACGCCAGATTGACATCTTGAAGCGTTTTTTGATAATTCTTTGATAAAAACAAACGTCGACTGACATAAGGGATCTGATAACATCTTCGTCTCTCTGCTCTGTTGGTAAATTCAATATCCAATGCAGATAAGACCTCGGTAAGATCATATCCATGATCTCCATTGGAAGATCATAAAACTGCAATAGTTTAATATATGCAACGTTAACACTGGAAGATGATTTTGAATGTCATTCATTCATTTAAGAATTTCTAGAGTAGTCTATTTCTCCAAGTGGACTACTCAGAGGCGCTCCAACTCTAGGACTCGAGCACATAAAAACAAGAGTTTATAGTCGAATAAAAAAATTCCTCTGTTAGAGCCCCAGGAGATAGACACATGTAGCTCCTGCGGGAGCCCAGTCTAGACCACTGGCTCACAGTGTAAAATCC